>RXPK01000002.1:519208-1119208 GCA_004143645.1 Protaetia brevitarsis
CACAACTTATGCCGCCTTGCCAGAAACCGTTCTAAATCCGCAGACCATCCTAAGGAGCACTTTCCGCTGTAGCCTTTCCAAGATATCTTCGGCTATCCAAGCAGATGCTGCGCATACATTATCTGACTCTGGATGACTCTGTAGAGGAGCTCTCGTTTCCTTGCACACTGGCTCTTGGTTAGAGAAGTTTGTCAAACATTGCCTCAGTACCGTAACGAAAAAATTTCTGGTAGATATAGTACATTAACCATTTTGTTTTGAGGATCTTTTTTTATTCCTTGCACTAGGTCCATAGATATTCGGCATCAATCTCATCAGGGCCGACATTGTAACTTCTGCTCTTGTAGCCACACACTTGACATGGGTCCCAAAGGTCAGATTATGGCTTAGAATGACCCCCAGATAATAGAATAATAAGTCAACTTTATTATTTTTCACTTTTCTCTGATCCTTTCAGGATAACGGCCTCAGTTTTATTAGCTTCGATTTGGAGATCCCAGGTCTGCAGCCAGTCAGCTATCTTATCCAGCGAGTCATTAGTTCTGAAGACAAGATCTATTGGACTAGTTGCTTCTATTATTAGGACGAGATCATCCGCATAGGCCACCGTCATAGATCTGTCGATTAGGTTAAGTTGCAGCACTACCATCGTAAAGAACGTTCCATAGTGTTGGACCCAGCACCGAACCCTGTGGAATACCGGCAAACACCAGCATTCTAATGGTGCTGTTCTTCCACTGAAGTAGTCCTCAACTAGTTCATAAAAAATTGTTAATTGTCGATTATGTATTATTATGATTACTGTTAGAGATAGAATACAAAGGCTCTACTCCAATAAGCCGTAGGAAAGTCCTTCTAAAGCTATCGGGCTGAAATTAAAGCAAATGAGTACTACTGTCACACATACTGTAAATACCAAAAATTAGCATGTTTTTTTTTTGGTTTAAGGTGCCAACTTGGCTTTTTGTTATATTAGACTGTATAGATTTAGGTTTACTATATATCTTTTTCAGTTCTTTCTATGTGGTAGTGGTACATGTAAATAAAAAATAAAATCTCTTAAATGTTTTTGGTGGGTGCAAGTTGTTATTGGTTCTTTTAGGGTCAAAATAATTATTCATTGATCAATTCCATTTCAATACACAAATACGAGAAAACAGTGAACGAATAAACATATAATGATAATTAAATCCATTATTCGCCTTCGAGTGGACTAATCTTGAATTGTCCGGTTAAAATGGCGATTCGGGTCTACTATAGCGGGATGAATCAAGGAAATTGGGAACAAAACCTCTCCTGGATGGAAAATGAGCTCATCTAGGATAGAATTCTCTTCGTTGAGGATGAAATAAATAATCCTTGATATTAAATAAATCAGGAAATAACCGAAAATCGGTTAAGAAATAGGTTAGACTGGTTTCAAAATAAGGAAAAGTGATTTTTATGAGGTCTGTGAAGCGTCTCTCCTATTTCATATCAAGATTTTTTTGGGAAAACCACGTCCTCTAGTCCCATGGCAATAATGAATTGAATGTCAACCACATGTCAATGTGGTGACGATATTAATGAATAAATACATTATGCCACAATTTTCTATTTAGAATACATAGAGATGGAATTGATTTAACATTTATAATTTGAAATAGATCGAACTTAAATTCAAATACTTCAAATATTTGGGTTATTGATGAATTTAGATATTATAAAATCGCACTTTCTCTTGCATACAAATTCTAAATGTCAAAATTGTTAATTACCGTACATATTTTGAATGATGCTATTTAGGTTGCCTAATTTCTAATATATTCACTTTGACGAGTGGGTTGCCTACTTCTGATTACAGTATATTAACAAAATTTAATACAACAAACCTTTTTTAATGATGCAGTTTATTAAATCGATCATTAATTATTGTATGGCACTTCAACATAAAAATTTGTAGCTCTAACAAATTTTCACATAACAACGAAATTTTTCTTACTACGTACAGCTTGACAAATAATTAAAAAAAAAATCTATCCAAACATTCTGCTCTTCTAGTTTATGCATGTGTGCAACTGCAACAATATTTGTTGCAATGAAACTCCACGGTAACCTAATTAAAAAGAGTAAAATTCCTACGAGTTTCAGCGTATGAGTTTCAGCATACCAACATAAGTGCCCTCTTCAAACTCATACGTACAAAATGACATGGGGAAATGCTCTACAATCTACATATAATATAACCCCGATTGCATTTATTACATATATTGCTTCAGAAAACATTTCTCATTACAAAGAATTTTCCTGTACGCGCTTCAGTATTTAACTTTTGATATCGTTGAATTTAACCTTTGCGAATTACAAAGTTTTACTTACTCCACATCTGAGTGTGTTTTTTCATCATTTTGTTTTTTAAATCGCTACCACGAGGCGAATAAATAGTATGGAATTAATGCTCCGATTTTATTCGACGCACAAAAAACCCGCACGCTGCGAAAATAAGTAGGAAAAAAGCCAGGTAATAATACGTTTGATATATCAGCGTGGTAATTTCGTTATTTTCCGCTCCGAGATATGTATATACGTAATCTAGTTTTTATTAGTGTGGTGGTACTACTGTACGATAACCGAGAGAGAGATTTTGCAAATAGATACGCGTATAAGTGGCACAATGTGGTTGTTTCGAAATAGGTTTTAAGCGGAATGGTTAAACATGGTAACTTGATGAATGAAAATGAAATTTTTATCATTGCTTCGTGTTTTACGAACAAGCGTGTCTAGCGTCGGCCTTAGGGGGAAATTTTACATTTAAAAATAAACTAATAAGACGGGATAGTGAAAAAAGAATTGGGGCAATCTGTTTATAACTAATTATAAATGCAAATTGCTTGGAAAAAGTGTCTCCAATGAAAGTTATTTCATAATTTATTTGCTATAACGACAGTTTTTGGCTATACGCTAACATCTTTTCAGTATTTCATCAAGATTTATCAAGCAGATAAGCTGGCTATAATGATACTAGTAGTAATTATATTAGTAACAACGTATCCCTTGACTTTGTTAGAAAAGTTTGTCAAAGACTGCCTCAGCACCGTAACGTGGAAATAAGATTGCTGGTAGATAATAGTACACTAATCATTTTGTTTTGATGGCTTTTTTTTCAAATTCATTACGATTAGGTATGACATACGGGATAGCAAAACTTCAAAATGAATGTTCCTATAGGTTTTTATGAAAAAATGTATATAATTACTATCGACTTGCAACAAACTACGCTTTTGACACGTTCCATTGCGGAGCAGCTTATTAGATATTGATATGGGGGCATTCTGTCGATCCACAAGAGGAAGATAGACAACAAAAATATTTTTCTTTTCCTACGAAATGCGGCTCTAATGGAAAATTTGTGCGACCCTTTATCAGTATTTCATAATATTTATCAAGCAGCTGAGCTGACGATAATGATACTTATATTGGTAATAACGTATTCATTGACTCTTTCAGCACTGGCTCTTGGTCAGAGAAGTTTGTCAAACACTGCCTCAGTACCGTAACGGAAAAATAAAATCTTCTCGAACTTTTGCGTTAATTTGTTCTAGAAATTTCGATTACGTATCTATGATAAATTAACACATTAAACGAAGTATCAAATTCCCTATGGAATATGGACGAAATCCATAGAAATACAAGCATAACTGCAACAATAATTCAACTACTCCATCTATACTATTGTGATTTCCCGGCTATATGTTTTTTACAAGCAAAAGAAAAGTAAATAAATAACTTTCTAATTAGATCTGCCTTTTCTTTGCAGATACCCTCCTACAATGATAGCCACAATACAATTCCATTAATAAAACAGTGCAATCATTAATAACATGTATAATTTATTAATAAGTTTATATCAAAGACATATAAATAGCATGAGAACTCTTACTCTCAGGGTGAGTATAGTTATTAGGAATATTCAAACAAGTATTATCAATTATCCAGTATAATTTAGATTCTTTTACTCAAATATGAACTTTTAAAATCTCCCGCGCTATCATAAGAGAATAGAAAACGACCAACCACGTTTGCCAACTTACAAAAGCCCAGAATTTAAATATCATACGAAATAATAATAATTTAAACAATGTTTTGACAAGATACCTCGTTTATCGGGTTCATACAGACGCCAGAGTACCTCCGAATGTGATTTCCTTGTAGTGACAATCCAGATTCGCTCGTATATTCACCTCCTTCGTTACATTCAGGATGTATGATTAGACTTGGAACAGCAAACACATGTAAAATCCCATGTAAAACATGTACCCAGATATAGTAAACACCAAATTTGTGAATTTATCCCCTTCGATACCAGATATACCCCCGCAATATGGTTTAATTCATTTATCTTTGATGAGAAATGACACAGCTTTTTTCAAGACTGTTTATCAACTCTCAACACGTAACCAAGGATTTTCATACATTTTCTTTATACGAATCACATTGAATGACTCCCCATTCAATTAAAATAGATACCTAGGATACCAGGCTATCGTATAGTTGTCAGACAATAAATTATATTCAACCTCCATGACTACTAATACGATTTAATCCAAATTATACTGGACTTACAAACAGGTGTGTACATAAAATAGTAATTACATTTCAATGTGGTTGGTAGCATTCCTCTTATGAAACACAGCAATACATATACTTTTATCTGTTCAATAAACATCTCTCTCAACTCAAGAAAGAAAACATCATTCAACATGAACTAGCCAGCGATTCTAAACGCGATTCATTCCCGATTTTATTGCGCAGGAAATCGCTTTGTTCGAGGCTTTTATTTCAATCCATTTAATGGGTTTAACGCATCCGCTTACATTTAAACCTTTCCAGCAATTAGACTACAAAAACGCCATCAATAACGTGGAGCGTTCTTAAACCTATGTGTAAGTAAATTTCCCGGAGTGTAGTTAAGGAAGCCCAACCACCTCCATCTGGACAAGCGGCGGCCTGTGCGTATTTCAAGGTCCCAAACCATGTAACAAGTAGAATAGGAGAGAACGGCTTTCGGTGCGCGTGCCCTCTTAATTTATGGTGCACTTTCGAGGTCTTTCGGGGAGTTAAAACTTGTATAATTGGCTGCACTGGTTTGGAAACAGATTGCTCTCCTAGTATTGAGAAATGTGCCGGCGGTGTATGGTATGGAAGGTTTTGTTTCACGTTCCCTGTTCCCTCGAAAACCGGGAGAGGGTTATTTTACGTCTGGGAGTTAAAGATAATATCCTGAACTTTACGGTTATCTGTTATATTAACGACTATTGGTAAACTTTATTTTAGTAAACGCTCCGCGGGCGTATTGGATTACATTAGGATTTAGAATAGCTTTCTTTGGGTGTATGGCAGTGATAATTTAGTTGTTCGAGAGCTGTTCAAAAGGACTGTGTTATGGTGTCGTTATGTTGTAAAGTTGGTATGTAAATAGATATGCTTAACGACCGCAATACTATACAAATATTTAAGTGTGTTTGTGTAACAAATTTAAATATAGAAAAAATAGATTAAATAGTCACCACAAAACTTGTTTTCCTAAAGCAAGTAATATTATTTTTTTTCCTCCACATGCCTCGAGATTTATGTGTTTAAAAAATGCCTCAAGTTGCATACTTTTGCTTAAACAAAAAAAAAAACACATCAAAAAAAGGTGAACTATTTGTCTATTGTCACCACAAATAATCACTTATTCTAGTTTCGAAATATTTGCTTGTTTTTTATTATACGTTTAAGTATTAAAAACTGGTCTATATAAATGTGTGATTACGAGCATCAGAGTATAAAAAAAATCACTGTTACATTTAAATCATTATTTCACCAGTGATCGAAACATCACTACATGATATTTAAATCATAATTTTCGCAGCGATTGCAATATCACTATGATATTCAAATCACAGTTTCCATTAGCGGTAACTTTTGTCACTATGCGGTTTTGCTACTCCCGTCAGGTCTATAATATCTTGTCACAATTAACAACACCAGTGACTTAAAAATCATTGCGATAATTACTATAAAACTCACATTTTTAGTAGCAATTATACTAAAAATCACCGTGACAATTAGATACATAGATACAAAATATTGCATAAATATATAACTAGCATCACCAATGACTTAAAAATCACTCTGGTAGTTACTATTAAGTCACAATTTTTATCACCGGTTATAAAATCACCGTGATAGTTACATACATACGACATATTGCATAAATATGTAACCAGCACCACTAGTGACTTAAAAATCACTCTAGCAGTTAGCATCTAGTCACAATTTTTACCAGCGATTATAAAATCACAGTGACAGTTAGGTACCACAATATATTGCATAAATATGTAACTAGCCTCATCACTAACTTAAAAATCACACAACCACAATTTTTAGCAGCTGGTATAAAATCACTGTGACATTTAGGTACCATAAAATATTGCATAAATATGCGACCAGCGTCACCAGTGACCTAAAAATCACTTTGACAGTTAGGTATCGTAAAATATTGCATAAATTTGTATCTAGCGTCATCAGTGACTTAAAACTCCTTTTAAAAATCACTAAGAAAAATTACAGTTTTTAGCAGCGATTATAACATTACGCGACAGTTAGATACCATAAGATGTCTTCTATTACTTAAAAATCACTCTGACAGTTACTATTAAATCACACTTCTCATCAGTAATTAAACTATCACTGCAACAACACACCATTAAATCATAATTTTCACCAGGCCTAGTGCACACGTGTGACTTTTGCCGACATGGAAGTTTCCTGGCTCTCTTCAAGTCTACCATCAGGAAGTATAACGATAAATCATGTCCGGCCGATGGCCTTTGTAATTGGTGAAAGCTGTTGGGGTATGTCATGGGATGAATGATGATACGATGGAATCACAGTTTTCGCCAATGACTGAAGAAGGCATTGTGATAGTCATAATTAAATCACAGTGTTCATCAACGAATAAAAAATCACAGTTTTCATAAAATATTGGTCAATATAAATATTCAAATAGTTTAGACCAATATTTTAATAGCATCAGCGACTGAGGGATCGCTGTGAAGACACTATGATGACTCATAGATCATTATTTGAATCTGTGACAGTTACCATCAAATCACCGTTGTGATTATCTTTAAATATGCAGTGACAGTTATCAAGAAGCTATAGTTTTAATCAGTGATGATGAAAGAAATCACTGTGACTGTTATCATCAAATTACAGTTTTCACACCCAGTGACTAAAAGGGTCACTGTGACGCATAGATCACAGTTATTTCATTTTTTTTTTTTTTAGTATAGTTGTCATATTTACTGGGATTTTACGATAATTAAGATTTTAGCATTAAAAGCACGTTATAAAATTGCAAATTCGTGAACGTTATCATTAACACCCGTTTGATTTACGACCGGGATTCAAAAATAAACTGCGAAAAACGTATATGCATCTCGCCGTATGCTCCTTCGCGCGTTTCACAGCGACGGCGATGATTTATGTGCACGGTCGGCCGCCTTTTCACTGCCCTCAACACTTTGGGGACGCACCAGCGACGCTTTGGCGTCGGGCTACAAAGTAAAGGGATGGGGATCGATTCTAAAATTGAACAGTTGCCGCCCATCAAACCGAGGCGATTACGTTAAACTTTGTATAGGTCAACGAAAATGCCAGCGGAATGACTAAATGCAATAAAGGAGCTTTATACTAACCGTCGTCCGGGATCGATGTAATGCGCACCTTGTGAAACCTAGCGGCGTTTAGGAACTGTTCCATATATATATATAGTTCGCACTAAACTGGATTTCGGATTACCAGCGGACGAACAGAAATAGCTTTATCCCTAGTGGAAGAACGTGCAATATCCTGACCTGATCGAAACATTGACCGAACTATTTTTAAAATCCCCGATGAAAACTGCTTCATTTTATATTGCAGTATTGTACCGTGTGTTTGGGAGTCGAATATCCGCTGAAACTGAGCAGTAAAAATCATGAATTAAAACACTTACGCTCCGAGTTGATTTATGAGTAGAGGCAGTGGACCTTCATATAATTCGCTCCCTGCAAAGCTAAGCGTTGACGCGTGAGGAGTCGTTAACAAATCGTAAAGCTTGCAGCTGTACATAAACAAACGCTGTAAGTACTGTGACAAGCGTTAACGAGCATTTAACTGCGAAATCTTGGAACGACACCAAACGTATACATTTAGGCTGGTCAAAATGTATGTAACGTAGGAAAGATTAGAATTATTAATGATTATATTGAAAGATTTTTCTGTGCAATTTTTCTTAATTTTGTCCTCTTAATCAATCGTCTTTGAGAGCAGATTTTTATGCAGCTATTAGTTGTAGGGTTCCCCACGGCCATTACTAGAAACTCTGTCCTTGGCAAGTCGTCGCATTGGCACAGCACATGAACTGGTGTTTCTTCCTCCTCTTGATAGAACCTACAAATAACGTCATCTATCAGGCCCATGTGGTCAACAGTGACCAGTCAGCAGACCTACTATCATTTTGACAATCTTCCTATAATTGTTCGATGTATGTATGTAAATAGAAGGGTGGTGTTACACTGCGACCTAAAAGATCTATTGTGTCCCCTATTCTTGCTGCTTTACAGCTGACCTTCCAATCCTATTCCTTTTAGAAAGTGTAGGATGTCAGAGGGCCCCAGTTCTTAGGTAATCCAGGTACAATGCCCTCGAGTTGTACAGTTGCTACGCAGTTTTGAGAGAGGTGGATGGATGTTTCATCCTGTTCCCCACAAATCTGGCATTCAGGATCTTTTTCCAATCCAAGCTTACTCAGGTGTCCTTTCAGTCTACAATGGCCTGAAAGTATTCCTGTTAATATGGCGAACATTGTTCTTACTCAGGTTGATGCATTCTGTAAACCTCTTCTGGTTATAAGTTCCCAGAGAATTTTACTTTGCCTCATTCCTGGAGATATTCCAGTAACTGGATTTTCTCTGCTCCATTTCCATTTTTGTTTCTTTAGTATTGTACTGCTACTTAACCCGCAAAAGGGTTCAGGCCCTACAAAAGGCATTCCAGCCCCTTTTTTTGCGAGGTTATCCGTTATTTCGTTTCCTTCCATTCCTGTGTGACCCGGAACCCACAGGAGGGTTACTTTATTTTTTTTTTGCCTAGCTCATTTAGTTTCCCTAGGCATTCCCAGACCATCTTGGAGCTGATTTCATATGAGTTCAGCACCTTGATGGCTGCTTGACTATCTGACACGATGATAATCTTCTGCTTCCGATAGTTCCTATCCATAATGAACTGAACACATCTTCCAATAGCGTGTATTTCCGCCTGAAATATTACTTGGGTATTTTCCCAAGCTTTCGAATATGTAGTTCTAGCCCATATATTCCTATTCCAGTTCTTTCTGCCGTTTTGGAGCCATCCAGTATACCCATTTGATGGCATTTCTATTCAAGTTCAAGATGGTGTTATGATCCCACTCGCTCCTGTTACTTAGCTTTATGGTGAATTCTTTCACAAAAGCTAAATTTTTTAGCATATCCCAGGTTTGATCATCGTCAGGAGATTGAGGCCTATGTCTAATCATTCCTTCCTTGACCATTCTTAGTGCGGTTCTTTTCGCCACACACTCTACTACAATGTGGAGAGGGGCAAGATAGTTATTCGATAGATCTCTCAATAAATTCAGGCCTCTAATCCTTAAGAAACTCGTTTACCTGCCTCTGATCTAGTGACCCTTGCCACCACTCTCTGGAGTCCATTCCTTGATGGATTTGTTAATTTGCGATTTGGTAATGCCAAAAGAAGGGCCAGTTCCAACGAGCCTCACTTGGTCAGATCGTCCGCTATCTCATTTCCTTTCACACTCGATTAGCTGGAGATTTAGACCAATGTTAATTTCTCTTGGGTGTCCATTTCATTTAGGGCGTCTACATAGTCGCAAATCAGCTTAGAGTCAACACTTACGAAACTAATTGCTTTAAGTGTTGACTGATTGCTTTTAACCAATTCGGTTCGTCTTTCTATTTCTCTGACATGATGATGAATTGCAACAACCTCAGCCTGCAACACAGTCATGTTTTTACTAAAGCTTACCGAAAGGCTTTAACCTTCTTTGCATATGGAATTAGTAATACGATATAAAATTTGTTCTTTCCAATCCTTTATAATTTATTCCATAAAGGATTGGAAAGAACAAATTTTATATCGTATTACTAATTCCATATATACCACCAATCTAAAAACTTCCAATAACTATTCTTTGCATATATTTCAGTTCATTAGAATCGTCTGGATACCAGTAGAAGCGCTCTTACTGGAATGCCTTTTTCTCAGTCCTTCTTATCTGATATTATAATCTGGTATCTATGTTGAATTTTTGAACCATGGCATCAGATGACATCCCTATAACGAGTGCCTCCTTACGTTTATTTAATAGCTTTTAATGCGATTTACACACCTTTGGCAACCATACCACGGCAAGACAGAATTGACTACCAGATGGTATTGGCATGCAGCGTATTACAATCCACATGAGCTATTGTAGAGGAAGAGTTATTTTTAGATTATATATATGAAACAAATTTACGCCTTTAAAACAGCTAAGAATCTCATTGAATAAGATCTTCTTCAAGTCTGCTAGGGAAGTAATAACATTCCCTAAAGTCATGCGTCTCATTCTGATGACACATTGATTTATTTGAGTAAATATTCCTTCGTAGAATTAACATTTTGTTTCCTTGGCCTAAACAAACAATATTTTCAAACAGTACAACTGGATTCTGTTGGACTTCCGGGCTGGAATCGCATCCTGGATCTTCTTCCGACCAGAATAAGAAGCCCAGCAGAGTGTAGTATGGACAACGACTGCGGAAGTCTATGTGTTAGTAGAATTGAGGGAATTGACATGTTCTACTGTCTCCTAATTTAATATAAATGGAGTCAAACTCTCTTGGTATTTTATATTTATAATCTCACACACACTATAAAATCCTGGTGCTCATCATTACCTTTCTCAAAATTGTCTGTTTCTTGCAATCACTCAGAATAGGGTTGGCAGTCATTGTCATTCTGTTTGTGTGTTTTAAATTGAAGATGTGTCGTTATTTCCTAGTAGTTTGTAGGAAGATGTTTATGGCAAATATATTAAGGTTAGTGTGTCTAGAATTATCAGACAAGGCTAAATATAATATACAATTCCATATTTGCAAACATGCTTTTTAAGGAACATCAGTTTGTTGCAAGTGCGTGTAGAAGCTCGTGCACATTGTCTCATTAAGAAAAAAAGAAAAAAACAAAACAAGATATATATCATATCGAGTTGAGTGGTCACAGCTTGAAGCACCTTCCTACATACAAACGACGACATGCATTGAATTGCATTTTCCGGGTCGTATGGTACGTTGAACCTGCCACTTACTCACTTCTAGCTGTCGAGCTAACGTTGCATAAGGGGAAAAAATACTGAGTCCGTGGTAAGAGCAAAATAAATACGAGACTATTACCCATAGGTGTGTTGTACAGTGTGTCTGGAAAGTAATAAAGTTAAAAATAATTGCTTGTCGTGAACGTCGATTATTAAAGACGAGGTACATGGCTAATCATGATGGAAAAATATTCTAGATTATTTTTTTTACTATACAGGGTGTTAGGTAAACATGCGGAAAAAGCTCAAGGGGTTATTCCTTGGCTTATTCTAAGAATATTTTGTCCTATGATGATTTTTGCAAAAACCCTTTGTTTCGAAGTTACAGGACGAACAAGATTTGCGACAGTAACAACATTTTATTATCAAAAAGTACATGTAAAGTTGCTCAATCTACAATAAATGTTCGAAATGGCTTCCTTCAATCCAATTCAATCCAATCCAATTATCCGATTTCGGAAATCGTCCAAATTCTCCACTGGAGTAGCGTAAACTATTGACATCAGAGATCTCCAGAAGAAATAATCTAGGGGGTTTAAGTCTGGGGATCCAGCAAGCCATGCGTGTGGCCCACCTCGACCAATCCAGCGGTCTCCGTATGTTGCTGTTAAAAAATTGCGAGCAACCAAACTGAAACGTGGTGGTGCACCATCGTGGATAAACCACATTGCAATTCTTGTTATTCTCGCTATTTATTTATAGTAGTTTACATAACTGCGAACTTAGTATTTGTTGTTAAATTTGTTGGTTCTCTTAGTTTAAACATAATTTGTTTTGTGTGCACACATAGTGAAATTATTATTTATTATGGGGCACATAGGGGTTACGCAAATATTTAATATTAATAAACAATCTCGGGATATCCGAAAAAATCCCCTCCATATTTTTCCTTCCATAACAAACATGCATGAATATTTGGCGTCAGTAAATCGCGATTTGTAGTTATCATAAATAGAACGTGTTGTATGCGTGGATGCAGCTGTTGCCTGAGTATGAATAACCTGATTGTATATATGTTTAGATTGTGCATACATCAGATTGCAACGTTTGTTTATTGTAGCTGTGATAAGTTGCAAATGTGTATGATACGTATGTTGACATCGAGGGAAAAATTAGGCGAATATTTCGGATCGATAAGTAAATATAGAGTGTGAAAGGTAAGGATAAGAATTTCACACGCTTATATAGATTTTCTTCTTAGATAAAAATTGAAGAAATGATGTATAAGACAAAAGCATTATTACAATTGTGTAAATGTCAATTCTCTATTAATGTACAAAATAAAGAAAGTGTGAATGGTTGAAATAGAAAGGCGTTTTTATATATTTATACTTGACCAATTTTATCTTTCATTAGCAATTATTATGTAATTCTACAACGGTGTCAATTAAACTGATCTTGACTGTATTATATTTTTTCTTTTTCAAACTGAGCGCAGGAGAAACCATTATATGCTCGAGGTTTAACATAAAATCACAACAATATAACAGTCGTCATGTATTATGCAAAAAAAGAGCAGGCAGAATAAACACACGCTCGATTGGTTATTATATCAACTCGATGCAAAGAAAAACAAAAGAACAGTTACCTTTATCTGGAAATTGCTTTTATAATTCTATGAAAAATTCATTTCTTTTTCCCGATAACACGGGAAGCGTACGCACGTACGAGATCAACGTATTTTTTTTTTTGCTCTCCGCTGATTTCCAAATGATCGAATACGCAATCCTTGTTGATTTTCCATTTCAACCGTCCAACGATTTGCCCGTTTCTTTCTGCATATATACACAACGATTCCAGATAAATATACTGGAAGCGGAGACGACCAAATACTGCGTGCCTACGTTCAAAGAATCAATCGTGTTGAATTGAACAAATAATAATAAAAGATTCAGCTAAATACAGTCGAACGCAGTGCTTTAGTATTTCTTAATTTATAAAATGATGTATTGCCAATATAAATCTAAATAACTATTTGAAGAAATACAAACATTATAATGTCTTATGTGAAACAGTGAGGTGCTAAATAGATTGAATTAATTATAAATATCTGTGATGGAAATTACATGGGCGTAGGATAAGGCACTTTTGCCTTTAGGGACTATCGAAAATTTATTTAAATATTTTGTAATGTGTATTTATATCCCAGTGTTTATATTTTTGACTTATTTATATGCTTGGCGAGTATGGAATATAATTTACAATTAATAGCCAGAAATATTGGTATTGGGAGTAACAAAAATATAATTTATATACAGGGTGTAACAGCGGTAACGCCGTGGTCTCTGGTAGTCAAATGGCAAGAATTTTTGAATTTTTTTATATTCGGATATATGTAGGCGGATTAGATCTACAATTTTAAAATAATGTGCAATGTACAGAGTGTTCCAAAATTTAGCAGCGCATCAAAGTTATGTTTTTCTTGATGGAACGCCCTGTATTTTATGGCATTTTTGAAGTGTACACTAAAAACTAGAACAATTTTATTTAAGGTTCCTTATACCTAATTTTTATAGTTTATGAGATATTTCAATTTGTTTAAAAATGCAATGTTGCAAAAAAAAGTCTAGTATCTCGGAAACGAATTAATTTAGAAAAGTGAAATGAAAACCGTAAATAGCAAATCCTTTCGCCGATTGAATGCGACATTCAACGTTTTCTAGTAGTATACAGGATGTTCAAGTACCTAAGTCAAAGTTTGTGAATTTTACTCGTGCGTAACTTTGTTATTTTAAATGGAACACCCAGTATATTTTTACGTTGATAGATAGGAATTTTTATTTTCTTTAAACCAGTATTAGGACTAGTTTTTAAGTTATTTGGATTTTTTTTAAGTGGTCTAAGTAAATTGTCATTACCTTAATTTAATCTAGATAGCTGGTGATTTTTTTTGAATTTCTTTTGTCAATTTGCCATGCATCCCGTCAGTACCATGAAAGCATACTCGTTGCAAGAAAGAACTGATATAATTTAGTTGCTGGCGACGAAACTTTGTAAATTTTATTCGTCCCTAACTTTGTTATTTTAAATGGAACATCCGGTGTATGTCTACATTGATTTATTTAATTAATTTTACTATTCGAAGAAACTTTATTTTTCATAATTTACCTGAATATCATAAACGCTAAGAAGTAGATACAAACTAAACAAAATAACAATAAATATTTTTGTATAAAAAGGTAATAACAAGGGATTTTTGTATGTATCTATAAAATAAAGGAAAAAAAAATGCCATCAAATAAACGGAAGGGCACTAGCATTCAACATAATTGCCATTTTCTCCAATGCACAACATAGCTCTTTTTTTAAATGCTCTTCTAACGTAACAGCATATTTGGGTGTTATCTCTTCCTTTCCACCTATTAGGAGCCCCGTCTAGTTGAAACCACATCCGATTTCTAATATTTAAGGGAATGTTTTCCAAAAGCGCACAAAAGTCCCTCTTAAGGAAGCTTAGAAATTCGTTTCTATTTAGGTGTCTATTGAAGAAATGTGGACCAATTGCATAATCACCTATAATGCATCCAAACACGTTCAAACTCCACCTATGCTGCCGATCCAAGGTTTGAAAAAGATGACGATTTTCGGTATCATAATAATGGAAATTGTGACAGTTTACTAGTCTGTTATTATGAAATGTGGATTCCTCAGTGAATAGAATATAATTAAAAAAATCATTATCTTCTGCGTATCTATCGAGCGCCCGCACGCAAAAATCAACTTTTCGCTCATAATCCATAGGGTATAATTGTTGGTGGCGTTAAAAGTGGTAGGGATGGTATTTGTGTTTTTTCAGGATCCTAAATACAGTCATATGAGTTAAATCCAATTCCTTAGCAATCTTTCCTGCTGCTATGCGGTTCTTCAATGACTGCTCCTAATACCACAAATTCATTTTCTTCGCTTACAATTGTTGTTTTAGGTCGCTTTATGTAGGCAACGTTGCCTGTGGTACGAAATCTCTCCAACAGTGTTTCAAATACCCTTTTTGTCTGAATATTTTCGATTAGGGTACTTCTGCGCATACACCCGAGACGCAAGTAAGCAATTTTACTGACACTCACCAATAACTAAAATCATATCAGTTCTTTCTTGCAACGAGTATGCTTTCATGGTGCTAACTGGATACACATTAAATTGACACATTCAAAAAAATCACCAGCTACCTAGATTAAATTAACGTAAGATAATGACAATTTACTTAAACCACCTAAGAAACCCAAATAACTTAAAAACTAGTCGAGATGGGTATAGGGACCCCTAATACTGGTTTAAAGAAAATAAAAATTCCCATCTATCAACGTAAAAATATACTGGGTGTTCCATTTAAAATAACAAAGTTACGCATGAGTAAATTTCGCAAAGTTTGATTTAGGTACTTGAACGTCCTGTAGACTACTGGACAAAGTTGAATGTCGCATTCAATCAGTCAAAGGATTTGCTAGTTTACCCAGTTTACGGTTTTCATTTCACTTTTCTAAATTAATTCGTTTCCAAGATACTAGACTTTTTTTGCAATATTGCATTTTTAAACAAATTGAAATATCTCAAACTATAAAAATTAGGTATAGGAAACCTTAAATAAAATTGTTCTAGTTTTTAGTGGAAACTTAAAAAATGCCATAAAATACAGGGCGTTCCATTAAGAAAAACATAACTTTGATGCGCTGCTAAATTTTGGAACACCCTGTATATTGCATATTATTTTTAAATTGTAGATCTGATCCACCTACATACATCCTAATATACAATATTTCAAAAATTGTTACCATTTGACCACCAGAGACCACGGCGTTACCGCTGTTACACCCAGTAGACATATTATTAATTGCAATAGATTGTATGTTCATTTATATGTTATTCCATGAAATTTAAAAAAAAAGTAATATAAAAAAACTATAGAAACTTTGCGCTCTTGACATCTTTTCAAACGGATTTTAAGACATTAATGATGTATAATGGTTTTATTTCTGCAAATTCTTTGATCAAGATGTTCTGGGGTTAAGATGACTTCTTTATAAATTTCATTTTTCAACACTCTCCAAAGAAAAATAATTGGAGGTGTTGATCCGGAGATCGTGGTGGCCACCTTATAGGGCCACGTGTTCCTATCCAACGGTTTCTACAGTGAGTATTTAAATGAGCGAAAATTTTGATTTTACCATTTTAAGTTTCCGGAGATACTCTATAAAAGTGTCGAAAATGGGACACCTGTACAACGGAACAATTTTTAGGCCCCAGTGCTCCCAGTAGCTTTATGATATTTCGAATAGATCCAAAGTTATTACATATAAAACTTTATATTGTGCTTTCAAATTTGTATTTTGTAATCTCTTTTAGCAGTCGTAGAATTGTGTTATCTAGTGACGAACAAACTGTTTCGCACAGAAAAGCCGACAAAAATGCAATCAGCGATAACAGATCCATTGCCATTCGTCCAAGTTCGAGATATAGACCACGTCGGCGAGGTAGGTCGAAAGTAATGGGGGCCGCGTTGCAGGTGGGCTATGAAGAGGAAGAACACGTCAGAGCGGAAGATCTAAGGGCATCCGCCGCACACAAAGAGCGCGGTCAAAGGTACGACCGGAGATCGCCGATCAGCGCCATCTATCGGGTAAACTTGCAAGCGTCGCAGAAATATATTTTTGCTATTTTACAACCGAAGCTCTTGAATACGTAGGTGGATAGTCTTAATACGGAGAAGATATTTTGAGCTGTGGCACTTAGGGAAACTTTTTATTTAGTAAGAAGTAATGTACAGTCACCGACATTAATATTTATCACAATTAAAGGGTCGAGACATTCGTTCGAGTGCTAAATAATAATGTCGGCGATTGTACAATAATTTGTTTCAATTTGCGCATAAGTTAAAGCAATAAGAGTTTGCTCAAAATACTGAGCGTTAACAGTAACACATTTTTCAATTACCCAATATGATCTCTGGAAAAGTGGAATAAATTAAAATTATTCCAATAATATTTCTTGCCCCCAGCCTGCTCTTAGTTTATCTCAAAATTCCTACATTACCATTCCGATAAATCCACTTTACATTAACGGGATGCTTCAAGAAATCTCCTTTAAAAAAAAAAAGTATTGGTAGACAATTATATTGATCTACAACCCTTTAAAAGATCATTAGAAGAAAACCGAGAGAGACAAAGGGGTCCGTGAACATTACGGGCCAGTCAATATTATACGTAATGCGTTTTACAAGCAGGGCCCCGGGAAATGGGGTTTACCTGATCACGGAACGTGTGATTAAAGGGTCACGATGAGAACTATAATTGGTTCCTGGGCGCTTTGAATCTTATCGAACTGTAAATTTGTAGATTCCGCCCGTAGCGCTAAGCACTAAGAGGTTACTTTATGGACCAGATTAATATAAGACATTAGAGGGATCTGTGTTCTACATTCCGAGGTCCCTCACTCTCAATTAGTTATCCGGAATTAATATTTTAAAAGCGGATTTTCGTTATCTTACCCCCGCGGTGTGCGCGCCGGAGTTCGATGAAATTTTCTAATTAATGCGTATGCGAGTATCTGAGAGACCCGACCTCCACGCGTAAACGTAACTTCCTAATTGCTTTCCTACAATTTGTGTGTAAAAGCTTTTAGGAATGATGACACTTTTGGGGGCATCTATCTGTTTTGGGACACGTTTTAGAAGTCCTGGTATAGGAGTCGACTTCATAAAACGGCTTTCGCGTGTACGTCATTGCTCTAAAACTGTATAAACGATAATATCTAAAGGCTTCTGGGAGCTGTGGAAAACGTTTGATTACGAATTGGTAGTGGCATTGGAGTGGCTGCAAAAGTGATCGGAACTGAGGCGGGTGAAAGGGTTTCTGAAGGAACAGAGACCTGAAGATCTTCTAAATAAAGACGCAAAGACTGTCAAACTGTTCAAAGTGTCAGTGCGTCTGCTGACTGGTTACTATGACTATTGACGCTATTAGCAGATTATGCCAAGAGGAGAAAGAAATACCAGTTTACGTGATGGTAGAATGAATTTTTTTGGCGAGGACAACGTTTATAGTACTGGGGATGAAGGATCCCATAGCTAATAGCTGCATAATGAAGCCCCTCTCACAGATGGTAAGTCTAATTAAGAGGACAAAATTAGAAAGCGCTTTCTAGGACAAAAAGATTCGCAATAGACCTGACATGACCACACGCTACATTGATCTTGACACAATTGCGAAAATGCATTATATTTTGCAAATTATTGTTAATACACTCTAAAAAATGATGGTAAATTTACCTCACTGGTATGTGAAAAAACATATGAAATATAAGGTAAAATTACACCAAAAAGTGGGTAAAAACATCAGATTACCACAAATTAGGTGTAATTTTGCCTGGTAAACCGACTTTGATGGAAAAATACTTCAATAAATGAAGTAATTTTCCCCCACTTGGGAGCAAGGAAAAATAACATATTTCGTGGAATATTCCCCATATCTTGGTAAAAATACAATATGGACAATACAAGAGACATGAAATTCTGATTATATATTACATATATGCATCTGTTTTTTGATTGGAACACAAAATGTTTTCTTTTTTAACATTGCATTACATTGTGTCGTTTGATCAAAAATTAAACCAGTTACGAGAATGCATTACATAGCCGTCGACTATACAACGCGCAAGCGTTTGAGGTACGCAGTGTGAATACAAGTGCGGCATCTACACTGATGGCTTCAACGCATAAATGTAAATGGTGTGTTTTTCAGTTTGTCTTGCAAATAAAGATTGAGGTAAGTTCATTTTACATTAATTATGTAGTGAGATGATTACCATGTACTTAGCTATGACAGCAAACATAAATAATAGACATACACCTGCGTATGGATATCTAATATGATATACTGGGAACTTAACCTCAATAGCATTTGGCGGTATTGTTGCTACAAGATATGATACATTTATTTAAAGTTTTCAACGTGCAAGTGACACGCACGAAACTACTGTATTAAACTTTTCAATTTAAACAACAGAAAGTCTTCGTTTTGAAGGTGTCAATTCTTTTTTTTTCTCTTTCATTAAACATTTGGAAATATAAAACGACTAGTGTCTTGCCGTTATTGGAGGCTATATTTTCGTTGTTAAGTGATGATACAACTAAAGTAAGGAAGAGACTATTTTGGTTTTACTCTAGAATTTAATGACAAAAATAAAGTAGGTATTAAACATTTATACATGCAAATGTGCAAGACCGCAGGACGGCAAATTTGAGTTCAATAGTTAATCACAACATTATTTATGTATATACTAGTATTGCGGGAATCGCCAGATATCAAACACCGGCTAATCGATTTTTAGTAAAAATCGGTTTTTAAAATTCAGTTTTTAAAATAGATTTTCAAAACCAGTTTCAATAACTAAAAACAATAGGTATTACTTTTTTAAAAGTGCTATGTATTTTAGATTCGAAAAACCTATTTAAGACGCAATAATCTGGTTTTAAAAACCGGTTTTGATTTTGAAAACCCATTTTACCGGTTACAATTTTTAAAGACGATTAATCACTGCATCCAAACCCCGGTTTCACATAAAGAGGCTTCGATTCGCAGCACTATTATCTACATACAATATATTTTTAAATGCTAAATTTATTAAAAATTTTCAGGATAAATCTAAACTTGAAGAAGTTGAGGTGAATACACCGTTGATAATATGCTTGGAAGAAGGTATTAATATATTTTTAATATTTATTTCATATGTTTTTTTACATTTATTTTTTTTTTCTAGGAAATGTGAAGTCGCATTCTTTAATGATAGAAAGACAGTTATTAGACCCAACAGATTCATTTCGTTCTGCATTACAACAAATGATGGCGGCATATTTTGATTTTCATTTGCAGTACGCAAAAGCGGCTTCTAATACATTAGAAGTTCTGCAGAGGTATTTTTTTTAAAAAGATTCCCTGAACAGGGCAACAAAAATAAAAAAGCTCCAAATCCAAACTCAAATTGATAAGATTTTTTAATGTATTTTGTTAGTCAAAATTTATTTTATGGTTACATTCAACTAGATCTTTGTGTTATGAATATAACCAATTCTTAGTAACTATTGGCTTTTCTTATCGACCTTTTTCCCAAAATGTTTACTCTTTAAAACATTGCTTATTGAATTTAAAAATTTATTGAAATTATTGTAAAGTCTCTGTAATCCAACTAATTAATATATCTTTCAGAAATTATTAAAATTAAATCTAATATTACAAATGGTATATTTTGAATATTTAAGTGGAGAATCTGCATTAAGTTCTAAATGACATAAACATGTTATTAGATAACTGAAACTTAATATTTCTGGATGATAAAACAACCTAATAATCAATTATTTCTAATTTCTTTGTTGTTACTCTAATCTATACATTAAAAAAAAAATGTGGTAAAATTACCCTAAAAATAGATGGCAACTATGCTACCGCCTATTTTTGGGGTAAATTTACACCTATAGGGGATTTTTCACAAACTGGTAGAATATTCCTTGAAGGTGTGGTAAATCTACCTGAAATTATTCCATTCCATTAGGGAATATTACCTTAAAGGTGTAAATTTACTAGGGAAAATTACCACACTTTCAAGGAATATTCCACAAGCATGTGAAAAATCCCCTATAGGTGTAAATTTACCCCAAAAATAGGCGGTAGCCTAGTTGCCATCTATTTTTGGGGGTAATTTTATCACATTTTTTTTAGGGTGTATCTCCAATAAATCAGAATTTTACAGCATACCAGCTAAACCAATCAAATTACAAAGCCACTTGCATTTCCAAGCTGACATTGTAATAGTACTTAACGACATCGTAGTCTTTACATAGATTCCTAGCATATTTAACCTAAGCAATTCGATTCGGAAAAGCGCACAAAGACGTCGCACAACAGAAAACAGCTTCTGCCTTTTAGCAAGGAAAGCGAAAGAGCCTCATTACGTCGTGCATCTCAAGGAGCTAAACAAGACGTAGTGCCATCTTGCGAGGTTCGCGCGTCTCTTTACTGCTTCTGTAGTGTAGTACCAACGGAGCGACGTCGCTGATATAAAACCGAAATAGCTGCACGCACAGCATTGTTAAAGTAATTTCCATTATGCCCGAACTTACCATTCATATTTTTCCGAAGAAGTAAAAGGAGCTTTTCCCAGAAGAGGGGACGATTTCCGGGGTTATTAGGGGTGGCGTAACTACGAGGGGATTACGTAATGGGAAGAGCATCTTCACGATTTTTCCTCGTCTCGTTTGTGCAAATATTCTAGTAGTGGGTTCTGCATGCCGTTTTGTATAATTTATTTCTTTTAATAAAGTTTGAATTTTCTATAGGAACATTGTGCAACTTCTATGTTTATATCCAATTTTATTTCTCGTAATTTAGCCACACAAAACTCCAAAATATCTTAACTGCTCTCGAGTTGATAAACTTTGAAATGGAAAATATCAAACAGAACGTTCTGCTATGTACAAATTGAAATAAATAAAAAGTGGAAAATGAATTTAAAATGAAAAAGAAAACAAAATATTAGCTAGCTCAACGGAAAAGATTTTTAATGAACAAAAGAACTATTAATCTCAGAGTTACCCTTGCGAATTAAAACTTTAATCTAATCACGAAAAGTAAATTGTAAGTGAATGAAATTAGACTTTCTTAATTACACGAAAAATTGCAATGATATACAAAAATACATCTACTCACGTCAATAGTCGAACAAGGAAGTGCTTAACAAAATCCTACAATTGTTTTTCTTACAAAAATCCCTCTCTCAAAATCGTACAACGCAGACGTATAACATTACAATGACAATATTAAATAGAATACGCATTACATCAGCACAAGCGAACAATAGACATTTGAATGACTGGATTAAATAAAAAAAAACTTAACACTACATAATTGAATCATACAATAAATTCTTAAACTAAATTTATTCCAAACAAAACAAAATTGTGAAAATTCTCGATAAATTGAAAATCAGCTGTTCAAACAAAGAAATCAAAACAACCATAATATGCAACTTAAAATACACTCAGCGATAAATGAGTTGTATAAACCACAGCAGTACGCATAAAAAATTGTGCAAAATAGAGTACACACCAAAAAAATAAGTATTTTTTCTTGCTAAAAATCACCTTTAACCTGTGAAAATATATGCTGTCATGGAGAGATTACTTGATATTCTACTATTATTTAAAAAGGGAATGTTACTATTTTACTTAGTTATATTTTTAAAACTTATTAGATATAATAGAAAAAAGATATAATATGTAGCAGCAGACAACTGGACGATGTCCTGGTGATGTAGGAAATCTCTGCATTTGGCAAGTCCTTCGAGGCATTTTCCTTTAGAATTTTCCCTTCAGGAAGCAAGATGATCAGCAGTGATACATTTACACATCGAAAATGAATATTAGAATTTGTATAGTATTTTATTACAATAGCTATTGACAGATCAAATTTGGGATCTACGTTCAATTCGAGTGAACAGTTTTATTATTTTTACTGTGTATTTATTTCGTTCAAATTTAGTCTAATAACGTTTGGATATGCATTTGCAGTCCAATTGCTTTGATATGTCAACAGAAAGACATGGGGAAATCGCTGAAAATTGGGTTCTGTAACAATTCTATGTGTATAAATGGTTGCCTACCTTTTGGGGGCACAGTAATGAATTTTTAAGATTGTTAATTTTTTATAGTAATAAGCGTTTAAAAATCTCAAATGTATTTTTCTCATAACTCAGAGACTCATACCTTTGTTATATAAAAAGTGTAAGGTGATTCCAGATTTTGTAAATTTATTTATTTTCACATCGTTGAAAGATCTGACAATCCTGTCGATCACATGGCCATTCTCATATGTAAAACAATGGAGGTTCCTCATTTCGGTTACATTAACGGATTTTCACAAAAGACAGTTGGACTCCTTGCTTGGGGACAATCGCTTTCAAGTCAGTTAAAACATTTTCAATTCGAACCATTCACTAACCGAACCTTGTTCGAGGCAGACATATTTTTGTTTGTTCTCGTAAAAATTTAACGGCTATTTAGATAAAATCCAAATTTATTCCAAATTTCAATCTAAAAAAATAATTGTTAATTGTTAAACAAAGTTTATCACATAAATTTTATTCCAAATTACACACGATTTTTGGGTAATTTCTTCAACGACGATTTTTCCGAGTAATGTTCCTGTCCTGAGCGACCCATCCTCTCTGACCTGATGTATCTACGAGGTACGAGGGCCCATATCCGACTTGAACAGTCCTGACCACCGATGATCGCAGAATTCGGCTCTGTAAAAAGGTACTCCTCGTCAAATCTACCTAAAAAAAATAAACATATTATTTCAATTCTAATCAAAATTGAATTGTACTTATAAGAAATTTTATTTTAATCCGTTCTGCTAAATTTGAGGTTAGAAAATCGTTTGTAACATAGCTAAGCGGTCTCCAGTTACTTTGGGGGAAATTTGTGTAATTAGGTTTATAAGTATTGTTATGTTTTTACGTTACGAACCAATATCCAGTGATTTACCATCAAGGTTGGCTACTCTGTATCACACGTCTCTTCAAATCTAACATAACTCCATTTGAACGGTCAGAAAACGCGGGATTTTTAAAATTTATTTCAAACGTATTTAAGTACGAAACTATGACTTTGAATTGCAAAAGGTGGAATTACTTAATGAAACTTTAGTGTTATTAATTAAACGGACTCACGGACTTACCTGAGATTATTATCCATAGATTTATGTCTGATATTAAACAAGTCACATTTTGAATTTTTTTTAATTAAATAAAATCATTTTTATCCACTATTAAATGTTTTAATTTTACTTAATAGTTTAAACATTGAATTTGAGGGAGAGGACAATTGACAACATCATCCTACCACATCTCTATGCGTACTGAGTTAAATATAAGAGAGTTAACGAGCCATTCAATATTTTTTTTATGTCACCGCCCCTCGATCGGAAATTTCTCGCCCTGCATGCCATCTGGCTGGTGAGACAGAACACTTCTAAATCAGAATTATAAAAAATAGATGACACTGGTATATATAAAACTTGATTTTTTCTAATTTAATTAATGTATTTCTTTTAAATTTCAATTTTTTTAATCCGGGCTGTATGCTACTGTGTAGCGTAACAATACATATATTGCTATGGTTTGCCCAGACATTATTTAAAGTAATTTATAGTAAATTTGATGCTCATTTTAATCAATCTAAACTACAGAAAATATCACTACAGTTCTGTGTAGAATAACATACAAGCCCGGTTGAATATTGTAGAATTGCCAGCATTTCTTTTTTAATTGAATCTAAACTCACATGATCAACCTGCCTGTTATGCTACTCCCTTATTTACACTTCAAATTCATATACCACACCATAGGAGATCCATGATACTATTAAGCGTAGAATGTGTCTTTTTGCCTTCTTAAACGTTTGTATAAGAGCTGTTTTCCTAATAGAAAAACTATCAGAAACGTTTACATGAGCCATATATGCGTCACACTCTTTTCAGAAGAAGCTCGTAACTTCATACATTGTTAAATAATATAATAGTTTCTACTTCCTCTACGTGACTATCGATCTACTCCTTAAAGTGCAGCACAAACAATCGAGTCAGGTGAGCCGTGAAACACCTGTGCAAATGCATTTGAAATTCAACTTAGGACGATACAATATCAAGCCGGGGAACGCGATTAAATTATAGATGTACTATAATGGATAGCTCCTACAATGACGCCGTCAATAGCAATAAGAGGCTAAATTGGGCGAATTGAAAGCGAATGGTTATTATTTAGTTCCGATTACGTGTAATGGAGGTGTAGGTATGGAAGTGCACGTCAATACTGACGAAATAGGATATTTATTAATATTTGCTGCCGATTAGGTGTATAATTTATGAGAGTGATATTCAGTCGTTAGTAGGCAAATTGTAACTGCGCGTTCTTATACAATATGATCAAATATTTTTATCCTCTTGAAGGCCACAGGAAATGGAATTTTTCTTCTTTAAGCTTAAGTTGGCAGTATAAGTTTAAAAACATGCAAATTGGTTTATTATGTGGCGTGTGTGTATGATGCAGGTTATGTTATACCGTTGACAGATTAGGTTTTGTCGTTTTTTGGATTTTTTTTAAGGATTGTCTGGCATGCTGTAGGTGAAAGTTGTGTTTGCTGTGAAAGCTTACGAATGGATTTCTTAGGTGATTGTACTTTTCATAACCATACGCTCTACAACAAAAATATAATATAAATTAAAAAATTGGGAACATGTTTACACAGAGATTCAAAATGATTGTCAAATCCGCTCCTATAGATAGTAACAGGGTATAGGTATATGCCGCGTGTTTGTAATGAAGATTTGAATTAAGTCAGTGTTGGAACATAAGAAAGTAAACGGATCTGTCATAAATAAGGAAAACGTAACCTATATTTGAACTCGCATTATATAAACGACTATGGATTGGTGTTTCTGCTTGTAAAAATGTAATGTAATTAATTTAACATTACTAAATTATGATTTTACAATTCAGTACTAACTGGTGTTTAACTAAATTTATTTATTACTTTAAATTATAACATACAATTAGTATAATTATTAAGTGACAAAACTGCATCTCTCAGTTCTTCTCTATGGTATGCATGCGGTTTCTATATAGATCCTACTTTTTAGATAGCCGAACATGAAGTAATCTAATGGGGTTAGATCAGGCGATCTTGGTGGCCATTTTTGTGCTCTAATGACCCTGTCAGCAAAAAACTGTTGAAGATATTGGCAACTTTGTCGAGCAGTATGTGCTGGAGCATTATTGTGCTGAAAATAACCTGCTTCAAGCTCATTTTCTTGTAACTCTGCAATAAACAATTCCAACATCTGTTGGTAACGTTGGGCTGTTACAGTTTCCTCGAAGAAAATTGGCCCTATTATTCGTTGCCTGGACATAGCTAACCAAACTCCAATTTTTACGGGATGCAATTGCGTTTCTCGAAATTCGTGTGGATTTTCTGCAGACCAGATACAATAATTTTGTAAATTGATATAGTCCGTTAGATAAAACCAGGCTTCATCCGAGAAAAATGATTTGTTTAGCAAGTGATCGTCCCTTAAATTGTTATTAAACCAATGACAATATTCCAATCGCCTATCGTGATCTAATGGTAATAATTTCTGTACCGTAGAAACTTTATAGGGATGAAAATGCAACTTTCTTTTGACAGCTCATTGCGCTGAAGTGTATGATAAGCCTACAAAAACTATTTCACTTAATGTTAATATTGATTTTTTACCTGTTTGTTGAGCTATTTCCACAGATAAATTCCCTTATTTTCTTACAATATTCAGAAATACTATTGTTGGTGATATTAGATGTAAATATAAACGATTTGAAAAAAATATAAGATAAATAATCAAAAGATACTACAACACGCACGCCAATGTCGCTAAATGTCAAGAAAATTCATTTAATGTATGAAATTTGTATGTAGCTAATTTCGCTCATTAAATTGGTAATAAGTATAGATAAATTTTTCCGGAAAACAGTTTTTTTTCTTACGACAATCATTTTGAATCACATGGTATTTAGCACACCTGCACTGCTTACATGCTGTGTTCAAAGTGAGAACAACCATTATTTATGCAAGCATCTACCCTCTTCTTCATATTTTCAGAAACATTTATTAATTGCTCATTAATTTGTAATATTCTCTATTTCATTTCTTATTGCTTCTTTCAATTGACCCATATTATGTAAGCGGTTCCGATAAATTTTATTTTTTAGATGACCAAATAAACAAAAGTCAAGCGGTGTAACATCGGGTGATTTAGGTGGTCAACGATCAAAGCCAATAACTGTGTTATCAAAAAAAAATCCTGCAGATACTCTCTTGTTTCTCTTGCTGTATGAGCAGTAGCATTATCATTTTGAAAATAACCCAGTTGTAATTCATCGTCAAATAATTGTTCCACAAATTCATGTAATATCTCTAACAGCCAGAAATATTACAAAGACATTTTTAAAAATATATTTTATAAATATTTTTCGTGAGAGGTTTTTGAATATATTTTTCATATCTTTTTCTAAATATAGATAAAATATTCAATTAAAATATTTATTCCATATTTTAAAATTAATATAAGCGCTATATTTTTTCTAAAATATTTGCAAAATATTTATATGAAAATTGAGATCTTTTATGCAATCTATTTAATTTGTCAAAATGAACTAAAATTGTTCTTGGTTATTTAGAATGTACATATAACGTCGATAACGAAAAGTTGAAACATACATAGAGCTGTCTAAAAGGCAAGAACTTGTTTTTCGCACTCACCATACAAGTTAATAATCAATAATTCTGGCATCTTTTAAGACATACTGAAGGTTTATCAAATTAATCACTATTTTTTAATTGAAGTGTTCTAAATAAAAAACAAACGTATTTATTATCATTTTATTTGAATAAGCCAATAAAAATGAAAAATACTCATTTTTAAGTCTAGCCTTGGCTGGTGCTAGGTACAACCCTATGGCTTTTTTCATATCTTCGGTAGTGGCGCTCTCATGGCGTTTCCTTGTGGCCTCTAAAACAATGCCAATTGTATTAGATCATACCATAAATAAAACATCATACAACATTATCAACACTTACTAATACACTTGGAGCATTTACAATAATTGGAGTGATAGCTACATTCTAATACTTACGATACTTATTTTTACTTTATTTCATAATATTTGAAAACATTCTACGTACAAACAATAAAACAGCACAACCTCTATTTGAAGTTATGACGCTTATATACCGAGATGAATCTCTTAAGCAAACAAATCAACTAGCAATTTATCTGGTAGATTCAGTACATATATGATGCATAAAATTCCTACAATTATATTATTAAACGATTTCTGTATATAGCGATATTGAGCATTCCAATTATCTTATAAATGTCATGACATGTTCAAAGTTTTGCTTACCTCGTAGTCACCACAAAAACTAAAACACACCCCGCAACAATTAATTACACAGTTAACCCTAATCTGCCCTAATCGTATACTATTATAAACTACAACATGTAACGGACAAACGAATGAAAACGTTGATGATCCATAGACGCATAAACAATACTAAATCATATAACACCGGCACCGTAATGAATAGAGGTGTTGTGTTGGCGTTCGCAACTTACAAATATTGCAAATAATATAATACAAAACGCAGATATATTAATAGAAAAGTTACAGCGCTCGACTTAGATACCAATTAAATCATATTAGATATATATTATCTAATTTAATCTTTAAACTATCATTTTAAATAGGTACATACCTGCTTAATATGTATGCATATTTTACCCATTTTATATTATTCGTCCTACGCATCAAATGTACAAAAGCAAAATTCAATCTTTTTTTTATATGAAATAAATATTTACAGAAATACAAAGCAAAATATTCTTGCAGAGTTATGAAAAATATTTTGAGAAAACATTTGCAATAAAATATTATTATTATTATTTTCTATAATATATTTTATGCATATTATATTAATATAACTAATATTCAAGAAATATTTAATATTTTTTAAATATTTATAAAATATGAAATAAATATAGTTGGTCACTCGGGATAAGTCTACATCTGGCTGCTGTTATTGTATCCTCAAAGAATATCGGTCCTATTATTATATGTCTCCTGGACATTGCAACCCATATTTCTATTTTTGTGATTTTGTGCGAACCAAATCCTAATATTTTGGGAATTTACATCATATGTTAAATTAAACCAGGCTTCGTCAGAAAAAAGTAACATTTAAAACATCGTCATTCCTTGGATTAGCATTAAACCAATGGCAATATTTCATACGTTTTTCGAAATCTAATGGCAGTAATTGCTGCACGATAGAAATTTTATATGGATGATAATGAAGTTTCAGTTTTACAGCTCTCTGAGCTGATCCATGAGATAAACCTGTAAAGAAATTCACATTACTTTTTATAACACCATTCAGTATGTGTATTTCTTCAGTGCAGTAACCTATTGTATCGTTGCACAGTCAATTCTTATTTCCTCCATGAAATATCTCCAAAGTGCGTCGTCTTAATAATGTTAACCCTATGTAATATTTCACGCTCGTATAACGCTTCAACTCGGCACTAATATAGCAATTTCGTTAAATAACTACATACCTTCTACAGTGACGCGCAAAACATAATATCTTCCCCGTCTAACAATACGCATTCAGTGAAGATTTATTATTCGAGCCATTCAACGAACCAGACAAAACGCCTCTAAATCGCATAATATAATGTAATTCCACCGTTTAGCTTGCCGAGTGACTTGACTTATGCCGTAGAATATTAACGCAAAACATCTCAAGGGATATAGCGCAAGAAAGTTGGTAAACGTACTGTAGCATAGTTTGAGTTAACTCGCAGAAAAACGTTTGTAAAAGTGATCGATTTTGAATTTACCCCAGTGAGCAACTATATTTATTTCATATTTTATAAATATTTAAAAAATATTAAATCTTTCTTGGATATTAGTTATATTAATATAATATGCATAAAATATATTATAGAAAATATATTAGGAAAACATTTAAAAAATATATATGTTATGTAGCATTAATAATATGTTATTACAATTGTTTTCTCAATATATTTTTCATAACTCTGCAAGAATATTTTGCCTTGTATTTCTATAAATATTTATTTCATATAAAAAAAAAAAGATTGAATTTTTGCTTTTGTACATTTGGTGCGTAGGACGAATAATATAAAATGGGTAAAATATGCATACATATTAAGCAGGTATGTACCTATTTCAAATGATAGTTTAAAGATTAAATTAGATAATATATATCTAATATGATTTAATTAGTATCTAAGTTGAGCGCTGTAACTTTTCTATTAATATATCTGCGTTTTGTATTATATTATTTGTAATATTTGTAAGTTGCGAACGTCAACACAACACCTCTATTCATTACGGTGCCGGTGTTATATGATTTAGTATTGTTTATGCGTCTATGGATTAGGTACATAGAATGCATACGCGCACGTGCGTATCATCAACGTTTTCATTCGTTTGTCCGTTATATGTTATAGTTTATAATAGTATACGATTAGGGCTAACTGTGTAATTAATTGTTGCGGGGTGTGTTTTAGTTTTTGTGGTGACTACGAGGTAAGCAGAACTTTGAACATGTCATGGCATTTATAAGATAATTGGAATGCTCAATATCGCTATGTACAGAAATCGTTTAATAATATAATTGTAGGAATTTTATGCATCATATATACTGCATCTACCAGATAAATTGCTAGTTGATTTGCTTAAGAGATCCATCTGGGTAGATAAGCGTCATAACCTCAAATAGAGGTTAGAAAACGTTGTGTTGTTTTTTTGTTTGTACGTAGAATGTTTTCAAATATTATGAAATAAAGTAAAAATAAGTATCGTAAGTATTGGAATGTAGCTACCACTCCAATTATTGTAAATGCTCCAAATGTATTAGTAGGTGTTGATAATGTTGTACGATGTTTTATTCATGGTATAATCTAATACAATTGGCATTGTTTTGGAGGCCACAAGGAAACGCCATGAGAGCGCCACTACCGAAGATATGAAAAAAGCCATAGGGTTGTACCTGGCACCAGCCAAGGCTAGACTTAAAAATGAGTATTTTTCATTTTTATTGGCTTATTCAAATAAAATGATAATAAATATTTTAATTGAATATTTTATCTATATTTAGAAAAAAAATATGAAAAATATATTCAAACACCTCTCACAAAAAATATTTATAAAGTATATTTTTAAAAATATCTATGTAATATTTCTGGCTGTTAGGGGTGCGTAAACCAGCAGATGTTTGCTTGGGGCAGTGTTTTTTCATTGGATCTCCTGAGGTAGTAAAATATGCATCGATTTGATCGAGTATACAACATGTCTGAAGGCTATTAGCACCAACCGATTACTGGAGTTTGTTGGCTATACATGAATTGATTTGCTATATGTCACATCAATCTGGTTTAGATTTCTCCACTTTAAATGACCTTGGTTTATGACATGAGAGTTTAAAGTATACAGTTTTCAAGCAATAATTACAGTATAAATGGTAAGTAGATCCCAGGTAAAAACAGAAGCATAATTTGAAATACTTATTTTCCGAAACATTATGATATATAAATAATTTGTCGTCATTTAATACAGAACCTTACATGATAAGTAAACCATAATGCTTTCAATTTCTCTAAATACATATTGATGACTTTACTCGAATGCTGATAATATTTTATATAATAATTGAAATAAGAGCATTATTTAGACTTGAATACTGACATTTATTCAAATTTAAATTGATATTTTGTTGTCATAATACTACCAATCCGAATTTACACGCTTTTCCTAAAAGATCCATGAGTGACGTGTTCACCAATGGAACAGACGTGGAACTCACGATGAAACTGTCAAAATTATCAAGCTGGTCGTGTTTTACATGCATAGTTCTTCGAACGAATCCACGAATTCCCAAAACCATTCTCAATAGGAATTAATAAACCAGCGTAGAACATACAAGATGACGTAGCAGGTTTTATTTTTAAACCCCCGTTGTCATACGAAATTTTGAACGTCCGAAGAAATTTAAATTCTTAATTTTTATCTCGACCATCGGTGAAATTAGCTTTACAACTGGACGGGGTCTCGTAATCTGTGGCATTGTGCGAGCGTCATATAGGAGCCCACGGCGGCCCACGGTGTATTAAATTTGTAATACGTGAAATGTGACAGATACAGGCACATCGTGTGAGGCTATTATAATCTCTGCCAGATACGAATCTAAATCTTTTGTGTTGAAGACGTGCATTAGGCCGGAATGAATCGTTGCGTGGCCATTTTGTTTGATGAAAGTAATATATTCTGGGAGATAGGGCCGTGTGTGTGAGACACATTATTAAAAATGAAAGTATAAAAATATGTATGTGCTCTTTTTGCCCGGCGAACCATTCTTCGCACGCTGTTATTTATGAGGATAATTTTTAAATTCGTCAGAAAAAATAGCTAATAATCTCGGCAAGCTATCTTGATGAACAAAATAATATTTCTTTCCCTCTTTTATGTTATTTATTAAAATAATGGCGAAATATTAATCAACTTCAGATCGGTAATAGCGATAAGCGATTCCCTGGGAGTAAAAGTCGTTTTAAACGATTCCTTCTCTATAGATTATATAAACTCTTTTACGACAATCCCTTACTGTAGACCTGCACCCTAAAAAAAAAATGTGGTAAAATTACCCCAAAAAATAGATGGCAACTGGGCTACCGCCTATTTTTGGGGTAAATTTACACCTATAGGGGATTTTTCACATGCTTGTGGAATATTCCTTGAAAGTGTGGTAATTTTCCCCGGTAAATTTACACCTCTAAAGTAATATTCCCTAATGGAATGGAATAATTTCAGGTAGATTTACCACACCTTCAAGTGAAAGTGAAAAATCCCCTATAGGTGTAAACTTACCCCAAAAATAGGCGGTAGCCCAGTTGCCATCTATTTTTGGGGTAATTTTACCACATTTTTTTTTAATGTATAGATTAGAGTAACAACAAAGAAATTGGAAATAATGGATTATTAGGTTGTTTTATCATCCAGAAATATTAAGTTTCAGTTATCTAATAACATGGTTATGTCATTTAGAACTTAATGCAGATTCTCCACTTAAATATTCAAAATATACCATTTATAATATTAGATTTAATTTTTATAATTTCTGAAAGATACATTAATTGGTTGGATTACAGAGAGTTTGCAATAATTTCAATAAATTTTTAAATTCAATAAGCAATGTTTTAAAGAGTAAACATTTTGGGAGAAAGGTCGATAATTAAAGCCAAGAGTTACTAAGAATTGGTTTTATTCATAATACAAAGATCTAGTTGAATGTAACCATAAAATAAGTTTTGACTAACAAAATACATTAAAAATCTTATCAATTTGAGTTTGGATTTGGAGCTTTTTTATTTTTGTTGCCCTGTTCAGGGTATATTTTTAAAAAAATACCTCTGCAGAACTTCTAATGTGTTAGAAGCCTCTTTTGCGTACTGCAAATGAAAATTAAAATATGCCGTCATCATTTGTTGTAATGCAGAACGAAATGAATCTGTTGGGTCTAATAACTGTCTTTCTACCATTAAAGAATGCGACTTCACATTTCCTAGAAAAGAAAAATAAATGTAAAAAACATATGAAATAAATATATTTTTATTAATACCTTCTTCCAAGCATATTATCAACGGTGTATTCACCTCAATTTTTTCAAGTTTAGATTTATCCTGAAAATTTTTAATAAATTTAGCATTTAAAAATATATTGCATGTAGATAATAGTGCTGCGAATCGAAGCCTCTTTATGTGAAACCGGGGTTTGGAGATGTAGTGATTAATCGTCTATAAAAATTGTAACCGGCAAAACCGGTTTTCAAAATCAAAACCGGTTTTTAAAAACGGATTATTGCGCCTTAAATAGGTTTTTCGAACTTAAAATACATAGCACTTTCAAAAAAGTAATACGTATTGTTTTTAGTTTGAAACTGGTTTTGAAAATCGATTTTAAAAACTGAATTTTAAAAACCGATTTTTACTAAAATCGATTATCGGTTTTTGATATCTGTGATTCCCGCAATACTAGTATATACATAAATAATGTTGTGATTAACTATTGAACTCAAATTTGCCGTCCTGCGGTCTTGCACATTTGCATGTATAAGTGCTTAATACCTACTTTACTTTTGTCATTAAATCTTAGAGTAAAACCAAAATAGTCTCTTCCTTACTTTACTTGTATCATCACTTAACAACGAAAACATAGCCTCCAATAACGGCAAGACACTAGTCGTTTTATATTTCCAAATGTTTAATGAAAAAGAAAAAAAAAAGAATTGACTCCTTCAAAACGAAGACTTTTTTTTGTTTAAATTGAAAAGTTTGATACGGTAGTTTCCTGCGTGCCACTTGCACATTGAAAACTTTAAATAAATGTATCATATCTTGTAGCAACAATACCACCAAATGCTATTGAGGTTAAGTTCCCAGTATATCACATTAGATATCCATACGCAGGTGTATGTCTATTATTGATGTGTGCTGTCATAGCTAAATACATGGTAATCATCTTTATTAATGTAAAATGAACTTACCTCAATCTTTATTTGCAAGACCAAATGAAAAACACACCATTTACATTTATGCGTTGAGGCCATCAGTGTAGATGCCGCACTTGTATTCAAACTGCGTACCTCAAACGCTTGCGCGTTGTATAGTCGACGGCTATGTAATGGATTCTCGTAACGGGTTTAATTTTTGATCAAGCGACATAATGTAATGCAATGTTAAATAAAAAACATTTTGTGTTCCAATCAAATAACAGATGCATATATATAATATATATAATCAGAATTTCATGTCACTTCTATTGTCCATATTGTATTTTTACCAACGTAAGCGGTAATATTCCACGAAATATGTTATTTTTCCTTGCTCCTAAGCAAATTTCCCCAAGTGGGGGAAAATTAATTCATTTATTGAAGTATTTTTCCATCAAAGTCGGTTTACCAGGCAAAATTACACTTAATTTGAGGTAATCTGATGTTTACCCTCTTTTTGGTGTAATTTTACCTTATATTTCATATGTTTTTTCATATACCAGTGAGGTAAATTTACCATCATTTTATAGAGTGTATAGATTGTATACCTAAACTCTTTTACGACAATCCCTTACTGTGGACCTGGGAGCGGTTTGAAACGTAGAGCCACGAACCAAAAAGCCGTTATAAATTAGAAAGTTTCTGGGCTACTATATGCCACTGTCCCCGGTATGATATTTACGACATTTTCCACTTGTTCCCAGACGGGCATTTCGACCGAAATCAAACTTTACAAATCATCGGGCGAGGTAATGGCCCAAAAGGCTTATCGGGCACAAACGCAAACCATCCGAGTGATTTCTAGTAGCTACAGACGGTCCGACAAGAAGCTAAGCTACATTATTATTCTATTTTTCACGGAGCCCCGAATTTATGTTAATGGTCCCCCTTATAAATATGTCACGGTTGACCTAAAATCGATGTAAATCCTAAAAATATTACCGAAGGTTCACTGTCTATATTTTTTCTTCTAACAGCTTCTAACGTAAAAATAACCCGGATAAAAGATGGTGTGGGATGTAATAGTGTAATTATGAGTTATTTCTGGTGATAATCCCTTCACCTAAATCCTGATTTTTAATAGATTGTTAATTATTATATTATAAGGCGGCGTGTTTTATGTCTATACAAGTAAAAGCATTACCGCCTCTTTAGGTATGTATACAGAGAAAAACTTAGAATTCTGAATGTTTCGACTACACCCTAACAGCCAGAAATATTACATAGATATTTTTAAAAATATATTTTATAAATATTTTTCGTGAGAGGTTTTTGAATATATTTTTCATATTTTTTTCTAAATATAGATAAAATATTCAATTAAAATATTTATTCCATATTTTAAAATTAATAGCGCTATATTTTTTCTAAAATATTGATCTATTTAATTTGTCAAAATGAACTAAAATTGTTCTTGGTTATTTAGAATGTATAACGTCGATAACGAAAAGTTGAAACATAGATAGAGTTGTCTAAAAGGCAAGAACTTGTTTTTTCACACTCACCATACAAGTTAATAATCAATAATTCTGGCATCTTTTAAGGCATACTGAAGGTTTATCAAATTAATCACTATTTTTTAATTGAAGTATTCTAAATAAAAAAAAAAACAAACGTGTTTATTATCATTTTATTTGAATAAGCCAATACAAATGAAAAATACTCATTTTTAAGTCTAGCCTTGGCTGGTGCCAGATACAACCCTATGGCTTTTTTCATATCTTCGGTAGTGGCGCTATCATGGCGTTTCCTTGTGGCCTCTAAAACAATTATCATTACAATTATCTTATAAATGCCATAACCCTAATCTGCCCTAATCGTATATTATTAAAAACTATAACATGTAATGGACAAACGAATGAAAACGTTAATGATACGCACGTGCGCGTATGCATTCTATGTACCTAATCCAAAGACGCATAGCAATACTAAATCATATAACACCGGCACCGTAATGAATAGAGGTGTTGTGTTGACGTTCGCAACTTACAAATATTACAAATAATATAATACAAAACGCAGATATATTAATAGAAAAGTTACAGCGCTCAACTTAGATACTAATTAAATCATATTAGATATATATTATCTAATTTAATCTTTAAACTATCATTTGAAATAGGTACATACCTACTTAATATGTATGCATATTTTACCCATTTTATATTATTCGTCCTACGCACCAAATGTACAAAAGCAAAAATTCAATCTTTTTTTTTTATATGAAATAAATATTTACAGAAATACAAAGCAAAATATTCTTGCAGAGTTATGAAAAATATATTGAGAAAACATTTGCAATAAAATATTATTAATGCTACATAACATATATATATTTTAAATGTTTTCCTAATATATTTTCTATAATATATTTTATGCATATTATATTAATATAACTAATATTCAAGAAAGAATGTGCCTTGAGGTTAATAAGAAAGATAGCAATACATGCATGTAATGTTATCAGGCGTTCCGCAAGATTGTAACCTAAGTCCTCCTTTTCTGACAGTTTTGACAAATGAGTTTTAATCCAATTAACTTATCTCTTGTTCTCATTCGTAAAATTTCAATCTAAACAGTGTTCAAACTCAACCAACCTCGCCCAACAATAATATTATAAGAGACAACAATCGCAATGAAGTTTCTAAACTCAATTTCCAAGTTACCAGCACCCTGACTTGAATAGACAAATAACTTCGCTTGTTAGCAACCACAATATAGAAACTATGCTATCGTTCATGAGTGTTACATTAATTAATACGGCGTAAATTAGTTTGTGTGTGATTTCTGAGGAATTATAAGTATTTATCAACATTGAGTCAATTTATTTCGCCTAAACACCTAACCACAAAGCAAATGAAATATATGTTCTTTCCTTTATAAACTTAATTCGTCCGCCAGCCTATTCCTTTTCCAATCTACTACTACTACCCGCGCACGTATGGGTAGCCCGTCATCATTAATCCGTCATAAATCAGCACCAGCGGGGAAGTACACAATGATCTGAGCCCCTGGGCGAGTAACAATGCCCGTAGCAGTATGTGGAGTGGTGGAGTTTTCGTTTGTGTTGTGCGTTCCACGTTGTGCGTGCGTCTCGTAATTTATTTCTCGTCAGGATTTTTTCTTCTTCTCCTCGTATATATATGTGATTTTCCACGAGTGCTGTTGCTTCAGGGGCTCTAGGTGTTCGTCCCGAACGGCGACTAGTGTGAGAGAGGGGATAACTCGGAATTCGGTCACCACTTCCACGACTGATATATGGCAGGTCCCGCGCCCTCAACCCGTAAACAGTGGAAATAATGGACTCGGGGAAAACAATACGTGTAATAAGAGAGACGATAATCCTGATTGATGACTTTGGCGGTTGTTATGGAAGCTATTTCTACGTGTGCACTCGTACAAAAGGAGAGATAAGCAGGTGTAGTATTATGCAAAAACAACATTTTAACAGACTGGATAATTTCTAATTTGTTTAGAACTCCACCAGACAGCGCTACTACAGCTAATGTAGTAAAATGCATGAATTAAGACATACAGAATGATATATAGTGGGAATTGAAAAATCCAGAACAATTACCTGAACACTTTTCTTCAACTGAAGAGATACTGCAAACTTCTCTTAGACCCCCTCACCACAAACTGCACTAAACTGGACGTACGTTTCAATAGCAAATCTATCATCATCAGCAGAAACATTGAACAATTCAGTATGCCACAGTTTAGAGTATTTTTGTAAATTCATCATGGAAAAGATTTGATTGTATGTGTTCTTTATGGCGGAGGTGATGTTACACGGCGACCTAAAAGGTCTATTGTATCCCATATGCTTGCTATTTTACAGCTGGCCTTCCAATCCAATTTCTTTCAGAAAGCGTAGGATATCAGAAGGCCTCTGGCTGCCAGGTGCAACGCCCTTGAGTTGCACAGTGCTACGAAATTTGAGAGCAGATGGATGGGTGCTTCATCCTGTTTTCCACAAAATCTACATTCAGATTCCTCTGCAAATCCAAGCTTACTCATATGTCCTTTCAGTTTACAATGGCTTGAAAGTATTCCTGTTAATATGCGAACGTTGTTCTTACGCAGGTTGATGCATTCTGTAAACTTCTTCTGGTTATAGATTCCCAGAAGAATTTTAATTTGCTCCATTCCCTGGAGATATCTTCTGATATAACTATCCACAGCTTTTTCCACCATTTTCAAAAAGAATGATGTAAGACCGATAGTTCTGTGGGATTTAGGGTGCGTAATGTCTCTTTTCCCTGGTTTTGGTATGAAGGTGACTTTGGCCCTTCGCCAAGCTTCTGGAATATAACCCAGCTACTATCTAAACTATTTCGGCTTATCCGAATCATGTGAGGGGGGGTATCGTCTTGCCCTTTCTAAAGTAAGACTGGAAGAATCCCATCTACTCCCGGTGTTTCAAAAGGCTGAAAGGTTTTCATGGCCCATGGCTTCAAGAACTACTAAATGCGAACATATACTTACCTCAAAACGTTATCGATGCTGAAAAATTGTTTCGCTGCTTCCACGACAAATTCGTCGCAATATTTAATAGCAGTTTCCCTGAAAAGAAAATAAGACATGCAAATAAAAAAGAAAATGACATGGTCAACGACGAAATTCACAACTTAAGAAATGCTTTAGACGCATGGGCCTCTGTGGCAAAGCTAACAAAGAACTCAGATTGCTATGCTCAATACCGCAGTCTGAAAGAAGTTTATCTCAGGAAGGTGTCTGAATATAAAAAAGAACAAAATGCCAAACACATTTACAGATCGGACAATAAAAACAGAGCAGTTTGGAATGTGATCAATAAGGCACTGAAATCGACAAACGTTCTAACACAGAATGCTACTTCATTGACAGCAGACAGTTTAAACACGTACTTTTGCCAGATTGAGGAGCAAATCGGAAAAGAGCATACTGCATGTGCAGTCAGCCCAAATCCTATTGCACAATTATGAAGTGGAGAACACAGGATCTTTATTTTTAGCTCCTGTCACATCCGATGAAATTCAACAAATTTTGTGTCAGATGAAAGCAAAAGACACAAAGGATGTATATGACATGTCCACTTATGTGCTAAAACAAATCCACAAAGAAATAAGTGGGCCATTATCAAGGAGTTTTCCCCAGTCCGCTTAAAGTAGGAAAAATAATACCCATACATAAGAAGGGTATTGTCGATAACTGTGAAAACTACCGCCCAATTAGTATTTTACCAGCAATATCAAAAATTTTCGAACAAGCAATAACGTCAAGGCTGGTTGAATACTTTGAACGTCAACAATTCTTTACAACAAGTCAACATGGGTACAGGAAAGGGCGCTCTACAACATCGGGTATAATGACAATGATAGAAGATATCTATAGAGCGTTCGATACGGGCGAATCTGCAGAAATGCATATGTTGGATCTGAGTAAGGCATTTGATTCCGTTAAACATGATATCCTCCTAGACAAATTACAATACTACGGAGTAAGAGTAATAGCTTTAAAACTATTAAGATCCTACCTAATCGACCGTGTTCAATTGACAGAATTTAAGTGCTTACAGTCTCAGCCAGAGAAGGTGAAGTGTGGGGTACCACAAGGTTCTATTTTGGGTCCCCTTCTTTTCATAGTATATATTAATGATCTTCCTGCCAATATTAAGGGAACTGAGATATCCATGTACGCGGACGATACTACATTTCTGCTGCGAGATAAGGTTCAAGAAACGCTCCAACAGAAATCTGAGGCTGCCATTGACGATGCTGTAAAGTGGTTCTCTGCAAATAGATTGCAAATAAATATAAATAAAACACAAAATCTGGTCTTTACAACAAAACTGTCAACTCACCTGAAAACAGCCAATTTTCTTGGGATTCTTGTAGACGAGCATTTAAAATGGCACCAATACATTGATAATTTAGCATTTCATTTGCTCTGTTCGCTATTAGAAGGCTAAAACATATTGCAACACATGAAGCAGCGAGAGCGGCATATTTTGCCATTTTCCACTCCCACATGTGCTACTGTCTACTCATCTGGGGGACGTCTGCAGAAGCGCACAGAATTTTTATTCTGCAGAAGAGAGCCATCCGATACCTATGTGGTCTAAAATTTACCGACAGCTGTAAAACACATTTTGCTAAAAAAAAACATACTTACTTTACCATCTGCGTACATCTTGGCTGCTGTCACGCACGTCCACCTAAATAAACATGACCTCGCACAAAATGGGGATTCCCATAATTATTCAATTCGCTCCCGGAATGAGTTACGAGTACCATACCACCGGCTAACTTGCTCCCAAAAAGCAATCGACTACATGGAGGGCAAGCTGTACAACATCTTGCCGAAAGAATTGAAGGACCTACCTCCCCATATGTTTAAGACGAAAGCTAAGGCAATGTTATTGAAAAGGGGAGCTGTACAGTATCGATGATTTAGTCTTTTAATGTGTATTTACTTCAATGTCCTGTTTCTTATTATTTATTATGTGTCCGCTGTACCTTACATTTTAAATGTTATATTTTTTCTCTTTTAACTTTTTAATTAACTGACTGTTGTGCCCTTTACACACACTAATGTAATTATGACAAATTCTTGTAATGGTTTTATTACAAATATACCAGTATTATTATTAGTATTATTATTAATGTGTCTGGCCATTGTAGTAGCTTTTTCAGTTAGTCTTCTATATTGCTCGGAAAGATTTTACGAGGTAGCCACTTCGCTTTCAGGGAAGTGAGTGTTTAGAAGGAGGAGAGCTCTTTCTTCTTCACTTTCAGTGAAGCTTCTATTTGGCTTTCTTAGTGGCATTAATGTATAGATTCTGTCCTTCGAGAAGAATTGATTATTTAATGGAAAATCTTTTGTCCTATGATTCATAACAACATTACTGTTTAGCAATGACCATCCTTCTCTTTGACAATTCATTCTCTAGATCATTCCACATTCAAACACAACTCTTCGTTATTAATTAGCAATTTCAAATACAAAGTAACAGCGACCTACATACATAAATGCATGCCATTACTCTCGACAATTCCCTCTTCAGCCCGCAGTTGTATATCCGTAACACCAGTCGAGAGAAGAGGAAGCGTGTACACAGATATTAATTCGCATCATTAGCAAACGTCAAGTTTATCCAGACATCCGGCGATCGCATTCAGCGTTAAGGGAAAAACTGAGATCTGCATTGCAAATCAGCGACGATCCATTCGCTCTGGCTTAAACGAGAGAGAGATCGCTCTCGAAATCGCCGTGTTATAGTGAATGCGGGTAGGAAACACGTGCCAGGTCTTCTACAACTCTCCTTTAAGGAGCGCGACTGAAAAAGTTGTATATCGGGAAGTAAGAAAAAGTTCTGAATTGCTTTTTTTGAGTGTTGAGTGATTATTTTTTTTTTTTTGCGGACGTACATTTATCAAAATGACATTTTTTTCGTTAGCAAATCTGGGATTTTGTTCCAGTACTTCACGAAAGTGTAGATTTATTTTTATTTATTATTGCCTACGATATTGCATTATTGATCCAAAGTTCGGTCCTTATAACATAAATGTAAAGACCTTAATTAAACAATTTTTTTTTTTTAATTAGGGGAAGGTGGGGCAAGATGGGAACATTAAGCTTTAGAACACTGCATCAGGATTGCAAATTGATATACGAGGTTCTAAGTAGGCTTGTTGTAATCTTTAAACATTTATCTGCTGATGGATGAAGTTACAATTTTTCGATGGGTACTCTTGATGTTGTGAGAAAATTTTGAAAAGAAATGTGTAAATACACCATCTTGCCCCACCATGGGGGCAAGATGGGATTCTAGGTGGGTTAAGAATGGGTAGTACCATAAATCTAGGTAATACGTAAAAAAAAATTGATTCTTAAAATATTCTTAAAAGCATGCAGGAACAAAGCTTAACTTAAAATAAAAAAAAATACAATAACGATAAGAATATTAAACTTAATCTTCACAATTGAGACAATAGAAGACGAACTCATCCACGTTATTCGCACAGCCTCCATGTACCCAACCTCGCCATCAGTTGTATCAATACTTCCCCTTACAATACTAACATTGAGCGTCATTTTCCTCAACAGAAGAACTTGATTATTTCCTTGACGTTTTCTAAAAATCTATCTCTTTGCTTTCCTTAGAAAATTCGGCTTCTTGATCTCTCCTGTTTTCTTCTTTGTCATTTTTTTTCCTTTAACTCTCCCTCAGTACTTCTAGTTGCCTTACGGATTCTCCTGACTTTTATTTTCTTGTAGCAGATTTTTATACGTAGTGCTTGTAAGGATTGTTATCTTTCCCCTGTTACGCTTTGATTGAATCTGTACTTTATTCCTAACATGAGAAATAGACATTATGTCTTCGAGAAAGCATAATGGCATATCCAGGCACAACGGACCAGACTGAAGAGTGAGATAGTGATGTCCCCATGTTGCTCCATACCAATAGCCCCATCTTCCCTCTTTGGAACATTTTATGGTTATGTTATAATAACATATTAAATATTTGAAATAAACAAATAACGCACTATAGAAAATACATACATGCAATACATGTCAATTAATAAGCACAAAAAAGTGTAGTTGTAAATAATTTACTTATGCTTCCGATACTGGCCGTTGAACTCACCATCGAAATAATAACGAAACTCTGGAAATTGCAAAGTTCACGCACAAACAGCAATAACTTTCTTATTACGACTAGTAAAGTTTCCTACATTACAACAAACATAAAACAGCACTTGTCAATATTAGGACTGCTATTATTTGACAGATGCTTACTGCCGTTTTGTAGATAAGACGATGTCCCCATCATGTCTCGTGGCCCCATCTTGCCCCACCCTTCCCTATAGACTACTACGAAACAAAATGCTATTTTGTAGCAGCTAATAACCGTTATCAGTTTGTAGCAGCTATTTAATATCAAAAGAAGCTGATAAAAAACACAATTCTCTAATCTAAAGAAGCAGCTGTACACATCACTAGTTTTCTTTTTGTTTCCCGCCAAAATTACTATTTTTCTTTATTATCCACAGGTTTATGCCTTCACCATTCCATCGATTCTAATAGGAAACGAAGTACTTATGCCGTCCTTCATGAAGGTGAGTTGACTTTTACAATTTCAATAATATTCAGCCTTTTCCATTAAAAAAAATATTTATATTGATTGATGAGTTCAGCTTTATACCGCCCTTCTCCTTGTCAGAAAGTTAACAAGCAGAATGTTTTTCCATCTTTAGATATAATTAAATGCTTTCCTGAAATGAATGGCAGAATTAACATCCTCTTAACATATCATCATTTTTCATCTAATAATTCTTACAATATTCCATATTACCAAATTTCGCCTTGCAAAATCATCTTCTTATTGAAGAGAAAATACAATTCCATATTTCTTGCCACTTGCCACACTTAAATGCAATAAAAATACGATGGCAGAATAAGCATTTGAACTAGAAACTATTCAACACATCCTCTGTTAATATCATCTCATATTTCCAAAAATTAATCAAATACTAAATACACGTCCTGAATATTATTAAAATTCCAGCATTCAAGCAAATCGGATATATATATTCCTTCTGCCGGATTTTCGGCTCCCAAATCATATCTAGTAATATATTAGCGTGTATTGGTATTAATTCCAGAGAAATATTCGTTTATTTAAAAAACGAAATTACAAAATACGAATTTGACTCATAAAATTAATTTAACAAATTTCCTAACTAAAACATAAAGGATACTTTTATAAAAGATGCAAGTCGTATATAGAAAAATAACAAGGTATCATCAACTTTTAGTAGTGCACGCAACAAAATATTGATTCGTAACTCAAGTTAAATTTAGGGCAGTGCTCCCTCGGGAATGGCAGTCGTATCACAGGATCAAAGGAAATAGAATGTGTTGACTTAAACTTGTGAAATGTTGCGTGGAAATCTATCTGACGTTGGTCGTTCTTTCCATATTGTGTCGTTATACGTTTGATTTATGCTGTTTTAGATGAAGAAACTTCTTTTTAGGTATTATTATTGAATTTGTAGGCAGTCATCGAAAGTAATCTGTATATTATCAGAAAAAGTGTATTAACTATGTATAAAAGTCCCTGATTGGGCGCCTAAAAATTATTTCAAAATTGAGTATTCATCGTCATTCGACTGTAATTTTTATTAGTTTACCAACTTTCACGCAAATTATTCAAGATAATCGAAAATTATTACATTATAAGTTATTGAAGGCAAATATATTAATTCTATGTAAAAATCCCTGATTGGGCGCCAAAATTATTTAAAAATTTCTAACAGCTTACTAACTTTTATGCACATCCCTCAAGGTAATTCTAAACTATTAAAAATATATATCAGTTGCATAAAAGTTATTTAAGGTGATCTTGTGTTATTTGAAAAATATAAAGTAATTGTGTGTATAAAAACAAAATATTCACACTTATTCAACCATAATTGTTAATATCAACTTTTATTCAAATCACTCAAGATAATTCTAAATTATTAATAATAAGTAGACATATGAATTGTATTTAAAATCCCTAATTGGGCGCCAAAATTATTTTAAAATAAAATATTCAGCGATATTCGACTATAATTTTTGATAATATCAACTTATAGATTATTGAGAAGGATTTTAAATTCAAGAAAATATCGTTTGTGCATCTAAAATCCTCGTTTGGCTCAAAAGCTATTTGAAAATTAAATATTTATTCGATTATAATTTTTAATAATAGCATATTTTTTTTTTGCACAATTTATTGAAAGTAATATTAAATTATTAAAAAAATATATATATGTATAAATTGTTTATAAGAAAAGAACCCTCATTGGGCGCTAAAAGTATTCAAAAATTGAATATTTACTATTCAACTATATCTTTTTAATAATACCAACTTTTATTCAAATCTTTTAGTGTAATTCTAAATTATAACTAACAGCTTCTTGCGGGTTTCGCCGTGTGTCCTGAAGAAGCTGTCAGTATGAACAGCGAAACGTCGAGCGAAAGTTTTGACATACGGCGAAACCCGCAACAAGCTGTTAGTTATAGTTACACCGGCCGTGAAAGCCTACGCAGTGTAATTCTAAATTATTAAAAAACACATATATAAATTGTATATAAGAAAAAAACCCTCATTGGGCGCTAAAAGTATTCAAAAATTGAATATTTACATTAATTCAATTAAGTATATCTTTTTAATAATACCAGCTTTTATTCAAATCCTTTAGTGTAATTCTAAATTATAACTAACAGCTTCTTGCGGGTTTCGCCGTGTGTCAAAACTTTCGCTCGACGTTTCGCTGTTACTGACAGCTTCTTCAGGATAACTGAAGAAGCTGCGAAAGTTTTGACATACGGCGAAACCCGCAAGAAGCTGTTAGTTATAGTTACACCGGCCGTGAAAGCCTACGCAGTGTAATTCTAAATTATTAAAAACACATATATAAATTGTATATAAGAAAAAAACCCTCATTGGGCGCTAAAAATATTCAAGAATTGAATATTCACACTAATCCGACTGTACCTTTTTAATAATACCAACTTTTCATCAAGTCGTTCAATGTAATTTTAAACTATTAAAAATATATATCAATTATATACATAAAACCCTCATTGGGCGCCAAAATTATTTAGAAAAAAAAGTATATTCACCGTTTCAATTTCGTACACGCACCGATTATTAAACTTGATTTTAAATTATTAAATTATGAATTGTGTACACAAAATCCCCTGTGAGGGTTAAAATAATGTAAAAATAAAATATTCACCCTTATTCCAATATAAGTTTTAATAATGCCAACGTTTATACAGATTATCACAGCAGAATTTAAAATATTAACAAAACACAAAAAAAAAAGAATATTCCAATTTCCATGTACATATAAAGCCCTCATTGGGCGCTAAAAGTTTATAAAAACAAACCATTTACCGTTTAATTTGATCATAATTTTTAACGGATAAAGTACTGACCCAGCTGTTTCGAAATAAATATATAAACATTACATTTGCATATAACGTCCGACAACATTTTCAACCGCAATATATTTACTCTGCTCTGCTACAATAATTTATGTTAATATTTCATTATTAAGCGTTTTAAATAAACGAGATAAAATTGTGCGGCGTATTAGATAAAGCGGTCAATTATGTAATGTAATAAATATCATCTAAATTATTAACGGGCGTTTCAAAATTACATAAATTCATCCACGGAATTAATTGAAAACGAATTGTAAAGCGACTGAACCTTCCAACGTTCCATTAATTTATTATCGATGTGTAAGCGGAAGGATCCGCGTTATGCCACAATAACTTCATGCCGAGGCATAAATTAAGGGTATTCGATATTATTCGGGGAGACGTCCTGCACACATATATGTTATGCATGATAGAAGTCGCATATAACACTTCTTGTCCAGGCTCCGTCTCTTATTGTCCAACACGGCTGTATGCTCTGCATTTCGACACAAACTGTTAATGTCTGTTAATATGTTAAATAAGCGCTTAGCCTTTGGTCTCAAGTCTCGTATTGTCAGGTTTTAAATTCGTGGACAAATATTGGACAAAGGGGGAGCCACGTCTGTACTAATTAGAAATATAAACGCACTCGTGAAAGACTGATTGTCGAATCAGAGGAAGATGAAAATTTGAAAGTTATATATCGAGAGAATGTGATATTTTATCAATCAGTTGTTAGAGTAAGTACAACGATCTTATCTCAGTGTATTACACTATGTAACGCGTTTTTTGTCCTTGAGTAGTAAGCGTTATTTCCAACTTATTTATGCTTCAAAACAATAGAAAAATACTTTTATTCCCCTCTAATTTTGCTTTTGTGACTAGGACAACGAAAATTTGAAATATACCCACATATGTATGTTAACTTAAGTATGAGACAAATGGGAAATTTTTTTATTTAATTTATAAAAAAAAAAATATGTAAAATAAAAGGTGGTGCTTCTTTAAAAACATATTTTATATTTAAACTTAGTTAAAATGCGTGGTTTTGCTATAAATTAAGAAAAAATTGATTGTCTTGAGAATAAAATACGTTCATTTTTATAGATACCAAAACGCTCCATTAGCAAAAAGTACTTCAACTCCCTAAATGTGCCAAAATACAAATTTTCAAAGTAGAAATCAAAGAAATGCAATTCTACAAAATTACACAATATGAGCCAAACATTGAAAAAATACCTTTTTATTTTTTTTTTTGTAAAAATGTGTTTTTTCGATTTTTACTTAAAAGTTGCTATTTTGGCATATTTAGGAATTTGAAGTACTTTTTTTCTAATGGAACTTTAAAAATAAGGGTGATTTATTCTCAAGATATTTCTTTTTTTTTTTCTTAATTATAGCAAAATTACGAATGTAAATTTTGAACCCCAAATATATTTCTAAAGAAGCACTTTTATTTTATATAATTTTTTTATAGATTCAATAATTTTTTTTTGCCCCATTAGTCTCATATTTAAGTGGACACAGTGTATATCTCCATATTTTCTCTTACGGTTGAGTTTAGGAAAGTCATGGCAGTCGAGAATCTTCTTAATTTGAGGTCCTACAAAGACACCGGCTTTGACCTTCGCCTCAGATAGCTTTAGGAAAATAATTTTTCAAGGTATTTCATGACTGCTGACTCCGTACCTAGAGCTTTCGCAAATTGTTTTATAAGCCCAACTTTATGTGCAGTGGTGGCATCAGCACCTTAGAGGTCTAACCAGTGGTTCTCATTTGATATTGTTTCCTCTATAGAAAAACTCTGTCCTCTGTGGCTAGTCGGCGCTTGTTTAGTGTGCATTGGTGTCCTTGCTGTCCGAAAGACAAAGATAACATGGGAATTTGGTGAAACCACCTTGCAGATCATGAGGAATGACACCATTTTGAAGTCGCCGATGACCTCCCACCCATACTTGTCCATACTTCAAAACTTCAGCAAGGTCTTAATGTTAAAGTAATCCTCTTTGAGGTGCACTGAATGGAAGAGATGGAAAGTTATTACCATTATGCAGGCAGTACTGCTCTGAGGCTTCTTAAGAGCTTCCAATGAAGAGACGCCACTATTTGGATTTATAGGCGATTCCAATTGCCTCAAATAGTCCAGTCACATCGTGGCAAAAGCAGAGCCCATCTAGATAGGTGGGAAAGCTAGAAAGAAGTTTGGTGACGCTTTCTCTGATCTAACGACTCGCACAGTTTCATCCAGCAAGTTCTACTGCTTCAGCCTAGAGGTTAAAATCTCAGCATTGGACTTGGAGACCAAGATCTCTAACTAAGTCGTTCTACATTGATCATTCATCTGATTCTACAATATTTTCTTCACACTCCACTCGCTGTTGCTGATTAAAGACGCGTGATCTATCTTAGGAGAAGTAGGTAATGGAAGCTGAGGGCTATGTAATATTGGGGCCTGGATAAAGGAAGATCGGATACATACAGCAGGTGCATTTTTGCCAGTACGGCGTTTGGAAGGGTCCGCAATGTAAAAGTAACAGTTGCTTGAGTGGTCAGTGGGTTCCCGCCAAATGCTTGGAATTGCAAATCTCATCTCTTTTCTCCCCTATACCATCCTCTTGTCTTAATAAACTGACCACAAACATAGCAAAACGCGTCTGCTTCATGTTTGCAACCTCTTGAAGCCATCATCTAATTAGAAAATAGGTATAGTGAAATGAGAAGTACATATACACACCGTTTTGAGCGCTGAAATCGTGGGACGAGTCTATTATATCAGCTTTACGTTTTGAATGGCGGGACGTTGGAACTTGGATCTGTCAAAATTTAAATAGCGCCTGAACAATATAGCAATAAATATCAAAAGCAGGTTGAGTGGTTGAGACATCTTCGTTGTGATATTTTCGTTTTGTTTTCCAAAAAAACAAAAACAAATCTAAAACCGAAAATGCAGATACTTGTCACTTCGACAGACATATTTATTGTCATTCCTATCGTAAATGAATTCACTCCCGTCACTGATGTCTTTAGTTCCCGTATTCTACGTCGAATGGCATAATATGTACTTCTCATTTTGGGTTTGCTTGTAAATTTTAAATAATATCATTGTCTTGGTCACAAAAGCAAAGTTTGTGGGAAATAATCGACTGTTTTTATACTTTTCTGACATAAGAAAATAGGAAATGACAGTTACAACCCAAACAAAAAAATTAATAGAAATTGTTGCATAGTGTTATTAGAGAGTGTTGAGAGTTTCGTATTTCTTTTGAAAAAAAAAGGTTTTATAAATTAAAGAAATATTTAAGAAAGAATGAAAAAAATGATGACTATACAGTGAATGCAGCAATACTCATTTCCGATGACAAGTTCAACTAAAGCGAGCATAAGAATCGACCAGAAAGGAAGTAATTACATACCGCCGGCCGGTGTATACATCGATAAAAATAATAGCCTGGTATTGCTTTTGATCGCTGCAACTTTCATTAAAGCAATTAACTCGTTCCAACTTAGCTATATACCTTATAAAATATTATCCATTAAAATTTAATGAAACTGCACGAGTTTTAAATGTTTTTGCAACCATGGGCAAATAAAAATCCTTCTCAGCACTTTAATAAAAACCAAAACAGAAGAGAAAAAGGAATACCTACACTCGGGCTGTGTACACACAGAACACATTACCATACATCAGAAAAGTAATCTATAATATTTCATTTATTTATAATCTGCGCGCAGATTGTCCCGATGTTGAATCACTTTTCACGTATCTTCGCCTATAAGCAAGCCCGCGGCTTCCTCTCTGAACCTGTTCTCTCGAAACTATAATTACCGCTCTTTTAATTTATTTACCCGATGCGAAAATAAAACTACATGCGAGCCAGTTGTCGTCATCTTCATCATAGGAGTCGGGGTTCGTTCCTCGAAGGTTTGCAGAGGGTAGAGGGGTAATTATAAAGTACCAGACCACGAATTAAAATATTTGTCCGCGCGATGGCCGCGGGGTTATGGCGAACGCAAGTTTTAACAACCTGTGGACACGTTGTTGAATGCGCCCGATGCGGTACGTTCGTAATGTATGTGACTGTAATGTAATACGAAGTGTCGTGTCTGCATTTATTTATGGCCTGGTTGTTTGGACCCAGACTACAGTATAACATCGCAGTACGGACGAACGAATGCAGAGGGAATGAGACCGTCTCTACTGGTGAAGGTTTGGTGTGTGAACGTAGACAAGAGTAACATCAGTACTACACGGCACAAAACGCTGATACTTAAAACACTGGTATTATATATATGGAGGACCCCATGCCTACGTCATTTTGGGTTCTGATGACTACTTAAAGAAAAATAAAAAGTTCTATCATCGTCCACTACAGAGAAATGCATTCTGAATCCAAAGCAAAATATTTTTTCACACAATTTTCTGTATATAAATCTTTTATCACTAAGAAAATTAATTATCATTATCGCCAAATAAAGAGAATGAATATTCAGAAGGCTTCTATTGCTGCTGCAAGAGCACTTTTAATCACTCCTATTATACAGTGTGTTAAAAAAAGGTTGTCGAGATATTTTATCCAATTGTAGTACTGGTGGAAATAAACAAAAAAGTCTTAGTCAACATGGATCCGCAATTCAACTGTTTTTGACATATATTCGATTGCATATTGTTTTAGTAGGATAAAAATTTTCAAAGAAATTCTGATCCGCAATGTAATTAAACAACTGTTTATTTAAAGTAAAACTAAAGAAATTGTTCTACATGTCCCCGTTCATTTCTAAGCACGCTTCACACCTTCTTATGAAAGATCGACGCAATCTTTCGAAAATTCTTGGAGTCCTCCCGAATTTCCTCGCACAATTTACGATTCGTTGCCTGAGTTCTTCCAAATTCTTTACAGATCGTGCGTACACTAATTGTTTCAGATGCCCCCAACATAGAAGTCTAGAGGTGTCAGGTCAGGGGACCTAGGAGGCCATGCAGTTGGTCCACTCCGTCCTATCCATCTCTCGTTGTAATCTTGATTTAAGAAATTTCTAACTACGATGGAAAAATGCGCAGGAGCTCCATCGTGTATAAACCACATATTTAATCTGTTTAAAAAGTGGCACGTCTTCCAACAAAACGGGTAATTCATTTCTTAAAAATTCCAAGTATACTTGTCCCGTTAAACGATTAGGGAGAAATACTGGACCAATTAAACAGTCTCAAAAATAGCAAGCCAAACATTTAGCGAAAAACGGTTTTGGTGATGCAGTTTCAACAACAGCAGTGGATTTTCATCTGCCCAGACGTGATTGTTATGAAAATTGAATATTCCGTCTCTTGTAAACCCAGCCTCGTCATAAATTAAAATCTGAGTCGCAAAATTAGGAGTTTCTGCCAGCTTTCGTAAAACCCATGACAAAAAACCTACGTGCATCATAATCGAGAGGAGCAAGAACTTGCACGCGTTGAATGTGGTAGGGATAGAGCTGCTGTTCCCGCAGAATTCTCCAAATGAGAGGATGACTGACGTTCAGTTCTGCGGCAAGTCTTCGGGTGCTAATTTTGGGTTGTCTTCTACCCGTCTCAAAATATCTAATTCTACTGCGGGAGAAAGAAACTGATCTAGGTCTACCAGAAACTACCATTAAATTTAAATGAACCAGTTTCGGACAGCCGGATATGAAGTCTTGAGAAGAATCTTATCACTCGGTAACAACCGATTTTGGAAATTCTTCGGCATACATACGCCGTGCTTTAGTGGCATTAACTATTCGCACGACCGTACATAACAATGCATATCGGGCCATTTCTGCATTTGTGTACTTATGTATAATTTGAGAACAAAAAAAAATTGACGCAAATGATAAATTATCTGATGACAGATGTCTGACAGAACTAATTTTAAGTCACAATCAGTTGTTTGACAAAGGGAACTATTCTCAAAACCGAAAAATGTTTTTTTTTTTATTTTAAAATATGCAATCGACTATATGTCAAAAACAGTTGAATTGCGGACCCATGTTGACTAAGACTTTTTTGTTTATTACCACCAGTACTATACGTCATTTATTAGAATATCTTTACAGGTAAAACAGATCTTCATATGCACTTTTCTGTAACAATTCCAATTTGGAGAGTTATCAATTCTATGCTAACCTTGTATGGATTTCGTAAGATATCATACCTACCTTTCGATGTAAATCAAGATTTTCTACCACTGCTCCTTTCAATATCTTGCATGGTTAAGATCTGCTAGATTATATTTTGCGATCATCTCCACGTATGATACGACATGATAAATAAATATCCGCAGATTCATTATTTTCCACGAATGTTTATTTTTTTTTTGTAAACCCAGAACAAAGCATTGAACGAAATCCCTATAGCGAGATCGAGCATTAATGAAATATGCTACGCTTTCAATTTTTTGTTTTTTGTTTGTTTGCATAGACCTAACGCAAATCCCAATATAATTCCCGCTAAACTAGCTCATTGTTCCACTCTATGCAAACATTTCACACGATGCGATTCACGTACGAATTAAAATCCCGAAGGCAGAAACAAAATCGGCATGGACATTGGCTTCGTGTTCGGTTTTATTGAGTTTTCGCGTTTTTCCTAAATGTCACTCGATGTGGTCTGTTATCCCGTGATAATGAATTTATATCGCTTTTTTATTGGCCAGTTTACCTTTTTTTGTAAATAAAAATGTTTGTTTATGACTGTGAGTATTCATTCATTCATTTATTTAGTTAGGGTGGGCACTTAGAGTCCGGGAACTTGAGCTAAGTGCTCATTGTACCGTTCTACTTCCACTCGAGCAGCTTGATGTTCTTTATAAAGCCCAGTATCTTGTGGAGGCCCACAATGGTCTCGAAAGAAGCGCTCTTTGCACTGTTGATTGCGCCAGTGATTCCCAGCAATGCCTGTCTCTGGGCAGCTTCACTGCGCAGAACACTTCTGTTCTTCTCTCCACCAGACTACTGCCCCATATGTTATCGCTTGTCTTATCACGGCAATATATAGCCAATGGATCACCCTTGGCTTTGATCCCCAGGTTTTAGCAGCAACTCTCCTGCAGCGCCAGAATAGTTGCTTAGCCCTGGTCGTTGTTTAAACTAAACGATTTTTCCAGCTCAGTTTCACATCGAGGGTAACCTCCAGATACTTTACTTCCTTGGTTAATTGTAACTTCTGCCCAAACAATCTAATGCCGCCTAGGTTATTGACTTTCCTCATGTTGGTGAAAGCAACCAATTGTGTTTTTTATGGATTAACTGAGAGTCCTTGTGAAAGGCACCATTCCTCCATCATTCACAGTGCATTACGCTTGATGCCCGCCACTACGCCCGGGAACTTCCCTTTAGCTACTATGACCATATCATCAGCGTACCCCTGCGTCCATATTCCTTTGTCGTTTAATGACCTGATGAGATCATTCACGACCAAGCTCCACAGCAGTGGTGACAATACTCGCCCTTGAGGGCACCCTCTAGTGCAGGGGTCCCCAAACTGCGGCCCGCGGGCCAAATTCGGCCCGCTGCGTACTTCAATCCGGCCCGCGCAAGTTGTAAGTACCAAGCGGCTAATTCAGCTATTGCCGATAGTTTTTCTCACCCATAATAAGGGTTTACGAAAATTATTGCACAGGGAGGTATCTACATCTACTATTCACCGACTGATAGTCAACTGATGTCGCGGTAAATAAGTCCGGTTAATTCATTTATTATGAACGCTTTCGGCGTACTTCGCAATAATATTTCTAACCTTATTTAGAATTAAATTTGAAATATTCATGAATAGATTTGCGATAAAGCTGAAGAAGTGTGCCCCAAAGAAGAGGGTTTGTTTTTCTATTGACCTCTCAGCTCAAGCGACTGTCAGATAAATTGAGAATATCACAATACGCTTCTTAATGGAGAAGGCAAAAAATCTCTAGTGGTTTTTGTTAGTTCTTGATGAGTCAACAGTCATTGTCGATACTGCCCAAGTATTTTTGTTTTGTGCAAAGCTTTCCAATAAGTCATTGCGTAATTCATCAAACACCTCTACCTATTTTGCATTATTGAACCAGTTGTGGCAGTGGTTAACTTTATTGGCTCTCGGCGAGTTAACCATCGCCAGTTCCATTGTGCAATAGTGGAAAAGTTTTATTGAGATTTTTGGAACTCAGAGAAATTATTAATATTTTTTTAAATGAGAAACCATTTCTACCATCGTTCCGTCCATTAATAGTAATTATTGCTTCTGTTTCTTATGCCCTCTCAACTGAACTTTCGTCCCTTCAAATTATTTAAAAAAAAAGATACTAACATTCGTTGAAATATTGCAAAAAATATGTCGCAATTCATTTCTTGTGATCTAGATTGGATTAGAATTCCTAAAAATTGATCCTATTTTACTTCAAAATTTTCTGGTCAGATGTTTTCAAGGTGCCCAAATCTTCAGAAGTAGCAGGTATTGAACTACTGAGATATGTTTCCAAATGCCCTAAAATAGTGGAATCTTATTTTTCTTGGCTTTCTTCATAACACTACTATAGGCTTGTCTTTTTTGTTTTTTTTATTAATAAATTTTTGGTTTATTGCGTAGTACTTGATTGTTTTATCAATCGTTTATTCCAGCATCTTGTTTTCCTGTTTCTTCCAATGTTACTCTTAAATATCTAAATTTCTCATTTGCTCTATTTTAATATCATTTATTTCAATTTTAGTTTCAACATTCTTGGTTTCCGAGGATTTTAGCTTTTTCTATGTTTATTGTCATGCCCTCTTCTTCCATGTTTCCTTTCCATATGTTCAAATTTTCTTTGTTTTTTACTGTCTGTTATTATTACTACATCGTCTGCAAAGATTCCATTATGTAGCTATTTCAATCACAACACAAACACTTTATTAACTTTTTGTTCGCATTTTGCCTGATTTTGCAAAATGCGAACCAGATGAAGATAAACTTTTAATATTTAATATTTACTGTTTGGTTTATATATTGCGTACTTTTCTAGGTACTAACATATAGAAAATAATGATTATTATAACATTTACTAGCAATAATAATTTATTGTAATGTTATTTATAATCCACCAGGTAAAAATTATTTGATCATTTGGAAAAGTTAATAAATATTAGGAATAATTTAAAATAAAACCACTGAAGCCTATAAGGAATGTTGCAGAAAAATATAAGAATATACAGGGTGTTTTTGAAAAAACAAATAAGTTTTGTAACTTTAAGATTCTTTGACAAGTCAGTAATTTTTAAGCACCCTGTATGATACGACGGAAACTTTTTGGTACATTGTTTTCGGTTCAATAAAACACAGAGGAACACTTAATAAAAAATATACACGTTAGAGTTTATAACCTGGCCCGCTGAACTTAATTTTCGTTACGATTTGGCCCTGTCCTAAAAAAGTTTGCCGACCCCTGCTCTAGTGGTCCTCATGGCGATACTTTTATCTAGCATAGACCACTGTGCTTTTTAGCAAGCAGTCAACCCATCTGCTGGTCGTGTGGTTAATATATCGGTGCATTAAGGATCGGTTAATCAAGGGCATTGATGTTTTATCAAAGGCGTCCTTTATGTCTAAAAATACTGCATAGCTTTTTCATGGCCAGTTTTTTTTTTGTTGTAAAAATGCTTATTTATGATTGTAAGTATTCCGTTTTATTGAGGTTAGGAACATATTAGATGATATTTGCTATATTCAGGAGACAAATATTTTTTTGTAATATTTAAGAGATATAATCATTTTTGAAACAATTGGTTTTTTATGAAAATGGTAGTCAAAATCAAATAGAGAAGATTCTATAGGAGGACACAATAACATATGATATATTAACGGTAATAATACAGATATTAAATTTTACATGAAAGGGAATTACTTTCATCTTTTGGTTTATCAAAAAATAAAAGTAATTCCCTTTGATACGCAGTTTATGTAGATCTACTAAAAAGAATATTTAATTCATTATTACTCGAATATATGTAGAATATACATGAAGCTATTTTACATTTTTCTATTACCATTCCTTGCAAAATAATTGGGATAATAAGCGAACAATTACAGCATGCTTATACAAGTTCATACATTCCCCGGATAAGTGCGTTTTGACGTCGAAACCAAACAAGAAATTCACTCCATCCGCTACGCTACACAATTATATAAGTGTTGCAGGTGCACACAAATACACGCACATTGCGAGTGAGGTTATGTAATCTGTGAGAATTGTCGAGCGTGGGCAATTAACTTTGCTGAAAATTGCGGAAGACGTGAATAAAAATGTTTTCAAATATTACATCATTACAGATTCATAAATGGAAGTTGACTTAGATAAAATTAATTTTAAATTCGGGCGGATTAAACTTCAAATAAATGCTCCTTCGCATAAGAAGGTTAGACGTAACAGTTGATTCATTCTATCCACGAAGCAATTGAGTATATTTGACGAAAGAAGATTTCTGACGCATCACAACTCCATATAAACATTTATTATCAACACCATCCACAATATGGAAATTGCAAAAATGTAATTTCATTAGTTTCTTTGCCACAGCATAGCTAATTTTAGTTTTTCTTTGTAAAACTAAATCAATTTAAATTCTTCAATAAGAAATGCCCCATCTGGCGTGAGACTGGCTTCACACACATCTTTAGTTTTACCTTATACCTAACTTATTTCTATGTAGTGGAGCTTTCCGTGGCAGTATTAAATTGCACGTTAAATTCAAATATTTGAAGTATAGTTTTTTAATGGGTAATAATATATTTCATCTAACAAAACCCTTTAAACCCCCAATATCAGTTGCAATGAAAGAATGACAAGATACACAAAGAGGGATAATTTTTTTTTTTCAAAGTTGGTCATTTTCTCTAAGCATACAGCCATACTTCACAAACTATTTTGTAAATGAACTTAACCTATCTTTTCGTGTCTCACAGTTTCTTTTAATCAATTTATTATTAAGTGCTCCATGATCGATGGAGAAAACATGGGTTTCGCATTTGCTATCCATTCGTAGGGCAATTAAGCAACCGAAAAGAACTGTCTGCACCTTTCACACGCATTTGAGATTCTTTGAACTTTCTTCTTTACTACTAGTTAGACAGATATTAAGTTTTTCTGTCTTCTATGATCACAGAGCACTTTGAATTATCATTTGTTCATTGTCGATAAAGATCTGTATGGTGTATTGTATATTTAGGTAAACCAGCTTTGATGATGATGATTATTATTATATTACGATACAAGAAAAAGTAGTATTAAAGCTTCTCGGTGAAGAACAAATACATTTTATTTTTTCGTCGTAATTCAGACAGTAATTATAACACAGCTTCATCACATGCCTTATTCCATTTCCATGACCTCTACGGAAAGTTCAGATCAAGACTTTTACTTTTATCACATGCAAGGAATTATATTTCTCTAGCTTGAGTTTCCACGATATGTATAACTATAAAAACATAGAGAGTATTTCACTGCAGACAAGACATGGCATATGTTATCCTAATGAATTATACGATTTAATGATGCCCGTGGATTCAAAATGGTAGATCATTTTTTCTAAGACAATAATAGACCTTCTTTTATTAAAATTAATTTTAGCGTGTAGTATGGAAATATTGCTTACCGTTATTTTAATCTTTTATGATTACCTAATAATTTGATGCCCTCATTGGTAGGAATATGTCGCAATATCTGAGAACTTTCACCCCTTCTCTGGGACTCCCATGTGTCTTCCCGGAGACATCACGAATGCCGGGGTGCTCTACTTTCGGTCCAATAGTTCTTGTAAACAGTCTTTTTCGGTTCGAAACGGTTAGTTAACAGTAACATACAGTAGGATTTTCCTTTTTGTGGAAGCTGTCGTACTGAAATCTCCGGAATCATTGGAGCCTCTTCACTTTCTGTATTTGGTATCCTATTTCTTTTGCCCATCAAATTATATCACCCATTCCAGAATCCTAGCACCTTGCACTCATCTATACAGATCTTCGGCTGGTTGATCGAAGTAATCCTCGGTAAATCCTATATTCGTCCATTGTCTCGTATTCACACAGAATATGGTAAGTGTTCTCTGTCATCCCATTGCACAGTCTGTGGTTGGCATCTCCAGTGTTGATCCTAATTTTCTATAGGTGTCCTTTCACTGCACAATGGCCAAGAAGATGATTCCTAGTAAGCTGGTGTAGTTCTTCAGTCTCTTCTTTGATGGTCCCTTAGTAAAGGCCTTTCCATGAGTTTGCCTGCTTGTTTTTGTGTTTTCTCTTTCGGTAGGCATTCAATAAGATACTTATCGTTTTATGAACGAATTGAAACAAATATTCAACCATTTTATCGCCTTCAATAATTAGTTCCTTGCATTTCTGCGGATGATTCACTATGACTTCACTTCTTGGTATGGAAGTATCCCATCTCCAAGCTTATTTGTGATTTAATTCGAACGTCGAATGCTGAAGGAAAGGTGTAAGTAAAGATCGTCTTTACACTTATATTACTGGAAATCAGGCCAATATTAATACCCTTGGGTGATTTCACTCATATTATTTAGAGCATTTGGGTAGTGCCAAACCAATTTGGAATTAACACTTATCAAACTAATCCAGACTTTCGCCAGACTGGACTTCTATTTGTACAAATTATCAGTCGAAATATGTATGCTTTTTAAGGATATACAGTGTGTTAAAAAAAGGTTGTCGGATATTTTACCCAATTGTAGTACTGGTGGAAATAAACAAAAAGTCTTAGTCAACATGGGTCCGCAATTCAACTGTTTTTAACATATAGTCGATTGCATATTGTTTTAGTAGGATAAAAATTTTCAAAGAAATTCTGATCGCAATGTAAATTAAACAAATGCTTATTTAAAGTAAAACTAAAGAAATTGTTCTACATGTCCACCGTTCATTTCTAAGCACGCTTCACACCTTCTTATGAAAGATCGACGCAATCTTTCGAAAATTCCTGGAGTCCTCCGAATTTCCTCGCAACAATTTACGATTCGTTGCCTGAGTTCTTCCAAATTGTTTACAGATCGTGCGTACACTAATTGTTTTAGATGCCCCCAAACATAGAAGTCTAGAGGTGTCAGGTCAGGGGACCTAGAAGGCCATGCAGTTGGTCCACCCCGTCCTATCCATCTCTCGTTGTAATCTTGATTTAAGAAATTTCTAACTACGATGAAAAAATGCGCAGGAGCTCCATCGTGCATAAACCACATATTTAATCGGTTAAAAACTGGCCCGTCTTCCAACAAAACGGGTAATTCATTTGTTAAAAGATCCAAGTATACTTGTCCCGTTAAACGATTAGGGAGAAATACTGGACCAATTAAACAGTCTTCAAAAATAGCAAGCCAAACATTTAGCGAAAAACGGTTTTGGTGATGCAGTTCAAGAACAGCATGGGGATTTTCATCTGCCCAGACGTGATTGTTATGAAAATGAATATTCGTCTCTTGTAAACCCAGCCTCGTCACTAAATAAAATCTGAGTCGCAAAATTAGGAGTTTCTTGCCAGCTTTCGTAAAACCCAATGACAAAAAAACCTACGTGCATCATAATCGTGAGGAGCAAGAACTTGCACGCGTTGAATGTGGTAGGGATAGAGCTGCTGTTCCCGCAGAATTCTCCAAATGAGAGGATGACTGACGTTCAGTTCTGCGGCAAGTCTTCGGGTGCTAATTCTACTGCGGGAGAAGAAACTGATCTAGGTCTACCAGAACCACCATTAATTTTAAATGAACCAGTTTCGGACAGCCGGATATGAAGTCTTGAGAAAAATCTTATCACTCGGTAACAACCGATTTGAAAATTCTTCGGCATACATATGCCGTGCTTCATGGCATTACCATTCGCACGACCGTACATAAAATGCATATCGGCCATTTCTGCATTTGTGTACTTATGCATAATTTGAGAACAAAAAAAAATTGACACAAATGATAACTATTCTGATGACAGATGTCTGACAGAACTAATTTTAAGTCACAATCAGTTGTTTGACGAAGGGAACTATTCTCAAAACCGAAAAATGTTTTTTTTTTATTTTAAAATATGCAATCGACTATATGTCAAAAACAGTTGAATTGCGGACTCATTGTTGACTAAGACTTTTTTGTTTATTTCCACCAGTACTATAATTGGGTAAAATATCCGACAACCTTTTTTAACACACTGTATAAGTGCATCTTATAAAGCTTTCCATTATAATATATTCTTGTCACGCAAAAGCATATTTTATAAAGACTTACCATACACACTCAGGCCTTGCATATCCAATACACTTGCACAGCTGCTTCCTAAAGTAGTTGAGCTTTTAAGGCGGGTAAAAGAAACTTTATGTGAAACACATTACGTATGTCTTTTCTTAATATAAGCACCAAGAAGACATCGCAATTTGTATAGACTTTTAAAAGTATTAAAAGTTAGCGTTAGTTTCATTAAAAACATCGCCAAGAGATTGTTTTAAAATACAGTTTGTACTTTGAAATATTTAGTTGCTTCAATGAAGTGTCTAGAATGCAAACGGTAATAGAATATATAATTAGCCTTAATTACATTATCTTGCCCCAAGTGATAAAAGACAAGATTTTTTTTTAAACAGATTTGCGAAAGATTTAAGCACGCAATAAAAATTCAGCTGAGATTTTACAAATCAAGACAGCAATACCAACTAAAGAGCAAACACATTCCCATTTGTCTTCTAGCGTAGATTAACAATTCTTAGCAAGTAAGGCAGATTCTGCGGTCGCATCTGACCGCGACGCAATATATCCGGAACTCGGGTATTCCGTGGAGGGGCAAAGACTTTACGTAAATAATAAATTCCTAGTACATGCTTCCTGGAGTGCGCGGTAGACCGCTAGGACCGAGAACCGATCGAATAAACACCTGAGAAATTAAAGTATGAAACGGCAGACGATAGAGGAAAGCAGGAAAGCCCTTTTGGGACAACGTATGCGATTCCTTGTGAAGAAAAAGAGGGATTGTGGGATTTAGCGGTCCTTCATGTTTGGTAATTTTAAGGGGGTTGCTTAAAATAGTTTAGATCAAGTGGTTCTGTAGTGTGTTAGCTGCTAAACTGATAAAGGAACATCGATAATTTGGAAGTTCAGATTGTATTTTGATGTGTATTCAGTGCCAAAATATATCTTCAATTATATTATGGATGTATTAAAATTTTCCCTCCATGGTTTTATAGTTTTTCTGTTGTATTGTAGGTCCTTTTTCTTTGGGCAGGTGCTTCAATTCTTGTCCTCATCTTCCAATTCTTTTATCCACCCTTTGCCTTAACTTCTTCTTCATTATACACCAGTAGCATCTTTATATTTTTTCTTTTTTTATTCGGGAATCATGCCTTTGTACAAATAACATTTCTTTTTAATTTTTGCTTAAATTAGATTCGACCACATCCGGATTTTCTATCATCACTGCCTCACGCTATTTTCTTTCTTCTTTTCATTATTGGGATTCCTTTTTGAATTCGTTTTAATCTGCAATAGCTTTATTATACTTCCAACATATTAACTCTTAATCTCTTGTTCTGCAATTTCTAACTATAATAGCAGATTTATATGCATCTTCAATTGATTTCTATCCTTCTCGACAGCTTCCATTGGCTTCCCCAGTTGATATGGCTTTTCTTCTGGAAGCTAGTAGCAACAACACGCTATTAACGAAAAGATTATATCAGCAACGATTTCTTGATAGACGTCAATCTAACAGAAAGGCGTTCAAAAAGCTTATGAAGCTTTCTCAAAGGAGTGGTAATGTGGCATATAAAAAAATGACACTGGAGAACTTGCTCAAACTGAGAAAATCACTTAAATGTGCTTTTAACAGTCATCTGAAAATCCGCAACATTTTCTCGTTAGTGAACAAAGAACGGTTTATCGACTATTGAAGACTAATAAAAGCAGCCATACCATATTCAATAATCTCAAACTGATCCTCAAGTTGTAGTGTTAATGTAAACGAAGAGGACTTGAGTGATGATAGGAAAGCAATGATAAATTGATGGACGTGTATCAATTTGTATGTTATACTTCTGGCCAAACGTATTGAAATTTGATCTGAGGCTGAAGGAAAAGCTCCTTACAGTGATTTAGTCTTTTTGGCATGTATATGTTAACAATTTGCATATGTATTTATGTCATGCCAATAAATTGATATTATTATTATTACTCCAAGAATTGAAGAGGATTAGAATTTTGTCTATGGGTTTAAAACAAAACAAAGGGGCGAAGAAATTTTCCTGATTCAATGCTACGCATGGAGATGAGGGATACGTTTCATAAGAATGGATGCGTTAACAGACGCAATTTTCATTACTATGAAACATAACTTTCCAAACTAGGTGGTTCCTAAATGTGGCGGAAAGGTGTAGTTGCTAATCATGTAGGGGAGGTTTACTTATGCATTTTGCGAAACCATTTGCCCAATTAAATAGCTCAAATGCCAAACGAAACTCGAGATGAAATATGGTTTCTTTGTGTTGGCGCCCCAATTCATCATACAGGACGTATTGTGGGCTTCTTAAATGCGACATATCTTGATCGTTGCACTGTAAAAAAAGTTGCAGTAAAATTACATGTAAAATCGTTGGTAACAAAGTTGCTTACAATTTTACAGGTAAATTTGCTTCATAAGGTAAAATTTCCACCATCTAGTAAATTTCACATGCTGATGTGTTTTTCAAAGATTGTACTGTAAAATTCGTATGTAATATTTATATGAATTCTATATTTACCGAACACTGAAGTAATTTTCATATGTATTTTTATAAATAGAGCAAGCAACTTACCTAATTCTTTTATAGCACCTAATAGGTCATACACTGAATCGCTCAACCAGGGATCAAGAATGAACACGCTTACGCGAAACCTACGATTGTTTGTGACGTACATGATATCATTGAGCCAATAATAAGTTCGACAAACGAATAGAATTACCTACGCGCACAGATAAATAATCCAATAACCAATCACATTGCGGCGTATGAATTTCGTATTTTCCATGATATCTATAGTTTTACCCGAAAATTCAAGTAAAAACAAATAAATATAAAAGATCTTCATATTTTTACAGCAAAATTAATAGTTCACTAGCAAAATTACTTTTAAAGTGCACTAAATACCCCAAAAAAAAAAAAGTCAATTTTACACTTTTAAGTAAATTTTGAGAGTAAATACAAAATTGTACATGTTTTTTCCTTTTGAATTTTTGTTACATCTTAAACTTACATGAAAAAGCTATAAATTTTACCGAAATTTCTTTTTCCATGTTAAATATCCTAGAAAAAACATGTAAAATAAAATTTACATGATTTATTGTGGGAAATTCACAACGTTATTACATGTAATATTTCTGATTTACCATGGCAAAATTACTGTAATTTTTTTACAGTGTGGACTGTTCTCAAGTTGGCTAGAGCTTACTAAAATGGACTAATAGTAAAATGCAAAAACCAGTCTTGGCATTGTATGCGAAGTTGTTTGTAAATAAATAACTGGCTTGTTTTGCAAATTCCATTGTTTCTGTGACTCCTTCAGTCTTTACATTTTCATTCAAATTTTTGTTTTTCCAATGTACCCATTTTAAGTATTATTTATGTACGTGTGGCTTCTTGCTTTTTTAAATCTATTATTTGTACAATCTAGGAGAATCTCCAATAGAAACACACCCATCCCCTAATATCGAAATAATAACATAAATTTCCTCGATCCGGATGGGCCATTTAATTCTTCTCTCCAGCCTCTCCAGACCCATTAAAAGTAACGGGTTTCTTCGCCATAGAACCGATAGCACAGACATATAACGGCCCGCTACGTAACCTTTTGTTTTCGCCAACCAACCTCGCAATTAAGGCCGAGAGCAACTGGGCTCATACCTGCCCCCCTATAACATCGGCGCTACATTTAACCTGGGGCATAGGCTTCCAGTAGGTTTCCAGTGCCAATTAAACGAAGGAACCACAGCGTCAACCGTCAAAGTTTGCGTTTAAAATTAGATAATTAAGATCGGCAATTAATTAAGTAAATTAATGGTTGCGTTCTCGGTATAGAGAACATTGTGCGCGGTATTGTGCCTCCTCACAGGGATCGCTTCCGAAAGGCGTTCGTTCGTGTATTATATAAACTGAGTTTAGTATAATTAGGTAATGTTATTCTATTTTACTATATATATGTATGTATGAGAACGAAGTTGAAACTCATGTACTTTAATTAAACAGCGCTACATGTAATGAGTTATATGTTTGATGTGTCGATACACTTATCGAAAAAGTGGTTAGTAGATACCAATATCTTTCCAGGGAATTACCATGCAGAGAGTTCAATATATGTTGAAGAGTAATTATCAAAAGTTGCCAGCGGAGATGTTTGGTTCAAAGGTTTAAATAATATTGAAACACATTTTAAGTCTTGTACTTTTAATCATCAGTTGAGGTAAATAATAAATAATAAAAAGAAATAATGCATACACATTTAATCATACTTTATCAGTAGAGTAATAAGATACATATGTTTGAAAATAATGTCTTATAAAATCCACTTTCCAAAGCTGATACAACTGTCATTACTGCTCCATCATGCATAGCCTTCTAACACCCCATTTAAATTTTGTTCAAGAAAATTTAAATATAATTGACCGTTCAGTTCGGTGGAAGTGCGCACTTCTAATAATAACATGCGTATTATAATGTTGAAAATAATGACGGTTCACGTGATAATTCTTGTGGGGAGGTAGCCTCGTGGATAAATACAATTTTATTGAAGAAGTCTTATTCTCTCTTCTCTTGTTTCAATGTCCGCTGGTAAAACATTAATCTTCAGTCGATATCGCATTGGTCTAGTCCCGCTGTGATGTTTTTTTTATTACATACAATAAACTCGGGTATGCTGCAAGGGTCAACACTGGGTCAATTGCTTTTTACTGTTTGTATTAATGACATAGTTTCAACTGTTAGACTGTAAAGTTTTTAGCATAGCATATACTCTCTCTCGGGATAGATTCCATCAGATTCTATGACAAAAATTTTAAAAAATACAATTTTATTGAAGAAGTCTTATTCTCTCTTCTTTTGTTTCAATGCCCGCTGGTAAAACATTAATCTTCAGTTGATATCGCATTGGTCTAGTTCCGCTGTGGTGTTTTTCTATTACATACAATAAACTCGGGTGTGCTGCAAGGGTCAACACTGGGTCCATTGCTTTTTACTGTTTGTATTAATGACATAGTTTCAACTGTTAGACTGTAAAGTTTTAGCATAGCATATCCTCTCTCGGGATAGATTCCATCAGATTTCTATGACAAAAATTTTAAAAAATACAATTTTTTGAAGAAGTCTTAATTCTCTCTTCTTTTGTTTCAATGCCGCTGGTAAAACATTATCTCAGTCGATATCTGCATTGGTCTAGTTCCGCTGTGGTGTTTTTCTATTACATACAATAAACTCGGGTGTGCTGCAAGGGTCAACACTGGGTCAATTGCTTTTTACTGTTTGTATTAATGACATAGTTTCAACTGTTAGACTGTAAAGTTTTAGCATAGCATATCCTCTCTCGGGATAGATTCCATCAGATTTCTATGACAAAAATTTTAAAAATACAATTTTATTGAAGAAGTCTTATTCTCTCTTCTTTTGTTTCAATGCCCGCTGGTAAAACATTAATCTTCAGTTGATATCGCATTGGTCTAGTTCCGCTGTGGTGTTTTTCTATTACATACAATAAACTCGGGTGTGCTGCAAGGGTCAACACTGGGTCCCATTGCTTTTTACTGTTTGTATTAATGACATAGTTTCAACTGTTAGACTGTAAAGTTTTAGCATAGCATATCCTCTCTCGGGATAGATTCCATCAGATTTCTATGACAAAAATTTTAAAAATACAATTTTATTGAAGAAGTCTTATTCTCTCTTCTTTTGTTTCAATGCCCGCTGGTAAAACATTAATCTTCAGTCGATATCGCATTGGTCTAGTTCCGCTGTGGTGTTTTTCTATTACATACAATAAACTCGGGTGTGCTGCAAGGGTCAACTCTGGGTCCATTGCTTTTTACTGTTTTGTATTAATGACATAGTTTCAACTGTTAGACTGTAAAGTTTTAGCATAGCATATCCTCTCTCAGGATAGATTCCATCAGATTTATATGACAAAAATTTTAAAAATCTACGATGGATGGTATCTAAATATAGAGAGTCACACGCATACAATGGATTTCAAATCAAAGCAGCATATTCAAGCTTACTCATAAAAACATAGGCACAATACCATGTCTTTAAGAGGGAAATATGTTTAAAGTATTTAGAGATACGTATGATAAAACCAAGAGATTTCATGGCCGCAGAACATATGTCAGTGATATGGAATCTCAAGGTAAAGGTACTATCAGAAAGTATACCAAGATCCCTATCAACTCATACAAAGTGAAATATGGATCATATTTTTAAGGAAATCGTGTGACGCGTTACCCTCCTTCACAATGGTCGACTTGTCTAAGCTCGGCACTCAACAGTCCACACTCACGGAGCAAACGTCATTTCAGAGACTACTACTTGGAACCCTTTTACCCATAATTTAACCAGAAATTATGTGTTCTTAAACAATGCGAATATTACGAAACCGCTTTAACCATGTATTTTAGATATTTTGAGCTTTCAAAAAATGCAAAAAACCAAAAATCGATTTTTCCAGTCAAATATATGTAAACCCCCCTTAATAAATATCAGCCTATTATTTCTTGATGCCGAGCAAATTTTTATCGAAATACATCGACTGGTTTAAACTCCCTAGAAGAGAATCATTTAGATTACTAAAACCATTTCAGAAGAATCTTTTTGAGGTATAGCGTGTGTGGTCAATACTTTCTTATAAATCATGAAATCATTCTGAAGATCGTGGAAAAACGCAGAGATTTATTTATTTACAATCGCCATTCACGGACCACTCCAAACACCGCGAGTGTTTTCACATCTGCCAGAAGTCCACCAAGGCGAACTCGAGTCGTATCAACTAAGCACACACACGAAGGGCGTTTTGCCTCTACGGAATTCATTAGGTGGAGACTCTGGGATTCAAGAGCTCGTCCCCGATCGACCTGTACACCTACAAGGCAAGAAAATAAAGGCGGAGAAAGCGCTTAGGTCAACAGAGATGGCGTTGTTATAGCTGTGTCGCGCTGCTTAATACAAACATTTCCTAATCGATAATTCCGGTACTACACACGACCAGGTAGATATTTTACGTCGAGTGTTTCTGTGTGTGTACGCGGCACGTATGTTTATATTTGTGACATTACTGATAGGAACTAACTCGTAAATTGCTAGATTATTATAATTTTGTGTCGATTGCGTGTGCGGAGGACGTAAAGTATCCCCTATTTTCTCGGTTTATTGAATGCGATGACGTGATGACGTTCGTTTTACTCTACAGGACGTTCGCTGGCACATAATTGGTAAAATAATCTGCAAAAATTGATGATAGAGTAGATGAATTTGTTTTGGGGGAAAAGTACGTATGCAATCGGAAATGTAATTGTGTCTAATGTCATCAGACATTCTGTCTGTCAGTCATGTCATCATCTCATCATCATCATTATATCTGGCATAGAAACAGCGATTAGTACTTTTGATGATCATACTAAAAACTTTATGAAAACTGCTGTAAAACTCAAATATTTAGAAAATAAAAACGTCATCCTTCAGAATCACACGAAAAGAAATTAACATTGCTAAGGGCTTAAAAACAAAAAACTGCTGTTTACTTAAAATCTGACAAAGGTAATACTGTAGTCATTTAGAAAAAAGAATTATTTTGATCGTGTCAGTACCCTTTTAACGCAAGGTTCTTACGTAAAGTTAACTAAAAATCCGTTATCAAAAATGATCACAGAAACCAAAAGACCTTAAAATATATGTTAAATGATGATAACTTAAGATATAAACTAATTGTATCAAATCCAGTGTTACCTAGATGTATTGTTTACCTAAGATACAAAACCAGGAAGAGCATGAGACCATTGTCTCCAATATCAATAGTCAACTTCTTACTTCCAAATGGCTATCTGACAAATTCAATCACTTACCTGTGCATACCCCGATTTAAAACTTCATACGCGTTCATTGAAAGATTAAAAAAGTTACTATTGAACTTACTGACAATGAAGTTTTAGTTTCATTGATGTGAGCTCACTGTTTCCCAGCGCGTCCCCGTTGATACACTTGACTTATTTAGAAGATTTCTCGAAAGGTAATCATTGGACAGTAATGAAGTTGATAGTTTCATTTCTTTGGCGAAGCTCTGCATGAAACAAATTTCTTTTCAAATCAACGGTACCTGTTACCAACAAACTGAAGGAGCAGCACGGGTAACAGCTTATCTCCCTTATAGCTAACCTCTTTATGGGAAAATTTGAAACCGTCTTCAGAATACTTTGACATATTTTCCGCGGTTTGGGTTAGATACGTCGATGACGTTTTTTGTGTTTTTGATACTAGTAAGTGCTCAATTAGAGATTTCTTGAGAGCTAAATTCAAAATTTCCTTCCATTAAGTTTACCCACGAGAGGACAAAACAATAGGATTTGCTTTTCTCGATATGTTAGTAATAGAAATAAAATAAATTAGAAATAGACTATATAGAAAACCACTACTATAACAGATTTATTTCGGAAGATTCAAACCTTTTCATGGAAAATTAACTAGAGCTATTAACTTTTTTGGTACATCGCTTACTTAATTTCCCTCTATCTACAGAACGATACTATAAAGAACTTAAAGAAATTATTAAAAATCGCTGCATTAATGGGTTTCAGAAAACGTTGTATATAACACCATTAGAAAACATAAAACATAATAAGAATTAAAAATGGGAGTACTTTAGAAATTGGTGACAAGAAAAATAAGAAATATGTTAAATTACCATTTTATCCAAGTTACACGACAGGTCTACATACAATTTCTCTAAATTCACTCTTGACATGTTACTACTTCAAATAATAGTCTTAAAATATTTCGGTGACCTAAAGATCAAGTAGATAATTTGGACAAATCAGGTATTTATAAATATCTTGTAAAAGATTGTGATCATGTAATTATTGGACAAACTAAAAGATCAATTAAAAACGCGTTAAAGGGGCATTTGGCTCATCTTAATTTAGAAGGTTGACAAATCTAGTATAGCCCTACATATGCTTGAACAAAACCATAAAGTTGACAATATAAAGTTAGTTAAAATGTAAATACTAATTGCAATAAATTTTTTATGAGGTATGGAAAATATATAAAACCAAACTATATTTAATGAATTCAGATTTGGACCATTAAATTCTTGTCTTTACGTTTATTAAGTAGTTAATTAGGCGAAGTTAGAATTAGTGACTAGTTAGCATGACGGCAGTCAGCCATGATCGTGATCATTGTACCATGACCTTTTTAGTATATATTATGTGGTATTTTAGTGTAGTTATTTTTAGTAATGTTCTAGCTGATGATGATAGCTTTGCCTATTGAAACGTACGTCCAGTTTAGTGCAGTTGTGGTGAGGTGTTTAGGAGAAGTTTGCAGTATTTTCATCATTTAACCATATTATAGTTGCCTTCATTCTTCAACGTATGAATTTTTTCTGTGCCAGGTTTAGCTCACGACATAACAGCCGCATAACATTCTTTCCTTTGCGAGGCCAGACTCATGAGACGAGCGCAACTTAAGCTTTGCGAAGGGTAGTATGGCAAGTAGACGATTTTAATTTGATTGGATTTGATTTTTCTTAATTCTATTTGATTTATTTTTTTTTATTATTTTATATTTTTTATTCTTGTACTCTACTTTAATTTGCATATAATTTATATTGTTATCTTTTTCTCTGTATTGTGTATACCTTTATTGTATATATTATCCTGCAACTGGGCGTTGCCTGTTGGATAATAAAATGCCTATTATTATTATTATTATTATTAAAAGTCGCCAAAATCTCCCTTGCAGGAATGCCAAGTTTTCGAAGCGTGTGCATCTTAAACATGGCAAAAAAGGAATAAACATCCTTTCCCTTATCCCCACCACTATCTACCGCGACTGCTGACAAAGTTATTCCTTTTATTCCTGGCGGCTTAATAAGATGACAACATCCACTACAGCCTAGATAGAGTCGGCTGGTCTCCTGAACCGGGACAAAACAGGAAATGAACGTGTTACGGGAAGGTAACAATCAGAATTTCAATTCTCTCCTTTCGAATACGACCTCGACAGTGCCTCTTTTCCGTAGCGTGCCGCAAAAACGGTAAATAGATCTCTCTATTTACAGGAGGAAACGACTACACAGAAGAACGGGTTTCGTCGCTGGAGCGCTCTACTTTTCAACAAATTGATTTGGGAATCCTCATTACGCTGTTTACCGTGTCGATAGTGACGTTGGACGGAATTGGATGACGCTATTTTTAACAATTGTTGATGATTGGAATGCGATTTCGAAGATGGAAACACACGAAAACGTAAATCGAATGAAATTTGACGATGTGCAGTGGGAAACAGTCGAAATGTCGGTACCCCAAACAACAGTTCTGCCTTATATTTCTGATTACATTGGCAGCTTCTCTCCTACCTTCCCCAGTGACCAACTATATTTATTTCATATTTTATAAATATTTTTACATATTAAATCTTTCTTGATATTAGTTTATTTAATATAATATGCATTAAATATTATAAATATATTAGGAAAACATTTAAAAAATATATTTTATGTAGCATTAATAATATTTTATTGCAAATGTTTTCTCAATATTTTTTTTAACTCTGCAAGAATATTTTGCTTTGTATTTCTGTAAATATTTATTTTCATATAAAAAAAGATTGATTTTTGCTTATTACATTTGGTGCGTAGGACGATTAACATAAAATGGGTAAAATATGCATACATATTAAGTAGGTATGTACCTATTTTAAAATGATAGTTTAAAGATTAAATAGATAATATATATATCTAATATGATTTAATTAGTTATCTAAGTTGAGCGCTGTACTTTTCTATTAATTATCTGCGTTGTATTATATTATTTGTAATATTTGTAAGTGCGAACGTCAACACAGACCTCTTTCATTACGTGCCGTGTTATATGATTTAGCATTTGTTTCTATGCGTTCTATGGATTAGGTACATAGAATGCATACGCGACGCGTGCGTATCATCAACGTTTTCTTCGTTTGTCCGTTATATGTTATAGTTTATATAGTATTACGATTAGGCAGATTAGGGTTAACTGTGTAATTACTTGTTGCGGGGTGTGTTTTTAGTTTTGTGGTGACTACGAGGTAAGCAAAACTTTGAACTTGTCATGGCATTTATAAGATAATTTGGAATGCTCAATATCGCTATGTACAGAAATCGTTTAATATATAATTGTAGGAATTTTATGCATTATATATGTATTGTATCTACCAGATATATGCTAGTTGATTTGCTTAAGAGATTCATCTCGGTAGATAAGCGTCATAACCTCAATAGAGGTTAGAATACGTTGTGTTGTTTTATTGTTTGTACGTAGAATGTTTTCAATATTTGAAATAAAGTAAAATACGTATCGTAAGTTTAGAATGTAGCTACCACTCCAATTATTGTAAATGCTCCAAATGTATTAGTAGTGTTGATAACGTTGTACGATGTTTTATTCATGGTATGATCTATACATATGGCATTGTTTTAGAGGCGCACAGGGAAACGCCATGAGAGCGCCACTACCGAGAGATATGAAAAAAGCCTTAGGGTTTGTACCTGGCACGCAGCCAAGGGTAGACTTAAAAATGAGTATTTTTCATTTTTATTGGCTTATTCAAATTAAAATGATATAAATACGTTTGTTTTTTATTTATGAACACTTCAATTAAAAATAGTGATTAATTGATAACTTCAGTATGCCTTAAAGATGCCCGGATTATTGAATTATTAACTTGTATGTGAGTGTGAAAAAACAAGTTCTTGCCTTTTAGACAGACTCAAGTATGTTTCAACTTTTTCGTTTATCGCGTTATACATTCTAAAATAACCCAGACAATAGTTCATTTTGACACATTAAATAGATTGCATAAAAATTCCAATTTCATATAATGACTATTTACAAATTTTTGTAGGAAAAAATATAGGGCTTACATTAATTTTAAAATATGGATAAATATTTTAATTGAATATTTTATCTATATTTAGAAAGAATATGAAAAATACATTCAAAAACTCTCACGAAAATATTATAAATATATTTAAATATCTATTAATTTTCTGGCTGTTAGGGATACGATTGTTTTCTGTGCCGTCATAGTAAGTAACATACAAGAACGTTGTTACATGTAATTTCTTTTCGATCAAGAGGTATACGAAGAACATTGTTATTTGTAATTTTTCCTCTAATTTATATACACCCTGTATAAGCGTATATTATACTTACATTAATACATACAGTTATATAAAAAAAAGAAGACATGGTTCAACCGTGAAATTATTCAGAATAATCGAATGCCATGAAGTATTAACAATGCGGTAGATAATTACAATATAATGTTGCATGAAACTTTTATAGAAAAAAGCTGGAATAGTTCCACGGCTCTGCGTTCTATTTTGTAAGCGGCATAATAGGTTCTGATGTGGAGCGTCGAATGTCCAGCTGTGATTGCTATTTCGTTCCCTGTATGTGTGCCTATGTCGATAATTATCAATCGATATGTGTTGTGGAGACGGAAAAGAAATATGAGAAATTATAAGGGAATTAATATTATTTATTTACTGGCCGCTTATTCATGACTTTATTCTGTGTTAGTTCATTATACTATCTGTGCACGAAAGTTTTTTGTCGAATCAAAGCAATTGTTCTCTCCGACCGTTTCGTTTAATCATGCGACAGCGCTAGCGACAAGATTAAAACACAACAGTTCGTAAATCAAACAGGCGCACGCTAGGTGGCGCGCGGTACGGCTGCCAAGAACCGCGACGCCTAAATTTAATGTAACGACCGGTATAAATGCGTTCGCGACAATTACAACGCTGCGTACATGTAATTTGAATTTATACTTTGGAGCGTACATTTTCTGAATTTCTTGAAGGTGAAGTGCCGTGAATCGCGATAAGATCTCAATAGAATCAGCTCTCGGGTGTGCGTACAAAAATGCGATCATTGTTTCCTACCGAGATGTTGGTTTGTCCTATGGCGAAATACCATAAAAAGATCTTTGGAAGTACTGAAAGAAACTGTGGAATGATTTTTCAAATGGATGCTTTGTAAACGTATCAATATGCAAATTATATCCATTTGTATAATACCCATTAAAGCTTCTCCTATCTTGAGATTACATATACAGGGTGTATCAGATAGAGAGGTAAATATAATAATATGTAGCAGCTGTAATCATATACAATCAAAAAGTCTTAATGCACAGGGGGTCTACCTGTAAGCATTAACGAGTAAAAAAATATTTTATTAGATGCCGTGGGCTAGAGCCGCACCTGTGCCCAACCTAAATGCTGTCCGAGGCTTACCCCACATACCACTATCATTCAGCCATTACCGCTATTAGTTTGTGTGGATCGCCGCTTGGAGTGCAGAAGCCACTTTCGAAGCTTTTATTTAAATACTTTCCCGTCTCGAAAAAACGATCCTTTTCAGGACCATCATGATTTCATATAAAGAAAATCGAAGGTTTGATGCATTTTGCAAAAGCGCGGGAATGTTATAGATTCATTTTTCGCGCGGACCATCATAGTGAAAAGGCGTGTTTGCAAATTTTCTGTATCTACATTTATTTCTGTGTAATTCGATTCAATTCATTTTGCGTTAATTGTTTAAATAAATCCGAAAGAAGTAACTCAGAATCATGTGGTACCGCTTATTAACAAGTAACTCTCGATTCGACAAAGCGAAAACAGAATATTTACGTTTTTTTTAACTACTGAAGTCGCATATCTGGTGAAACTCGAACGAAGACGTTCAAGTTGGTGATAAGAATCAGGATATTAAAAATAATACTTTGTAGACTTACGTAGAATGCTCTTAACAAAAAAGGAATGTTTATTTTATAAAAAGAAGAAATTTAAAATGCCTCAGTTTTGCTATTTTTACAAGGGCCTTTATTTATTCAGGAATGACGTTTAAATGAACTTTACGGCACATACTATTAAGAATAATAGTAAATGAGTGCAATGTATTTATTACATAATACCCACGTTTAACGGTGGCTTAACATGACGTTTCCTTGCATCAGGCCCGGACTAAAGAATTTTTGCGGGTTTGTGCTTTATATGTCGTGTAGTTAACACCCAAGCAAAATTTACTTTTTTATTAGATACACCCTGTATATACAAGAATAAAAGGGAATTTTCTTGGAAGGGGAAATCATTTTAGATCATATATGATTTGTATCAAAAAACAATTAAAACTCCAATTTAGCTTTTTGATGAAGACCAGGTAAGGTAAAGTCAGGTAAGTGTGTAACCGGGGCAAGTGTGTAGTTTGTTCTATATTTATTTTTTTAAATTGAAATACGGACGTTCCTCTTGTTATAATACCAATGGTACCTAAACTTCATATTAGTTTTACAAATAAAAGTTCGCATCTCCTAACGTGTAATAACTTGAATATCTTGTGAATATATCATACCTTATTAAACAGGCATCAGTTTAGTATTACACTCTTGGCCGAATTAAAGGATAATGCTATTAATATACAAAATGCGGAACGATTACATACTTGCCCCATTTTGCTGAGTAAGTGTGTAGTATTGACGGTGTTTAAAATTTCTTTTTTTTTTTTCTAGTAAACCGTTGGTAATTATAAAAGGTGTTTCTGTTGTAGGCTTTCAACTGAGCATACATTACGTACTTCTATGTGTAAAATTTATCAAAATGTCTTATTATGTGAACAGTGTTACATTTTCTTCGCACTATGCAATTTTTACTACACACTTACCTGACTTTACCTTATATATTACTATGATCGAGACGTCAAAAATAAGATTATGAGAAAACTGTATAATACATCCTGAACAAGTTTGTGAGTTCGTGGTTCACGCTCGAGAAGTTTCACTTAATTTAAATACAACCGAATGGTATATAGGTAGGTATATTAGATAGAGACTTTTATGTTTATCTCTTGCATCTATATGCATAGGAAATCGTAGAAACCTCCAGCTTAAATACACATACACTTAAATACGGACAGACGCGTACAATAAATTGACGGTTCCGTCATAATAACACATAATGGTATTTAATGCGTTAAGATGTGAGTATGTACGAACGTAGAAATAGACATACGTTTCCGGTTATTATTTTAATCCGCGGTTACTCCTAATGGCGCGATTCCTTCGGTTGAATTGGTGGAACATCTTTGGTCGCTCTTTGAGATGGTGAATCCATTAGTTTAATTGTCGGGGTTGATGCAGGGTGGGTTTTTAATAGCGATTAAATATCAATGATTCAAATATATTTTTCTACTTTAAACTTAAGTTTTGCAGTATAAGTTGACTTATTCTGTGGCGTATGTGGGGTGCAAGTTATGTTCTACGGCTGACAGATTGAATTTTATCGTTTTGACCACATGATAACAATATAAAAACGTTTCCAATTTGTTTAGGCGTTTTGGCAAATCGATGACATGCGCTAGAAACAATAAGGGTCCCCGAATGGAGCCTTGTGGAACTCCCCTTGCAATGACAGAGCCGGTCCGTGTGAACTAGCGCTTTATGCGTGCGGTAAATTTTATATATGTGGGGTGCAAGTTATGTTCTACGGATGACAGATTGGATTTTGTCGTTTTGACTACATGATAACAATATACAAACGTTTCCAATTTGTTTAGGCGTTTTGGCAAATCGATGACATGCGCTAGAAATAATAAGGGTCCCCGAATGGCCTTGTGACTCCTTGCAATACAGAGCCGTGCGATTGAACTACGCTTTTGCGTGCGGTAATTTCTATATGTGGGTGCCAGTTATGTTTACGGATGACAGATTGGATTTTGTCGTTTTGACTTCCATGTTAACCATATACAAACGTTCCAATTTGTTTAGCGTTTGGCAAATCGATGACATGCCTAGAAATAATAAGGTTCCGAATGAGCTTGTGGAACTCCCCTTGCAATGACCGAGCCGTCGGTGAACTAGCGCTTTATTGGTGCGGTAAATTTATAATGTGGGGCGTATGTTCTACGATGACAGATTGGATTTTGTCGTTTTGACTCTGAAACAATATACAAACGTTTCCATTGTTTTAGGCGTTTGGAAATCGATGACATACGCTAGAGAATGATAAGGGGTCCCCGAATGGAAGCTTGCTGGAAATCCCTTTCCAATGACGAGCCGCCGATTGAACTAGCGCTTTTGCGTGCGTTAAATTTTATATACTGTGGTGCAGTATATGTCTACGGATGACAGATTGGATTTTATCGTTTGACTACATGGCATAACAAATAAATGTTTCCATTTGTTTGAGCGTTTTGGCAAATCGAGACATACGCTAGAATAATAAGTCCCCGAATGGAGCCTTGTGGAACTCCCTTGCATGACAGAGCCGTCCATGTGAACTAAGCGCTTTATTGCTGTGCGGTTATTTTATATGTGGGGTGCCAAGTTATTGTTCTACGGATGACAGATTGGATTTTGTCGTTTTGACTACATGATAACAATATAAAAACGTTTCCAATTTGTTTAGGCGTTTTGGCAAATCGATGACATACGCTAGAAACAATAAGGGTCCCCGAATGGAGCCTTGTGGAACTCCCCTTGCAATGACAGAGCCGTCCGATGTGAACTAGCGCTTTATGCGTGCGGTAAATTTTATATATGTGGGGTTGCAGTTATGTGCTACGGATGACAGATGATTTGTCGTTTTGACTACTGATAACAATATACAAAGTTTCCAATTCGTTAGGCGTTTTGGCAATCGAATGACATACGCTAGAAATAATAAGGGTCCCCGAATGGAGCCTTGTGGAACTCCCCTTGCAATTACAGAGCCGTCCGATGTGAACTAGCGCTTTATGCGTGCGGTAAATATTATATATGTGGGGTGCAAGTTATGTTCTACGGATGACAGATTGGATTTTGTCGTTTTGACTACATGATAACAATATACAAACGTTTCCAATTTGTTTAGGCGTTTTGGCAAATCGATGACATACGCTAGAAATAATAAGGGTCCCCGAATGGAGCCTTGTGGAACTCCCCTTGCAATGACAGAGCCGTCCGATGTGGACTAGCGCTTTATGCGTGCGGTAAATTTTATATATGTGGGGTGCAAGTTATGTTCTACGGATGACAGATTGGATTTTTTGTCGTTTTGACTTACCATGATACATATACAACGTTTCCATTGTTTAGGCGTCTTTGCAAAGCGAGAATACGCTAGAAACAATAAGAGTCCCGAATGGGCCTTGTTGAACTCCCCTTGCCATGACAGAGCGTCGATGTGAACTAGCGCTTTTGCGTGCGTAAAAATTTCTATATATGTGGGTGCAATGTTTATGTTTCTACGGATGACCGACTTGGATATTGTGTCGTTTTGACTACAGAAACATATACAAACGTTTCCAATTTGTTTAGGCGTTTTTGCAATCATGACATCGCTGAAATAATAAGGGTCCCCGAATGGAGCCTTGTGGAACTCCCCTTGCAATGACAGAGCCGTCCGATGTGGACTAGCGCTATGCGTGCGGTATTTCTAAGTATTGTGCGGTGCAAGTTATGTTCTGACGGATGACAGATTGGATTTTGTCGTTTGACTACATGATACATACAAACGTTTCCAATTTGTTGAGGCCGTTTTTGGCAAATCGATGACATACGCTAGAATATAAGGGTCCCCGACATGAGCTTGTGGAACCCTTGCAAGACAGAGCCGTCCGAGTGACTAGCGCTTTATGGTCGGTAATTTTATACTATGTGGGTGCAAGTTATTTCTAGGATGAACAGATTGGATTTTTTGCGTTTTGACTTACATCAGATAACAATATACAAACCGTTCCAATTTTGTTTAGGCTTTGGCAATCGATTACAGACGCTTAGAACAATAAGAGTCCCGAATGGAGCCTTGTGGAACTCCCCTTGCAATGACAGAGCCGTCCGATGTGAACTAGCGCTTTATGCGTGCGGTAAATTTTATATATGTGGGGTGCAATATGTTCTGCGGATGACAGATTGGGATGTTTGTCTTTGCTACATGATAACAATATACAAACGTCAATTTGTTTAGCTTTTGCAAATCGATGACATACGCTAGAAATAATAAGGTCCCCGAATGAGCTGTGGAACCTCCCCTTGCAATGACAGAGCCGTCCGATGTGCTAGCGCTTATGCGTGCTTGTTTAAATTTTATTTATTTGTGGGGTACGTGCAAGTTATGTTCTACGGATGACAGAGTGGATTTTGTCTGTTTTGCTACATGTAACAATAACAAACGTTTATTCCAATTGTTTAGGCGTTTGGCAACAATCGATACATACGCTAGAAATAATAAGGGTCCCCGAATGGAGCCTTGTGGAACTCCCCTTGCAATGACAGAGCCGTCCGATGTGACTAGCGCTTTATGCGTGCGGTAAATTTTATATATGTGGGGTGCAAGTTATGTTCTACGGATGACAGATTGGATTTTGTCGTTTTTGACTACATGAAACAATATACAAACGTTTCCCAATTTGTTAGGCGTTTCGGCAATCGTGACACCTAGGAAAGATAAGGGTCCCCGAATGGGAGCCTTTGAACTCCCCTTCAAGACAGAGCGTCCGATGTGGACTAGCGCTTTATGCGTGCCGGTTATAAATTTATAGTGGGGTGCAAGTTATGTTCCTACGGTTGAAGATTGGGATTTTGTCGTTTTGACTACATTGATAACAATAACAAACGTTTCCATTTGTTTAGCGTTTTGGCAAATCGATGACATACGCTAGAAACAATTAGGTTCCCCGAATTGAGCCTTGTGAACTCCCCTTGCAATCACACTAAAAATGAAATGCCACTATTTGCAATGCTATCTTGAATGCTGTATTCGCCGAACTTAACAAAGAAATGTTAAAAACCAGTTTATGATGAAAGGATATTATTTACAGAAAACTTCATTCTCCAGCCTCTTTTTGGCAAGCAGACTATTCTAAGAATGATGTTGAACTTAGTCAAGATTTAGTCTAAACGCAGAATAAAAGATAAACCTACTAACAATTTAACAGAGAAGAGTACCACATGTAATCTTTAGCGAATATCCACAACACTATGTAGATACGTTCAACAAGTCTACGCCACATTCTCAACAGTGCATCATCTCATTACACTGGATGTCCCCTCACAATAAATCTGGTCGGAATATACCGCAGAAAGATGTTTTTCAACGCGTCACATCTCGCAGATGTTTTAACCTCCCGCCAATACCATTTATATTCCCATATACGCGCACAAAGTATGGCTACATTCCTTTCCCTCGCAACACTGTGTTACATTATAAATTCTATAATATAAATAAAGTCTCGTTATGGACTCCTAAATAAAGTGTGATATATAATATTCATAATCCGGGAATAACGAGTTTGATGAAATTTATAATAATAATAAACAGTTGGAATTGACTGCAGCACTATTCTATTCCTCGTGGTGCGACGTTTCATTAGCTTTGCGCTCCTACAATCACGAGCGCAATTACCTTTGAATTATAGTTACAATTGCAGGCTATAATCCCGGAATTCAATACGCATCCACTTCCGGAAATATGGTAATTATTTATCGTTAATTGCCGTTATTAACCTCGAGTTTGTTGTTACGAAGTGTATAGAATTATTGATGTAACGGAAATCGATATGAGGTCCTTATGTTTATAGAGAAATAGAACACAGATCTTCCCCGCCTATATTACTATCCACTGGAGTGTATCAATTCCATTAAGCTGTTTACCAGAACGTATTTATCTCGGTGATGCTAATGACTTTGGGTAACTGAGCTCGCTTGTCTCTTGTGGCGTGCGTAACCTAGATAGGTGCCTGTGCTTATGAAATGTAATGTGTGTTGTTCGTTTAGTGTTTTAGTTCAGAATGTTACATTTTTTTTTTGACATTCTAAATTATATATATATGCAGGGTGTCCCACCGAACTGGGATACTAGATTTTTTAGAACTCTGTAAATTGTATTTGACTGCAGTGGTAGTCTGCCTACTGTGGATTTCGATTCTGGATTGTTGGTTGGAAGGGTGGTAGCACGACCACTTAGGCCACTCTAACCGGGGCCCATTGTCTACCTTTCTAGGGGGCCATCCCCGCGCCTACTCGAGCAACCCAAACGAGGATGAACTCGGAAGCGGAGCATGCGATGTGCCACCAAGCTGGCCTATTGGGCCAGAACTCCCCAGGATGGAACCTCTAGTTTGGCAAGCGCCGGGACAGTCACATAAGATGTGCTCCGGTGTCTCGTCTCTAGGTAACATGCACGGCAGAGTGGGCTGCTAGTCAGTCCCATGCGGTGCATGTGTTTATTAAGTTTGCAGTGGCCAGTCAATAGCCTACACTTGACGTAGTTTACTGCGAGAGTGCTGGACAGTATCGCTGGTGTCCTAGCGACAGCCTGGGTATGGCTTTGCGCGCCTGACAGCAGGTGGTTTGGATGCCTCCTTCTTTTGTTGTAGAGTAGTGGTTCACTGGTTTTATTAGGTATTGAGTGTAGCCGAAGAAAAGGGAAAACAGGCTCCGGTCCCACGTAAGGACGACACGAACTTCCGTCTGCCAACCTATCGGCAGCCTCGTTTCCCGATTCCTTTATGATCTTTAACCCATTTGAGTACAAGTCATTATCAATGAGATCGTTCCAAGGCACTATGACCTGAAAGTACTAGGCGAAGCGATCTTATACTACTAGGGCTTTAAGGGCAGCTTGACTGTCACTGTAAAGGACAATGCGTCGTCCCTTAATGCCCTTGTAAAATTTCTTCGGCACCATGCAGGATCGCCAAACTTGCGCTTGGAAAACCTTGCGTCCCTACCTAGTGCCAACTCTAAGTTAAGCTTGAGGTCTGGAGAGAAACTCCCGCCCTGTGCCTGTTTTGTGTTTGATCCGTCTGTATAGACAGCAATCGAGGCGTGATTCGACGCGGGTCGCCATGAACGGTAGTGTTGCGAAGCAAACCGGGAGGCACCGTCCTTGCGGCCCAAGAAGAGGCGCTTTAGCGACCCCTCATGGATGATGCGCACGTGCCGCGTACGTCCCACTCCCCGATCAGACGATCCGGACCGCAACCTTATAGCCGCTCTAAAGCAGTCTCTCACGAACAGATCCAGGGGAGGGCACACAGGAGGGCTTCCATTGCCGCCGTCGGCGTAGTGGCGCATTGCCCTGTAATGCTAGACATGCTATGCGCTGCACATGCATCAGGTCATTCCTGGTTACCACTCGTCTCACCCTTGGCCACCAGACGAGGGCCATAAGTTAGCATGGGCTCTATTATGGCAGTGTACAGCCCAAGGTAATTTTCGGGGAGAGTCCAAGTCCTACCCAAACACGCGGCGACACTGCCAAGGCCTTACCGTTTTTCAGCTTTTGTTTTGATATGTTTGCTCCAGCTCAGTTTTTGTCAAAGTGATTACCAGGATCTTGAGTTTCGTCGAGAAACGGAGCAAGTGCCAACAGTTGTTGGTGGGCGGAGTTTTCCCACCTTTCTTTGTTAGTAAAGATACCATCTCTGATTATCTGGTTTACGAGAGGCACGTTCTTACACAATTTTCGAGAGACCTTTAGCAGTCTGCATCAAATCGCGGCCGCCTCAATCTTCCATCAATGAGGATCGTAATATCGTCCGCATATGCAATGTGTGAGAGCCGATGTTTCAACGCACGAACCGAGGTCATCTACCACAAGGTTCCACAAAGTGGTGACAAGACGCCTCCTTGGGGACAGCCCCGATCTACGCGCCCTCCCACTGGCACCTCCACACTACTTCTATGCCCTTTGCTCTAACATACAGTGTAGCCATCCTACAAGGGCCGGCTCAACACGTGTCTGGCTAGGGCACTGACAAGCTGTTGACTGAAGCTTTATCAAAAGCTCCTTCTATATTAGCAATACACCCAGGGTAGACATTTATTGTCCAATGATCTCTCTATCTCGCGCACCAGATGGAGGGCAGATTCGGTGGACCTTCCCGGGATGTACGCGTGTTGGTTGTGTGAAGTGGATACAAAGGTAAGGCACTCTCTTATATACGGTCGCACAGTCTGTCCAAAGTCTTCAGCAGAAACTGGTCAAACTTATCGGCCGGTATGATTTGCCAAGGTATAGTCGGACGCCCTGGCTTTGTATGTAACTCTTATTTCTCTTCCATTCTGGTACGTACTCCAGCATGCACCCTGAACAGTGTCACCAATGGGCTGAGCAAGCATCTCGCGCCCCATTGTAGTAGGGCGGGAAACACACCGTCCAGGCCAGGTGACTTGAATGGTTGAAAACTTTTAATTGCCCAGAGAATTCGGGGTTCTTTTACCACCCTCTCCGCCACTGTGATCTATTTAAGGAAAATATTTATAACTTTATAGCACTTTCGGTATACAGGGTGTTGATATCAACTTTCCTATTTTAAATGGAATAGTATACTGTTTATCAGTTCAATGAATTTGGCGAGTCATTTGCAAGTAGTTTATGTGAAGGTTCCCTATCTCTAAACTCGACCGTTTTTGAGATATTTTCATTTTCACTGATTTTTTTTTTGACATTTGCACTCTTTCAAATAAAATCAAATATTTCATGAAATAGCAGATATTTAGTGGTTCTACTAAAGTCAGTGTAAATACAAGGATGTAGCTATAAGGTGTTATAGCAATAATCACACTGAATCACATACAGGTTGTTCAAAAACGCGCCTCCAATGTGGATATGTTCAAGCTAACAAAACTTTTATAAAAATTAGGTATAGGGAACCTTAAATAAAATTATTCTAGTTTTTAGTGTACACTTAAAAAATGCTATAAAATACAAGGCGTTCCATTAAGGAAAACATAACTTTGATGCACTGCTAAATTTTGGAACACCCTGTATATTGCACATTATTTTGAAATTGTAGATCTAATCCACCTACATATATCCCAATATAAAACATTTTTGCCATTTGACTACCAGAGACCACGGCGTTACCGCTGTTACACCCTGTATAATACAAAAACTTAACTAATAGTAACTCCAAGTTCTTGATGATCCCGTTTCAAAGGACTTCGCCTTGGGCGAATAGTCTATTGTTTCGGACGTACTCTGTGATTATCCCCTTTGCACGTACCCAGAAGGCTTATACACTGCACGGTTATAGGACTTACTTGTGCTTTCCTTTGTCTTTCGTTGAACTTCCCTAAATTATTTCAAGTTCTGCACTTAATTAATTGCACCGCCGGGTGTAGCCGGTAGTAACGTTAGCGAATTCCCCGGCAGAACTGCATAGGAAATCTTTAATTAATTTAGGTAATAAGGAGACAAAAAAAAAGAAGATTCTATACGTAAGAATTAAAATTTTAAATTGCGCATTCAATTCGCGTCCCCTATTTTCCTACATTCCTTTTACCAAAGAAAAAAATGGAATATAATAAAGTCTAATCATAACTAAATCGTATTCGGCCGCGCCTTTCCTTTATAACAACCGCCCCTCAAAGGAGAACATTCTCAAAGGGGTTCTTATTTATGCAATCCGAAAACGTAGCCCAAACTCCTGGGCCTCTCCCAGAATTACGAATTCTATAGCGTATTAATGGTTGAAATAAAAGTTTCTGGCCTTCGTGCTTGGCATAATTGTCGGAGAGGAAGACAAACGCGACAAATTAGATTTCCTTGTTTATTTGCGAACGCATTTTTTCATCACGTGACTAACATGACGAAAGTTGGTCATGTTATCAGTGAGGAAACGGAGGATCGAGTTCGGCACCATTCAGTCTTCAGTTTTGTGTAAACATTTTTCATTACTAATATACAGGGTGTAATAGCGGTAACGCTGTGGTTTCTGGTAGTCAAATGGCAAGAATTTTTGAAAGTTTTTATATTGGGATATATGTAGGCGAATTAGATCTACAATTTAAAAAAAATGTGCAATATACAGGGTGTTCCAAAATTTAGCAGCGCATCAAAGTTATGTTTTTCTTAATGGAACACCCTGTGTTTTATGGCATTTTTGAAGTGTACACTAAAGACTAGAACAATTTTATTTAAAGTTCCCTATACCTAATTTTTATAGTTTATGAGATATTTCAATTTGTTTAAAAATGCAATGTTGCAAAAAAGGTTTAGTATCTGGGAAACGAATTAATTTAGAGAAGTGAAATGAAAACCGTAAATAGCAAATCCGTTCGCTGATTGAATGCGACATTCAACGTTTTCTAATAGTATACAGGATGTTCAAGTACCTAAGTCAAAGTTTGTGAATTTTACTCGTGTGTAACTCTGTTATTTTAAATAGAACACGCAGTATATTTTTACGTTGATAGATAGGAATTTTTGTTTTCTTCAAACCACTATTACGAGTTCCTATACCTATCTCCACTAGTTTTTAAGTTATTTGGATTTTTTAAGTGGTCTAAGTAAATTGTCATTACCTTAATTTAATCTAGGTAGCTGGTGATTTTTTTGAATGTGTCAATTTGCCATGCATCCCGTCAGTACCATGAAAGCATACTCGTTGCGAGAAAGAGCTGATATGATTTAGTTGCTGGCGAACAAACTTTGTGAATTTTATTCGTCCCTAACTTTGTTATTTTAAATGGAATATCCGGTGCATGTCTACATTGATTTATTTAATTAATTTTACTATTCGAAGAAACTTTATTTTTCATAATTTACCTGAATATCATAAACGCTAAGAAGTAGATATAAACTAAACAAAACAACAGTAAATATTTTTGTATAAAAAGGTAATAACAAGGGAGTTTTGTATGTATCTATAAAATAAAGGGAAATAAATGCAATAAAATAAACGGAAAGGCACTAGCATTCAACATAATTACCATTTTCTCCAATGCACAACATAGCTCTTTTTTCAAATGCTTCTAACGTTCCTCAGCATATTTGGTGTTATCTCTTCCGATCCACCTATTAGGAGCCCCGTCTAGTTGAAACCACATCCGGTTTCTAATATTTAAGGGAATGTTTTCCAAAAGGGCACAAAAGTCCCTCTTAAGGAAGCTTTAGAAATTCGCTTCCATTTAGGTGTCTATTGAAGAAATGTGGACCAATTACATGATCACCTATAATGCATCCAAACATGTTCAAACTCTACCTATGCTGCCGATCCAAGGTATAAAAAAAGATGACGATTTTCGGTATCACAATAATGGAAATTGTAACAGTTTACTAGTCCGTGTGGATTCGTCAGTGAATAGAACATAATTAAAAAAATCATTATCTTCTGCGTATCTATCGAGCGCCCACACGCAAAAATCAACTCTTTGCTCATAATCCATAGGGTATAATTGTTGGTGATGTTGAAAGTGGCAGGGATGGTATTTGTGTTTTTTCAGGATCCTAAATACAGTCATGTGACTTAAATCCAATTCCTTAGCAATCTTTCTTGGGCTGCTATGCGATTCTTCAATGACTGCTCCTAATTCACCACAAATTCATTTTCTTCGCTTACAATTGTTGTTTTATGTCGCTTTATGTAAGCAACGTTGCCTGTGGTACAAAATCTATCCAACAAATACCCTTTTATCTGGATGTTTTCGATTAGGGTACTTCTGCGCATACACCCGAGACGCAAGGAAGCAATTTTCCTGACACTCACCAATAACTAAAATCATATCAGTTCTTTCTTGCAACGAGTATGCTTTCATGATGCTAACTGGATACACATTAAATTGACACATTCAAAAAAAAATCACCAGCTACCTAGATTAAATTAACGTAAGATAATGACAATTTACTTAAACCACCTAAAAAAACCCAAATAACTTAAAAGCTAGTCGAGATGGGTGTAGGGACTCCTAATACTGATTTAAAGAAAATAAAAATCCTATCTATACAACGTAAAAATATACTGGGTGTTCCATTTAAAATAACAAAGTTACGCACGAGTAAAATTCACAAAGTTTGACTTAGGTACTTGAACATCCTGTAGACTACTGGACAACGTTGAATGTCGCATTCAATCAGCCAAAGGATTTGCTATTTACGGTTTTCATTTCACTTCTCTAAATTAATTCGTTTCCGAGATACTAGACTTTTTTTTGCAACATTGCATTTTTAAACAAATTGAAATATCTCATAAACTATAAAAATTAGGTATCGGGAAGCTTAAATAAAATTGTTCTAGTTTTTAGTGTGACACTTCAAAAATGCCATAAAATACAGGGTTCCATTAAGAAAAACATAACTTTGATGCGCTGCTAAATTTTGGAACACCCTGTAATTGATATATTTTTAAATTGTAGATCTGATCCACCTACATACATCCTAATATACAATATTTCAAAAATTGTTACCATTTGACCACCAGAGACCACGGCGTTACCGCTGTTACACCCTGTATACTACTTTGTACCTTCGAAGCGAAAGCTGGCATTTAGCAATGGCATAATATGTCGCCATATGTATTTTCAAAGAAGAAACATATTAACAAAGCACAACACAATGGCATGTTTTTTTTGATTTTTACCACTTTCTTAATGTGTATAAATAAAAAAATAAAATACAAACAACTTTTACAGGCTTTTAGCAAATTTAGCAAAACAAACAATTAAACTAAATGAGCCTCTCCTACTGTTTGGTGCTTTCAGTTTCCGTTCTTGTGAAAACATTTGAAGTTGTTCATGTACACAGTTTACAATGCCTTAAGAAGATGTTTACATTCGACAAACCTATAAGAATTAATGTTACGGGGAACTGTTTTTGTTTTAAGTGAAATAAAACCATATTTATTTTGATTCTTTTCACTACTTCCCACAACGGCCTTTAACTTTACTGCTTCTGTGTATACATTACAGGAATTGTGAAAAAAATACGTATCTAGATGCATTAAAGCCGATGATGATAGCGCGCATTTTTTTTTAAAGGCTCGAATCGTTTGTCAAGATCTCTCATGCGCGCCGCTCCTTCAGTAGTTGTATAGTGGCTTAATTTTAGACTTTCAAGTGCGGCTATAAATTTCACTTAATTAGCTCCTATCTTAATATACAGGAAGTGCTTTCTCGATCCCCAGCGTCTCCCACATTGGGGCGGGATAAAGTTCGAAATTATTTATGCCACATCTAAAAAGGTGAACCGCAATATACTGTTCATGATGAGGGATCATTCGTGTCTGTTCTAACTGGAATTAATAACTTTAGCTGGGCGACTTGACGTCGTGGAAAACATACGAGGGGTGAATTGCTGTGGTGTAGTAGATTTGGTACTAATTGGCTAATAAATAGGGTTATGTCGGCAGAAATCATGGAGTTATATTGGTATTGATATACAGCGTTACTATGAAAGAAATAGACACCTTTGGTATTGTATAAAACAAAAGTTATTTGTGATATCGACATCGGCATTTTGCGCTGTTAGGTTGAGGAACTGTAGAAGTTTCGATAGCACTGCGCAAGCATAATACCTACGATGCATAAAGCATATTGTGTGTTCGAATTTGCCAAAACGAACTCCGTAACTGTTGTCCAACGACATTTTCGAACACGTTTTGAAAAACCACCACCTACTAGACCAGGGATCGGCAAACTTTTTTAGGACAGGGCGAAATCGTAACGAAAATTAAGTTCAGCGGGCCAGGTTGTAAACTCTAATGAGTATATTTCTTATTAAGTGTTCCTCTGTGTTTTATTGAACCGAAAACAATGTACCAAAAAGTTTCCGTCGTATCATACAGGGTGTTTAAAAATTACTAACTTGTCAAAGAATTTACAAAACTTATTTTTTTTTTCAAAAACATATTCTTATATTTTTCTACAACATTCCCTATATGCTTCAGTGGTTTTATTTTAAATTATTGCTATTATTTATTAACTTTTCCAAATGGTCAAATATTTTTTACCTGGTAGATTATAACTAACATTACAATAAATTATTATTGCTAGTAAATATTATAATAATGATTGTTTTCTATATGTTAGTACCTAGAAAAATACGCAATATATAAACCAAATAGTAATAATTAAATATTAAAAGTTTATCTTCATGTGGTTCGTATTTTGCAAAATGAGGCAAAATGCGAACAAAAACTTCATAAAGTGTTTGTGTGATATAAGAATTTGCAGAGGATTGAAATAGCTACATAATGGAATCTTTGCAGACGATGTGGTAATAATAACAGACAGTGAAAAACAAAGAAAATTTGAACATATGGAAAGGCAACATGGCAGAAGAAGGCATGACAATAAACACAGAAAAAGCTAAAATCCTCGGAAACCAGAATGTTGAAACTAAAATTAAAATAAATGATACTAAAATAGAGCAAATGAGAAATTTAAATATTTAAGAGTAACATTGGAGAGAAACAGGAAAACAAAATGCTGGAATAAACGTTGATTTGATAGAAACAATCAAGTACTACGCAATAAACCAAAAATTATTAATAAAAAAGACAAAAAAGACAAACCTATAGTAGTGTTATGAAGAAAGCCAAGAAAAATAAGATTCCACTATTTCAGGGCATTTAGAAACAAATTTCAATAGTCCAATACCTGCTACTTCTGAAGACTTGGGCACCTTGAAAACATCTGACTAGAAAATTTTGAAGTAAAAATAGGATCCATTTTTAGGATTCTAATCCAATCTAGATCACAAGAAATGAATTGCGACATATTTTTTTGTAATACTTCAACGAATGTTAGTATCTTTTTATTTAAAATAATTTGAAGGGACGAAAGTTCAGTTGAGAGGGCATAAGAAACAGAAGCAATAATTACTATTAATGGACGGAACGATTGTAGAAATTCTTTCTCATTTAAAAAAATATTAATAATTTCTCTGAGTTCCAAAAATCTCAATAAAACTTTTCCACTATTGCACCACCGAGCTGGCGATGGTTAACTCGCCGAGAGCCAATAAAGTTAACCACTGCCACAACTGGTTTTAATAACGCAAGAATAGATAGAGGTGTTTGATGAATATGCAATGATATTGAAAGCTTTTAATTTCTATTATATGTATATAGAACATAGATCAAGTAGAAATGTTTATTGTAAATATAAGAGAAAAAAACTATATAAATTTCCCGCTTTACACCATTGAATTAGCACAGTACCGCTATACACGGGAGAAGCGAAGGATAGCAATAGGAGAGGCGAGAAGAAGGTTCTTCATATATACGTTCGAACGAAAAACCCGCGTTTTATTAAAATTTTAAATATAAAAAGAGCTATCGAACTACAGATTATATATATTATCAAACTACAATACTTATCTTCTTAATAAAACAAACATTTTCTGATTATTATATAATCGTAAACATAAGTAAATTAAGTTAAAAAAACAACTTATTAATTTAAAAACTAAGAAAAAAATTGAGAAGTAGTTTATGTTTTTTTTTTTCTCGGCAAATTTTCGTCCTTTTAGATTTAACTTTTCTCTTTTCATGTTTTTGTTTTAATTTAAATATTTTATTCTTCCTCAATTTAGAAAATTGTTCAATTAATGTTTTGTCAACAAGAACGTGCCTTGCAATATACTTTCAATTTCTTTATATTATATAACAGAATACCTCAGAATTCTAATCTTCTAATGTAAACAAACACGAGAATTATCGCGAGGTGCGTCATCACAGCGTCACATGCATCCACCCTACCTTTTCTCCAGGCCATAGAATTCGCCAATGCCAGTAAATCACCGATACGGATTCCGTCGTTTCCGCAGATGGGTAAAACACAGAAATCTGTCTCTCACTCTGACCGAGATACCTGTTATATTTATCACGTTTTCAAATCAATTTACATTCACCGATAGAGTGCACCACTTCCCTGAGCAATACTTTATTTTTCCGAAAATGCATTACGTTGACTAACTAGATATATTTAAACAATGCTAATACAAATGCCGGTCAAGTAAATGGAATAATAAATGATATTTTGAACTGGCTAGAATAACAATGGATAATAACACTTATGAGTTGGGCGTCGACAGTTTATTCCCACCAATCCAAGAATCTATTCCATCCTGCAAACCGCAAAAGGGCTTTGTGTTAATACAATGACGATAAAATTACCTTACACTTCCAAATTAACTAAGTTGAAATTTCGTACTACGCTTACTAACTCAACGCCAAAATGATCCACATCTGCCAATTGCCTCAGCCATCAATTACCATCTACTGCAATGTTACGACCCTGCCTAAATGAGCCGATAAACAATACCTGCGTGCTGCCAGAGGCCTGCCCCAATATCCACGGCATCTACGTAGAGGTGTTAATGACTGCGCCAATCACAAATTCATTATGTCAACAGCGGCGGAAGCGATATCTCAATTAGTATGCGTCAGTCAAACGATGCCACTAGCGTCCTTGACCTTCGTGCTCGCTAGACCAAATCTATTCGTGCGAAATATCGATCCTTTAGGCAGGACGATCGCGTACGGTACGGACGAACACCATCTAGCTATCGTTGTTTCCATTCTAACGCAGCAATCAGACAGTCTAAATGTGCAACGGAACGTCACGTGGATCCGTTGACGAGATGAAGCCCGCTCGTATTGTTATTAAAATGGCGAACAGTCCCTTTGGGAATTGTGAAGACAAATTCTTGTCGGGAAATTTCTCTTTAAATGTCAAATATTCAATCGTAGCGGTTGGGTTTATTCGCGTCGGGAATAAAATTGGCGTAAATGTTGTTTTGAAATTGCCGTAGTTCGTTTCTCGTTGGAAAGTGACAATGCATTCAACAGAATTGTTGAAACGAGGTATAGATTTTATATATTTGAATGGTTGTTTCCTCTCTGAACATTAGCATTTTGCTTTGATCTTTGTTGAAATAGTCAAATTTTAATTCTTATAAGCTCTGTTTTACATTTTGTAATAAGCTATATAAGAAATAAATATGCATTCAATCAAAACCCATTCAGAAGGATTTGTAGACATAATCTTTAAATCTTAATCTCCACCCTTCCACATTTCAGGGCTTTACTATTATTGAGCATCCATCATATACTTACATACGCAAATATATCCTTTTAAAGACTTTTCTTTCTTTGAAAAAGTTCCAAGTGAGAATTTCCAATAGAACTTTAGGTATCCTCAAAGAAATTAGCTTGACTTTAAGTCTTCAGAGGCGAGAATTTTGTTGTTGTTCAAGGGGCTACTAACAGAGAAGGGCGTTCGCGCCGAAGCTTCTTACCCAGTGGGTAAGAGCCAGCCTGGAAAGAAGGATAATCTCCACTCCACAATTGGTGAGGCTACCATTGAGGCGGAGGCGAGAGGGGATGCCGCAGGGGGTGGGGTCTTTCTCCATTGCTGTGGGCTCCCTGTAGATGACCTGATCCGGAAGCTGACCGGGAAGGGATTCATTGCCTTGGATATGCTGACACCTTACAATAGTCGTCAGAGGGCGGTTTCCAAAGTTCTGTGGGCGTATGCAAACCGCTCTAAACACGGTTGACAAATGGTGTAAACAAGAGCGACTATCAGTCAATGCTCAAAGAAACACAGGCTGTCACGTTCACAAGGAAAGAACGCTAGAAGGCATACAGCACTAGTGTTAGGAGGGAGAAGGATTTCATATATCAAAGAGGCGAAATACCTTGGGTATGGTTGATCAAAGGCACACATGGAATTCACTTATCCAGAAATTGACTAGCAAAGCCACCATCGCCCTGAGTAGGTGTAGGAGGTTGTGTGGAAAGAATTGGGGCCTTAGCCCCAAGATGACTCTGTGGTTGTACACAAGGGTAATTAGACTCATGATAACGTATGGAGCAGTAGTATGGTGGCCAAAGGCGCGGCAGGTGGGGGCGGCCAAAGCGTTGGGTGGCGTGCAGAGGTTGGCGTGCCTGTGCGCTACGGGGGCGTTGAGATCGACCCCTACCGCCGCGATTGAAGTAATTCTGAACCTGCCACCAATACATTTTTTGTACCAGGAGCCGCAAGGTCAACAGTACACAGACTCTTACATAGTCAAGTACCGATAAGTAAATCGCACGGGGCTGACTATAAAAAACTGCTAGACGAACTCAAGGAGGCACCTCTTTTAGGAGTACCATGTGATACCATGGTTCAAACCCCTAACCTAGATAGGAAATATCAGGTTATAATACCAGATAAGAAAGACTGGGAGGCAGGTGCCCCGGTAAGAGCGGACTCAAACTGGTTTACTAACGGCTCTAAAACGGATTACGGCGTTGGAGCGGAAATATACACTAAGAAGCCTAAAAAGCTCTTTCGTAAGCTTCAGCAAAGACACGACTGTGTTCCAAGCTGAGGTTGCTGCAATTCATCACTGTGTCCGAGAGATAGAAAGATGTACCGAACCGGGTAAAGGGTCGCTATCTTCTCTGACAGTCACTCCACACTTAAAGCGATTAGCTCCTCAAGCGTGGACTCTAAGCTGATTTGGGATTGTGTAAGCGCCCTAAATGAGGTGGGCACCCAAAGGAAACTAAACCTCAGCCTGGGTCCCTAGCCACTCGGGCGTGAGAGGAAATGAGGCGGCGGACGAGCTGGCCAGGCGAGGTTCGTCAAGGCCATTCGTTGGAGCCGACCCCTCTTTCGGCATACCAAATCGCAAATTAAAAAATCCATCAATGAATGGATATACAATCAGTCCAAGAGTGGTGGCAAAAATCACCGGGACCAATGGCAGGCAAACGAGTTCCTAAAGGAGCAGAGGCCTGAACTCACGAGAGTCTACTGAATAAAGACAGGAAGACTGTCAAAAGATTGTAGGTCTGCTGACTGGTCACTGTAGACTGAATAGGCATATGTATACATAGGCCTGGCAGATGATGCAACCTGCAGATATTGCCAAGAGGAGGAAGAAACACAGTTCATGTGCTGTGCCAATGTGAAGGCTGGCGAGGACAAGGTTTCTAGTAATGGGGGAGGAACACCCACAGCTAGTAGCTACATAAAGAAGCCGCTCTCAAAGATGATAGGCGTTAATTAAGAGGGCAAATTAGAGAGCGTCCTCTAGGAAAAAAGGGGATCACAATAGATCTGAAAAGGTCGCGGTGAAACAGGTCGATAGGCCACCCCAATCCTAATCTAATCTAATCTAATCTAAACACTTAAAGATTAATGATACGTGGAACCTCCTCTAGCTCTTATGACCTCTTGGCAACGTCTTCGCATTCTGGAAATCAAATCCCGAATGTAATCCTGAGGAATATTTTGTTGCCATTCTTCTTATAAAACGGCAGTTCGGAGATAATGGTGAATGTTTGCATCCACTCCTTGTGACCTTACCAATCTTTTCAGGTAATCTCATACGTTCTCTATGGGATTAAGATCTGGAGAGTTCTCTTAAAAAATGCACTAATTTACCTGAAATGAATGTAAAAATCCAATAGCAAAACGATTCAATGAACTTTGCTATAAAGCAAGGAAGAATGCCAAGTCGAGGGTCCAAAACAATCCTAGCTTGGTTCCTATGTATTTTAGATTCACGTCGAAGATATTGTAAATAAAACAAGAAAAACATAACCTATAATTAGCGGTGTATCTCTATCTGACGACGTTAATATTTATAAGCTTCGCGAACTGCCTTCCGCTGCTATTATTAATGTTTTATTTAACTTGCCGTGGCGTAAAGGATGAAGACAATTAAACGAAAATTTCGACCCAATGAAAGCGGCGAGGAAGGATGGCGGTATCCTTTTTTATTTTCTTAAAATATTCAATTAGCGCGGTAGCCGGGCCAACGTGTGTATTTTTATTAGAATTAATAAGCGAGTGAGTTGATTATACCGGTTGGTATATAGCTTGTAATTATAGGGTGTAAGACATATTGTTATGTGAACCGCACACACAAAACCACGTCTTAGCTAGGCGCTTATGCGCCGCCATAGAAATATATGCACAAATATCTCACCAATCGAGGGAATATTTTTCAATGTTACTCGCTTCAAACTCTTCTCTCCCCTCTCCCTCTGTATAATTTATGTACACCTTCTCAGATATTTTGATCATTGTTTTGCCGGAGTGGTACTCGAAGCAATCAATTTATTAATTAAAGGTGGGCGTGTGCCAGTGAAGGTACCGCGATGGGCCATTAATTCTAGCGACCGCTCGATGGTCGATAGCGCGCGCGGCAATTTCCAGATAACGCGGACGCCACCGATAAGGCTTATTTATGTTTTGGTGGATGCCGGCGAGGTCACCACGGAAATGAATTATCGCCTATCAGATACGAAGCGGTGTCCCTCCGCGTGCCGCGAATGCTGGTGTCTCGTGTTTACGTGTTAAAGGGGGATTCCTATTGGGGAATTCGGATTGATCGTAGACGCGCTAACGAAGATCCAAGTGATGTTGTGATTTAAAGTTTGTTGTGGTAAACTGAAGATCTTGGCTGAGTGCTTTTAGGAAGATCTTTTTGTGTGCTCCATGCTTGAACTTCGTTCTCTGTTTTGTCCGGAATTGAAAGTGCTCCCAGTCGGTATATCCCAAAAATGAAGCCATTCTTAACCCAGTGGAGCCACCCCCAATCGGAAATACCCTGAAAATGAAGCTACCCTAGCCCAATTTACTCAGAATTGAACCTACCCCCAATCAGGTATACTCCCAAAATGAAGCCATCTCCAGTCTATTTTGCTTAGAATTGGATCCACTCCCAGTGAGATATACCCCCAAATTGAAGTCACTCTCAATCTATTTGGCTCAAAATTGGATCCACCTCCAGTCGGTATATCCCCAAAATGAAGCCACACTCACCCTCATTTTGCTCCGAATTGGACTCACCCCCAAATCAGGTATACTCCCAAAATGAAGCCACCTGCAGTCTATTATGCGCAGAATTGGATCCACCTCCAGTTGGATATATCGCCAAAATGAAGCCACACCCACCCTCATTTTGCTCCGAATTGGACTCACCCCCAATCGGGTATACTCCCAAAATGAAGCCGTTTAGTATATTATGCTCAGAATTGGATCCACCCATAGTCAAGTGTACCTCCAAATTGAAATCACTCCCGTCCCAATTTCCTCAGAATTGGATCCACCTCCAGTCGGGTATACCGCCAAAATGAAGCCACACCCACCCTCATTTTGCTCCGAATTGGACTCACCTCCAATCGGGTATACTCCTAAAATGAAGCCACCTCCAGTATATTATGCTCAGAATTGGATCCATCCCCAGTCAGGTGTACCCCCAAATTAAAGTTAGTTCCATCCCATTTTCCTCAGAATTGGATCCACTCCAGTCGGATATACCGCCAAAATGAAGCCACCCCCAGCCCTTTTTGCTCTGAATTGAACTCACCCCCAATCGGGTGTACTCCCAAAATGAACCCATCTCCAGTCTGTTATGCTCAGAATTGGATCCATCCCCAGTCAGGTGTACTCCAAAATTAAATGTAGTTCCATCCCATTTTCCTCAGAATTGGATCCACCTCCAGTCGTGTATACCTCCAAAATGAAGCCACCCCCAGCCCATTTTGCTCCGAATTAAACTCACCCCCAATCGGGTATACTCTCAAAATGAAGCTATCTCCAGTCTACTATGCTCAGAATTGGATTCACCCCCAGTCAGGTATACCGCCAAATTGAAGTCACGCCCAATCTATTTTACCCAAAATTAAATATCGTCAAAATGAAGCCATCCCAGCTCATTTTACTCCGAATTGGTCTCACCCCCAATCGGGTATACTCCTAAATGAAATCACTGCAGTCTATTATGCTCAGAATTAGACCCACCCCGAGTTGGGTATACCCTTAAAATGAAGTCACTCCCAGCCCATTTTGCTTAGAGTTGGACCCATCCCCAATAGGGTGTACACCCCATTCCTTGCGCGGTACTGCGTTTTTAGACACTCCCAAAACAGGTTGGAGGCTACGTGTGATTCTTGCTAACTCATCTGCTTTTTCGTTTTCTTCGATTACCAAATATTCGGACACCTACAGTAAAGTGATTTTATTGCGGTCTGTTAGACGATTCGGTTTTGATTGTTTGCCCTCTGCTTGATTGTACTGTTAAAAAATATCATTAATTAATTTGGTTCTCTTTCTCCGTACATCAAATAAAGATCATACGACAGGTGTTAGTTAAAACATGTAAAATAATGCACATTTCTTATAATGCACCTGACCATTCGTCCATCGAACAATAATTGTCCTTTTTAGTTAACTCATTGCTAGTATAGGCCAGTATTTCCACCTCACATTACTATTATACTAGCATTTATAGTTATATTAGTCTATAAAAGGGTAAAAATTGGATTAATAAAACGATTTAATTGCTGTTATAAATATTTCTAGTTTTTACCATGTTTCCCATCAAATAGAAATAAAGCAATTATACACAATACAATATTATCGATTCCCTTTTTAATAATTTAATCGGTTCCAACAATGTTTCAAACATTAATACATATATCAACCTATATAATTTCTTCCACAGTTATAAATATCACGTTCGGCTTTCGATATACAAAAAGCGTCCATTTCAATGAATTTTTAATTACATTACATTTTCATATATCGCTTTTGTATTTGATGTGCCAATTTCGGTGCAATTAGAACGAAAATAAGCATGCAATTATTGTTATATTTGCCTATTGACGCGTAAATCGCTATATTGGGCCCATTTTTTTGGTAGATATGTGAATATTATTGATATGGATTTTTCTAGCAGTAGATGCAATCTGAATTTTATATTTTATTTGATCATAAATAAGTATGACACTCAATACAAGAAGAAGAAGAAGAAGAAGAATTCTTTATTTCCGATCACTAAATACAATTAGAAAAATACAGAAGTGAGAAAGAGTAACTTAATATTACTATGTATAAAACATTGTTGAGGTAATTAGTAATTATTTTGCGCCAAGATAGATAAATCAAATTGCTATTATCAACAGACACTACTTTGAGTGTCTACCAACATTAATTTTGAAACCCTGGATCGATAGTTCCTTGAATCAATTTAGCATTCAATTAGTAATGACCTATCTGGTTTGATTTTTAAGAAATGCTGTTAAGCAAATAGTGCCACTAATGCAAAATCATCATTAATATTCTGGAACGTGGTTCGAATTCTATCCATCCTAAATGAATAACAGGTTTGATTCTACTTTTTTTGCAACAACAGGTGTATTTGATATGTAAATTAAAAGTAATGGCCCCAATATGGAGCCTAATGGCACTTCACCTTTCTATTCTTCGAAGTTTCTTAAGTTGTTTAATTCGACAAACTGAAGAGAATTATTAACCTATGCTCTATAATCACTTGCATTTTGAACTGTCCCTAACAGCCAGAAATATTACATAGATATTTTTAAAAATATATTTTATAAATATTTTTCGTGAGAGGTTTTTGAATATATTTTTCATATTTTTTTCTAAATATAGATAAAATATTCAATTAAAATATTTATTCCATATTTTAAAATTAATGTAAGCGCAATATTTTCTCTAAAATATTTGTAAAATATTATTTAAATGAAAATTGAGATTTTTTATGCAATCTATTTAATTTGTCAAAATAAACTAAAATTGTTCTTGGTTACTTAGAATGTATAACGTCGATAACGAAAAGTTGAAACATACATAGAGTTGTCTAAAAGGGCAAGAACTTGTTTTTTCACACTCACCATACAAGTTAATAATCAATAATTCTGGCATCTTTTAAGGCATACTGAAGGTTTATCAAATTAATCACTATTTTTTAATTGAAGTGTTCTCAATAAAAAAAACAAACGTATTTATTATCATTTTATTTGAATAAGCCAATAAAAATGAAAAATACTCATTTTTAAGTCTAGCCTTGGCTGGTGCCAGGTACAACCCTATGGCTTTTTTCATATCTTCGGTAGTGGCGCTCTCATGACGTTTCCTTGTGGCCTCTAAAACAATGCCAATTGTATTATATCATACCATGAATAAAACATCGTACAACATTATCAACACCTACTAATACATTTGGAGCATTTACAATAATTGGAGTGGTAGCTACATTCTAATAATTACGATACTTATTTTTACTTTATTTCATAATAATTGAAAACATTCTACGTACAAACAATAAAACAACACAACGTATTCTAACCTCTATTTGAGGTTATGACGCTTATCTACCGAGATGAATCTCTTAAGCAAATCAACTAGCAATTTATCTGGTAGATGCAGTACATATATGATGCATAAAACTCCTACAATTATATTATTAAACGATTTCTGTACATAGCGATATTGAGCATTCCAATTATCTTATAAATGACATGACATATTCAAAGTTTTGCTTACGTCGTAGTCACCACAAAAACTAAAAGACACCCCGCAACAATTAATTACACAGTTAACCCTAATCTGCCCTAATCGTATACTATTATAAACTATAACATGTAACGGATAAACGAATGAAAACGTTGATGATACGCACGTGCGCGTATGCATTTTATGTACCTAATCCATAGACGCATAAACAATACTAAATCATATAACACCGGCACCGTAATGAATAGAGGTGTTGTGTTGACGTTCGCAACTTACAAGTATTACAAATAATATAATACAAAACGCAGATATATTTAATAGAAAAGTTACAGCGCTCAACTTAGATAGTAATTAAATCATATTAGATATATATTATCTAATTTAATCTTTAAACTATCATTTTAAATAGGTACATACCTACTTAATATGTATGCATATTTTACCCATTTTATATTATTCATCCTAAGCACCAAATGTACAAAAGCAAAAATTCAATCTTTTTTTTATATGAAATAAATATTTACAGAAATACAAAGCAAAATATTCTTGCAGAGTTATGAAAAATATATTGAGAAAACATTTGCAATAAAATATTATTAATGCTACATAACATATATATTTTTTAAATGTTTTCCTAATATATTTTATATAATATATTTTATGCATATTATATTAATATAACTAATATTCAAGAAAGATTTAATATTTTTTAAATATTTATAAAATATGAAATAAATATAGTTGGTCACTGGGGGTGTATCATGCTAAGAACTTCCAAGCATTCGTTTATCGAGATTATTAAAAAAAAAAAATAAAAAGATACAAATAGATATTTGAATTTCATATATCGAAGCTATCCATTACGATCCACTCGCTCATAAATTTGCCGCAAAAAGAACACCGGAGATCCCTTAAAAGCTTTCATAATCAATTCAATTAAGCCGGACGAAACGGCGTTACTATTCTATGCAGGTAGATGGCGGCACAATCGACATACATCCGTTGAAAGCGAAACTATACGGAATGACGTCTGCGTCTGTCCATCTCTCACAGTCCGCGTGGTCGCTCATCATGAAATATGGAATGTGAAATTAAAAATAATGGCCTATTATGCGAGTGAGATCTACTTTACGGCTTTGACTGGCTGGTACCTTCTCGTTAAAGGGTATTTTTATTAGCCAGAACCCGATGGATGTGTGTCGGGACAATGGGTTGTGTTCCCGTCACTCCATAGGCATTCTCCAATGTCGATTTTAGTTACCGCCTGGTGCAATTAGTTCCAATTAAAGTTTACGAAAGCTCATTATATCCCGTATAATAATAACAGTAATATTCTGCTGCGGTATTCAGTTCTTAGTTAGTCAGTTCGAGTAGTTGGCCAGAGCGGACATTTTCTCTCAATGATGGTGTTGATTTCTCCAATGTCGATGTTAGCAGATGTAAGGGGAGAATATCGTGAGAAGCATACAAAGGAACATAGAGGAGATAGCTGCAGTAATTGAATTATAAGTGTCGGTATGAAGTTTTCATTACCTACGTAACTTGTTATTAGTGGATAAAAATTGATGAATTAATCCCAAAGTATATTTTGTGTGAAATGTCCATATTGGAATGATATTGCCACTGAAGATAGTATATTATTTTATGGGCAATCATGTTAAATATATTTAAAATTGAAATATGTTAAATATATTTGAAATAGAATTGCAATATTTGATTATACACACTTGGTTATTATTGTTTATTGTTTAAGTTTATTTTGTGCAATTTAACCATTACATACATTGTCGAATTTTTTTATCTTGTATATTGTACAATGGTCAAAGTTAAAAAATACATAAACATACATATAAAAATAAAATAAAGATTAAAAATATCACGCAAAGAATTCAGTATATAACAAACAAAATAATTATAATATAATAAACATAAAGAAAGACTAACAAAACAGAAGTACATGCAAAAATCAAGAATTTAAAAATTCTGTAATCGAGTTTTTGTGATTTTTGTGATTTGTGATTCTGATATGTATGCCCTGTCGAATGTAGTTGTGATAGTGTTCACGTAAATCTACGATAATTGTTGTTAAATTAATTGCAAAATTCTGATATGTAGACAATTACATGACAGATAATTTTTTTTACATAAAATGGGGTGTAACTCAGGATTATATTGTAAATTGTTCAAAAAAACGTTCGGTAAATGAAAAATCCATACCAGAAATTTGTATGTACGAAATATTGTGTTTGCAGATATTTAAAGCTCTAAAGGGACATTGAAAAAAAATATGAAAAAAAAAACAGGTTTAAGTAAGATATTTTTTGTTTAATTTTAATTTAAACTTTCTTGAGATTGAGAGCCGCTGTAATGCCCTAGAATAGAGAATATAGAAAAAAAAAACTAACTAATTGTTTTGATTAGAAACGTATAACCTCCATTCCACCGAAATAGTCAGAAAGAAAATGAATCAAAAAATTCTTAATAAAAGCGAAAAATTGAAAAAAAAAAAGTCGTGTAGAAATTAAAAGAAAATAAGTTTCAAACAAGATGAATAACGACCCCAGTGACCAACTATATTTATTTCATATTTTATAAATATTTAAAAAATATTAAATCTTTCTTGAATATTAGTTATATTAATATAATATGCATAAAATATATTATAGAAAATATATTAGGAAAACATTTAAAAAATATATATGTTATGTAACATTAATAATATTTTATTGCAAATGTTTTCTCAATATATTTTTCATAACTCTGCAAGAATATTTTGCTTTGTATTTCTGTAAATATTTATTTCATATAGAAAAAAAAAGATTGAATTTTTGCTTTTGTACATTTGGTGCGTAGGACGAATAATATAAAATGGGTAAAATATGCATACATATTAAGTAGGTATGTACCTATTTAAAGTGATAGTTTAAAGATTAAATTAGATAATATATATCTAATATGATTTAATTAGTATCTAAGTTGAGCGATGTAACTTTTCTATTAATATATCTGCGGTTTGTATTATATTATTTGTAATACTTGTAAGTTGCGAACGTCAACACAACACCTCTATTCCTTACGGTGCCGGTGTTATATGATTTAGTACTGTTTATGCGTCTATGGATTAGGTACATAGAATGCATACGCGCACGTGCGTATCATCAACGTTTTCATTTGTTTATCCGTTACATGTTATAGTTTATAATAGTATACGATTAGGGCAGATTAGAGTTAACTGTGTAATTAATTGTTGTGGGGTGTGTTTTAGTTTTTGTGGTGACTACGAGGTAAGCAAAACTTTGAACATGTCATGGCATTTATAAGATAATTGGAATGCTCAATATCGCTATGTACAGAAATCGTTTAATAATATAATTGTAGGAATTTTATGCATCATATATGTACTGCATCTACCAGATAAATGGCTAGTTGATTTGCTTAAGAGATTCATCTCGGTAGATAAGCGTCATAACCTCAAATAGAGGTTGGAATACGTTGTGTTGTTTTATTGTTTGTTCGTAGAATGTTTTCAAATATTATGAAATAAAGTAAAAATAAGTATCGTAAGTATTAGAACGTAGCTACCGCTCCAATTATTGTAAATGCTCCAAATGTATTAGTAGGTGTTGATAATGTTGTACGATGTTTTATTCATGGTATGATCTAATACAATTGGCGTTGTTTTAGAGGCCACAAGGAAACGCCATGAGAGCGCTACTACCGAAGATATGAAAAAAGCCATAGGGTTGTACGTGGCACCAGCCAAGGCTAGACTTAAAAATGAGTATTTTTCATTTCTATTGGCTTATTCAAATAAAATTATAATAAATATGTTTGTTTTTTTTTTTATTTACAACACTTCAATTAAAAAATAGTGATTAATTTGATAAACCTTTAGTATGCCTTAAAAGATGCCAGAATTATTGATTATTAACTTATATGGTGAGTGTGAAAAAACAAGTTCTTGCCTTTTAGACAACTCTATGTATGTTTCAACTTTTCGTTATCGACGTTATACATTCTAAATAACCAAGAATAATTTTAGTTCATTTTGACAAATTAAATAGATTGCATAAAAAATCTCAATTTTCATATAAATATTTTAGAAAAAATATTGCGCTTACATTAATTTTAAAATATGGAATCAATATTTTAATTGAATATTTTATCTATATTTAGAAAAAAATATGAAAAATATATTCAAAAACCTCTCACGAAAAATATTTATAAAATACATTTTTAAAAATATCTATGTAATATTTCTGGCTGTTAGGGTGTGCTTTATAAATTAAAGCTCTCAATTTTTTTTTTAACAAACTCTTTTCTGTTGTAAAACTTATATTTTACAATAACTAAAATCATATTATATAGTTCTGAATGACTAAAAATCTAATGCAAAACTTTTATAATTCGTAAAAAAAAACATTTATTGGTATCTTATCTACATTTATTTTCTCTCAGGAGTTGGTTCGGTGCTTTTGTATCACCCTGTATCTTATAATAAATTTAGTTATTAATTCACTATTCTTCTATTTCCGTCTACAATTGAAAATACCAACAAAATCGTAGCTTTTATTCCCCGTGCATCGTCCCGCACAGTGAAATACCAATCCTCTCCGGTATATCCGGCGAAAACATTACTTCGGATTCAAGGTAAGTTAATTTTCGACACGTTGTTGCACGGAGAATCGCATTGAAATTCCCCATGTACGCCCAAAGTACCCGGGGAGCACTCCGCTCCCTACCTAATCCAATTTCGCCGGATATACGGAGAGCAATAATAGAAATCAAGTTGTGCGCGCCTTACCACCTTCGCTAGCACCCATCCAGACGACCCTAGAAAATGGCGAGTGTATAGCACAATAACCTACATATAAGTTTCAGCGTATTCCTACCTAAAGAACTGCCGTAGAGCGAAGCGAATTGTCTGAAGAGAGAGAATACATATCAGGTCACATCTGTCCTTCGCATACTCCCTATGATTTTTAACCTGGGATCGTTTCCTGATTAGTTTTGCTTCGTGACTTTCTTAGGTGTATATTCCATCTGCCGATGTTGGAACGAATTCTAGCGAACTTTACGATTCCCTCCTGTTTTCATGGAGGCGAATATACAGGGTGTTCCTAAATATCATGTGCATAAGGAAGGGGGTAATTATTTGGTTTATTTTGTGCCTAAAATTTCATATAAACATAGGTCTGCAAACGCTTCGTTACCAATCCTATTAATAGCCAGCTTTGGGAAGTCGTATATTTGAAACAAAAGTAGATTTGCGTTATGTTTTGACTTTGATATGCTTTAAATATTCTCTGTCGCAATTATGTAGGTTCTATTCGAGTTGCCAGATACATTAGTTTCATTTAATTGGCACGTATTTTAATTTAATTTTATTTTTATTTTTATTGTAATATATCCAGCTGTCTTTATATATCATTGTGTTGTATGGGCTCTACCATTTTATTTTATTAGACAATTTCTAAAAATCTTTCATTTTGTATTTCCCATTTACCAATTTACTGTAGAATCAAATAAGTTTATGTACGCATAAATCTGTCACACACAAAATAATCTATTATCAATCTGAATATTTTTATTTATTCAGAAATCGAAACTTAATATATATTTAAATAAACTAAATCTTGTTGGTTAGAACATAAGAAAACACAATATACTCTTAGAACAAATAGTATAGATATTTGCATTGAAGTATACTTCCTCCAAATGAACATTGTTATTGTTGTAAGGAATAAATCTATGCAATCATAGTGAGAAAGTCTGTAGATTCAAAATAAAATCCCTAAAATAGGTTTGGTATGATGAATTACTATATAAAATTATTAAATGTGTTGTACTGAAAACATGAAATATCAAATTGAAATTACCATAATATTGAAACATTTAAAACGAATTTTATCCCACCATTTATCGCGCTAAAACTTATCTGTCATTGGTTCCCTCATTTTTAGGGGGGTTTAGGGGATTTTGCATGTACATACGCTTTACTTGGCGTCACTTTTTGATTGACCAGCGAACAGTGTAAGTAAATCTAAATGGATATCCCAGCCGTTTCACAGCCGCTTAGAGAATATGGGGGTGGAATGGGGCTGATGCACAGATGCTACCATTAAAATATTCGAAGGTAAATACATACGTGTTATCTTATATTAAAGGATTACTGGTTTAAAAAACTTTGAAATAATACTTCTAAGAGTCAGCGCCATTGTGTCGATAATATATGAACATAGTAGGTATGTACATTACAAACATATGTAGGTATTTACTAGTTATCAGTTTTCAGTGGATAATGCCACCAAATTATTATATTGATTGAAATTATATCAGTAACCAACGCCGACTAGATATCAGTCCCAGGCATTGAGTGGGAAGTATAACGCATAACATCTACACCTCTACGCATCAATATCCCGTGCGCACTCCTGGAGTACCCCGATACCCTACCTTCTCGCAAACATTGTAAAACTATAAAGTATGACAGTGAATTTATTTAATTACATAATATTTCTTTATTTATTTTAATTTTCCCCTACCGTGGTTTTTGGTGTTACAGACGCAAAATTAGTAGGTAATTATTACCCTTGAATAATAGAAATGCTTGGATTAAGCTGGTAAGTATTATCAGTTCAATATACTTATATTTTGGAAGCAAATACTGGCAATACTTCAAATAATACTTTCATATACTTTACATAAATTATTAAGGTATAAATATGATAGTTTCCAGTTGAGAAAATCTATTTACTCAAATCTAAAATAATAATTTTTGTGGTGTGAAATATTATATGTTCATAATGATTTTAGTATATTGATTACATTTCACGGGTTTGGAACACTGAACAAATTTTATTCTCAATATAAATACATCATCTTCTTGCTTATATAGGAAGTTATGTTATATTCAATGTGATGCATTTATATTCAAATTGAGTTATTATTTTTTTTGTGTGCGGAATGTTTCAATTAAAAAACCATAGATCAAGTCATTCGGTGGTAAGGGATTGTGTCGAAACTTGTTGACAATCCTGTATAATTCTTGATTGCGTTTGCATGTTATTACGTTGTGCGAGACGCGAAATATAATTTTAAACCAGAGAAAAAAGTGAAGGATACTTGAATTCATTTACATCATTACATGTAACAACACAAAGAGCACCCATTATTTCTTCTTTTTAACACGCTCTAAGTAATGGCTGTTAAGTCCTAAGACATGATTATACGATTCCTACAACAAAAAAAAAAGAGAGGACCTTTTCTTTTCATCATTCGTACGCTGAAACAACTCTCCACTTTGTCGTAGCTTTGTGACTTTAACGCGCGGATTGCAAGTCGCTTTATGCATTATGAACGACCAGCGAGTTCGTACACCGTGGAGGTACTTCCTCGCGGAATCACGAATGGAATAGAGAATGAGCCGGCTTCAAAGAGAATAGGGGCGTATCTATATACAGCTCTCTTTGGCGGCAAAAGGAAATTTTAAAAGTAGCGAAGTTATAGCCTAAAGTCACACCTAGAGTCACTCCACATCCTCCAAGATGCTCTTTGCGCTTTGACCAAGGGAAAAGGTGTACATACAGGGTGTTCCTAAATATCATGTACATAAGGAAGGGGGTAATTATTTGGTTTATTTTGTGCCTCAAAATTTCATATAAACATAGGTCTGCAAACGCTTCGTTACCAATCTGCAGGGTGTTGAAATTTCAAGATTTTTTACCTTTTTACCGTATAGCTCCTACAGTTTTTGAGATATTTTGCTCAAATTTGGAAGGTAGGTTACGCTATAAGACCTGCATCATTAGCCATGCCAAATGATGATATAAATCTACAGGGTAATAATTTTTTCGGGGTCATGCCCTCTTTTCTCACCCTGAACTTTTTTTGCGATGCGCTACTGCTAGATTCTAAAATACGCAATAATAAATTTTCTGTCTTCTTTACAAACTTTTTGATCTTTTGTATTTTTTTCTTATCTCTGACCGTTATCGAGAAAAAAAAATAGAAAACAATTTTCCGTAATTCGCCAGAGAAAATTAATTTTTTTAAAATGGTCTAGCAGGCTCTGGCTTTATTCAGATAATCACTTGAGTTTATTAATTTGACAACTGACATTAGAAATCGTAACTTGTGTCTGTATAAGTAAAGTTTTAAATTGCAAACTGTAAGGTGTAAAAGTGTTTTAAATACTCGTTATAATTTTGTAAATATGCCAAAATTCACTAATTCTGAAATGGCTGACATGCATTTTATATACGGCCTTGCGAATGGAAATGCAAGAGAAGCCAGGCGTCTGTACATGGGCGCTATCCCAATAGAATGATACCCGATCATCGAATATTTTCAAATATTCAAAACTGGAACTTTTAAAAAGAATACTACTGATGCAGGTAAACCACGTACTGTTAGAACACCACAGATCGAAGAGGCTGTTCTGAATGAAATAGACACACATCCTGCATTCTCAGTGAATGTAAAATAAATTTAAAGTATCCAGGTTAAAATAAGCTCCTTCAATATTTTTCATTATCTAATTCATAAGTTCCATAATAATATGCATTTATCTGAACACGCGACGTGTAACAAACAATGATTATAACAATAATACTTACTAATAATAATAAATTGTTGTGATGTTAATGTTATGGCCCACCAGATAGAAATTATTCGGCCATTTGAAAGCGGTAATAAACAAAACGAGTAATTTAAAAGAAAACTACTGAAGATGGGTATAGGGAATGCTACAGCAAATTGGTATAGAATTTAATTGTACATCCAAAAATAGAAAAATGTACAGGGTGTTCTATTTAAAAAAAATAAGTTTTGCAACATTCAAAATTCTTGGATATGTCACTAATTTTTAAACACCCTGTATAATATCACCGAATTTTTTTTCTACGTTTTGGTAAAACAATGTTAGTACTTGTCGATTTCAAAGTCGGAGATTTCTGACACTTAAATCAAGTGAGAATTAATTTAATTACATACAACAATGTAAATGTCAAAATTTTAACAAAAATCGTAATATCTTAGAAACAGTTGAAGATAGGTATAAGATACCCTAATGGTAATCGTCATAGAATTTTATGGTAAATTCAAAAATATCATAATAAATAGGGTGTTCCATTTAAAATAACAAAGTTCGTGGCGACTTCCGGTTAACCGGAAGTGCAAAAAAAGTGAAAATATTTTAGAAAGAAAGTAAGTGCCAAATTGTTGCAAACCGCAATTTTTTAAAACTGAGGAATTTCGTTAAGCCGGAAAACTTCTAACTAGCCAGTTCCGTGGAAAACCTGTATATATATAAAAAGACGCACAACTTCTCCAACTAAAACAATTATAAATCACCGTGAGATACACAAAGGCCCGTGATATTCTATAACCCCCCCTCCTTTAAAGTCTTTACGAAAGCGATTATAAATTATTGTGGTGTGCATAAGAGGCGCTGAACAGAAATTTATCGGGAAAAACTTACGAAATGATTTTCTCCGCGCTGTTTTACACGAATGTTCAGATTCGGGGGGACCATTAGTTAAATTTATAAGCGCATTTTAGAGAGGGAACCATTAGTTACCGCGTTAAAGTGGAATTGACAGTTCTGTGTTGGCCGTATTATCGTTCACTGTCACTTTTTCTACGTAGTGAAAAAAAGTTGAGACGTTCTTGGGAGGAGGCACTAATAAATTATTACCACTTAAGGTGTTGAAGTGTGTCGATGGTTTTTGTTTCGGCGCGTCGGCTATTGTTTCGCGCGCGAAAGTCGTGGAGAGGGGATGGTTTTTGCGCGCGAAACTTCGGGACGCAAAATTAACAGGAGTTGTTCGATTACTTTCGAGTTAGAGGAATGAAACAAATCGTTTCGGTATTGTATTCAAAGTTTCTATTCTGCAAAGACGTCAATCGATTTATATACAAGGTGTTTCGAAAGTAATCTGAAAGATTGTTGTGGGCGATTCATCGTTCAGTTTTAAGAGGAAAAGTTCCCATAGAAATGTGTGTTAGATTTTGTCGTTAATGAGATACAAGGTGCTCAATATTTGTTTTCTTTTTTCTTGGTTTTTAGGTCTTTAATATTAAAACATGAATGAATACGACGACGTTTCGCTTTATTTAAAAGCTTTTTCAAGTAGATATATAAATAAATGTAGAAATTGTAAATTATAAATAAAATGTTTTTGTTTAATAAATGACAAATTGTTTTGTTTACTATGATTTTGAATATATTATTATGTTTTATTTAAAGATTGCATTTTAAAATAGGCTGTTTTTCATCTTTTTTTGATGAATAATGAATAAACTTATTATTAAAAAAATGCGGGGGTATGGGGTACCCCGTCCCCGTTATTAGCTTTTTATGAAGATATCTACCTTGAGACCATGTATTATGCTGGAAATTATGTTAAGGATAAAAACTTATTTCTATTATAGTTCATTTGATTTATATCAATAGACAAGTTTATTAATTTTGAAGCTTTATTATTATTTTTCTATTTTTACAATTATTAATTTTCTAAACTTGTTATACATCATCGTATTCTATGTAAAATCGGCCTTCTTTTGATGAATAAGAAAAAGAAAAAATGTAAAAAAAAATGGGGGTTCGGGGTACCCCGTCCCCCGTTATTAACTTTTTGCGAATACGGACGACGCCACCCTTAGGGCCATGCAATATGCTGCAAATTATGTTAAGAAGAAAATTTAATATCTGTTATAATTTAGGAAATATTTGCAAAAATTGAAAAATCGTCCAAACTTTGGAGGGGGCTGTACCCCAAAATCGTGCGGATACGCCGATAAAAAAAATACGTGTCTCTTATTTTAAGGTACTCTTTCGATCTGTTAAATTTCATCGAAATCGGAGGGGGACACCCGCCGGTGTTCCCTTGTAAGTAGTAATGAGTTAATATTTTGTTGAATAACCCCGATTATCAAGTACCGCTTCTAGTCTTCGAGGCATCGACTTGACTAAATCTGTAAGGTACTCCGCATCGATATTTTGCCATTCCTCCTGAAGGACTTGTCTTAATTGTTGTTTATTGGAAATTTCGTGTTTCCGGATGCCGGCCCTCAAGTTTATGCCATACATGCTCAATCATATTCGAATCTGGTGATTGTGGCGGTGTTTGAATGACTTTTGGGCAATTATACAATGTCCATTCCTTCGCAATGCCTGAAGAATGTTTCGGATCATTATCAGCGTGGAACCGAAAACTATCTAAAATCCCCATTTTTTCAGCGCTGCTTTTCAAATTCTTTTTCGAAATGTCCAAATAACCCCATTTATTCGTAATACCTTCCACAAACACAAGATTTCCTACACCACTCGCAAAAACACATCCCCATACCATTTGTGATCCACCTCCATGTTTTACGGTGGTACGCAGATTTTTTACCTTCTTCTCTTCATTTGGTTTACGCCAAATTCTAACTTTACCATCATATCCAAATATATTATACTTGGACTCGTCTATAAAGACTTCTTTCCAGAAGTTAAATATATTTTTTAGCAAATTCTATTCTTTTGATCCTGTTTCTCTTATTTATGTAGGGCTTATTTCGCGCAATCCTACAGTTATATTTATGTCTTCTCAACACTCTTCGTACCGTTTCCGGGTTTACCTTTTTGTCTAAATATTGTTGGATATCTGCAGTTATTTTTGGTGCATTAATTTTTGGATCTTTCTCAACTTTTCGAATAATCCAACTTTCATCGCGATCATTCAATTTTTTTCTTGGACTAACTTATGCTTTATTTACAACACGATTATCAGTTTTATAACGTTTAATTATGTATTGCACCGTGGCAGAACTACGATTAATATGTTTTGCAATTTCTCTATATGATTTTCCATTTTTAAAATGATGGATCGCAAATTCACGTACTGCAACGGTAGTTTGTTTCATTTTAAAAACGTTCTTGCTGACTTGAAGTACAAATTTGAACTAATCTTTCAAGATGGTATTTTGTGAAGCTTATACAAACCTTCTACTATAAAAAAAAAATCCTTTGATGTTTTCATTGCATCACGACGGACTTATGGTGTGAGCTAACTTTGTTTGTACGATTTTGAATGTGAGGTGCACGATTTGCATGTTACTATTGATAAAAAAAAAATAATACGACACACCATTTATTTTTTTCTATATCCGGTATAATATCGACATAAACGTATTATACGATCGTAATTCGCAGTTATTTATTTATTTTCTTCGAATATATATTCGACAATTTTCACAAAATTTATATATTATAGACCGTACGATTTTCACTGTGAGTAACTGTACATATTTGCCGGGTAACTCAAATCGCAAAAGTGTTTTAAATGATTTTTTTTTTATAATTTTTGTTTGTTAAAAGACTAAAAAAAAGTTTTAAATGATTGAATATTTTTTTTGACTGATCAACGTGTATTATTCTGATACCTGATAGAAAAAGGGATTGACAAATTAAAGAAAATTTCCTCAAAATACCATCCTTGGTAATTTTATTGCTAAAATTAAACTTTTCAAAAACTATATCTAAATTAGCAATATAATAAATACAAATACCTAGTTTTGCGTACCAGATAGACTTTCACCTATAAATTAAAAAGCTCTCATATATCTTATTTCACACACTTTATACTTTATCTAGCTATCTTGTTTCCATTTAGAACGGAAATTTCTTCCCGCTATGTTTATTTGCCCGCGATATACATCGCATATTAAGCGGCAACATATTTATGAATGCAAAACTAATAATTTACATAAACGTATAGCGAATTTCAAACACAAATATTTATATCGAGATATAAACCTAGACGGATTATAAATATAAACATATCCCAGATGGTAATAAACCACGTGTTGTAAGATACTGCACTTCTTCTGAATTATAAATGGTGGTAAATATTAAATCCTTCCGTTTTGTTCCCCGAGTTTAGATACATATATAACAAGGTCATAAAGAAATCATCATTGTTTGCAGTTAACCTATATACAGATACGTATAATCGATTTATTTGAATATAAATAAACAGTAATCGGTAATCGGGCATAAATATTCCTTACTTTTCTTTATCCTTTGTATACAGGGTGTCCCACCGAACTGGATCATTACATTTTTTGAACTTTCAGCAGGAATTTGATTTTGAAACTTACAGTGTAGACATGGCCCACTGTGATTTATTTAAGGAAAATATTTTCAACTTTATAGCACTTTCGGTATACAGGGTGTTGATATTAACTTTCTTATTTTAAATGGAATGGCACAATTTTTATCGGTACAATGAATGTATCGAGTCATTTACAATTAGTTTACATGAGGGTTGCCTATCCCTGAACTCAACCGTTTTTGAGATATTTGCAATTTTGTTGATTTTTTGACGTTTGCACTGTTTCAAGTGAAATTAAATAGCTAATGGGGTATTAGATATTTAGTGCTTCTACTAATGTCGATCTAAGTACAAAGACGTAGATAGAAAGTGTTATAGCAATAATGATCGAATCCCATACAGGGTGTTCGAAAACCCATCTCCATTGTGGATACCTTTAAACCAACAAAACTTTTTTATTTCAAATAGAACATGGTATTTTTTACTGCAGCATTGAATGCGGCGTAAAATTCTACATCGATTGACATTAGGGTTTGGTATACCTATTTTTGATAGTTTTTGAGATATTAGCATTTATTGCCTAAAATATGACTAATTTCGAGTAAATAAAATATTTTTTTGCTAAAAACACTCTGTATATTATTTTTTAGAATGATGCGTTATCTGTTTCTGCATTGTTTGGTTTCCATACCTGAGATATTTATTATTGGAAGTTTTCCAATTATTAGCAAATTTTATGTAATTGTAATTATAAAATATTAATAAGCCATAATTATTATGCGATAGCAAATTAAATGTTAATATTTTTACCTGCTTATTAAATACATCGAAAATAAATCAAATTAAAAAAAAAAACTAAGAAAGTATTATTCTGAAAGAACATTTATATTGGACATTTTCAAAGACTTTTAATAGTTTGTTCCTGATTTATGTTATCTGTCTGTATCGCTTAATACCTAGTTTAATACAAAAAGCCAAGAGGCTGCAATGTTTTCGGAGACTCCATGTGAGACGGCTCCCCTACAAATAAAATGCCTGTCTAGTGAGTGAACAATGTTTGAAATATGGGTGTATTTAGGATATCTGCTTTAATTTCCCTTTGTATTTTAGTTTTTTGAGGTTTTTATTCATTACAAATAAGTGTGGGTATCTAGACATTGTTACATTCTTCATGAATGTAGAATAAGTCTAAAATGTTATTTGTATATGTAACTTTCAATGTTTTTCTTATTTCCTTCGATTTACAATATTTTACTTGTTAGAAGAAAATGTGTAAAGGAGTTGACAGCATTAGAATTTATTATAAAAGATATGACTTGTTAATACTGCATAGGTTTATCACTGCGCAGTTTGGTAAATTACCAACAATGGATATCACTTGTTTGTTATCACATCTCATGGCCTACTAATATCTAATAATTAATGTACGTTCTCTATGACTAAAAGAAATTACTATTAGTAAGAAACTAGTGAATGTTAGATATCTGAAACATAAATATTTAGATCGGATAGGCAAATAATGTACAGAGTGTTTTGTAGGAAAAAACTCATTTTATTTGTTTGAAACTTGGAATTTAGGCATATTTTCAGCAATTTTTTGCAAGAAATGCTAATACTTCAAAAACTATTAAGAATAGGTATACCAAACCCTAATATCGATCGATGTAAAATTTTGCGCTGCATTCAATGCCGTAGTAAAAAATACCATGTTCCATTTGAAAGAAAAAAGTTTTGTTAGCTTAAAGGTATCCACATTGGAGGCACGTTTTTGAACACCCTGTATGTGATTCAGTGATTATTGCTATAACACCTTATAGCTACGTCTTTGTTTTTACATCGACTTTCCTAGCACCATTAAATATCTGCTATCTCATGAAATATTTGATTTTGTTTGAAAGAGTGCAAATGTCAAAAAATCAACGAAAATGAAAATATCTCAAAAAACGATCGAGTTTAGGGATAGAGAACCTTCGTATAAACTAGTTGCAAATGACGATCGATGTAGAATTTTGCGCTGCATTCAATGCCGTAGTAAAAAATACCATGTTCCATTTGAAAGAAAAAAGTTTTGTTAGCTTAAAGGTATCCACATTGGAGGCACGTTTTTGAACACCCTGTATGTGATTCAGTGATTATTGCTATAACACCTTATAGCTACGTCTTTGTTTTTACATCGACTTTCCTAGAACCATTAAATATCTGCTATCTCATGAAATATTTGATTTTGTTTGAGAGAGTGCAAATGTCAAAAAATCAACGAAAATGAGAGAACCTTCATATAAACTAGTTGCAAATGACTCGCCAAATTCATTAGACCGATAAAAATTATACCATTCCATTTAAAATAAGAAAGTTGATATCAACACCCTGTATACCGAAAGTGCTATAAAGTTGAAAATATTTTCCTTAAATAGACCACAGTGGGCCGTGACTATACTGCAAGTTTCAAAATCGAATTTCTACTAGAAATTCAAATAAACTAATGTCCCAGTTCGGTGGGACACCCTGTATATTCTCTTTTATTTTTGCAAGGACTAGAAAAATTGTGCGCGCCATCTATGATTGTCACACAGAAACGACCAGTAAGTTTGATAATTAATAGGTAGATACTTACATTTTAAAACTGGTGTGAATTCGTAATTATTTTGACACTTTCATCTCATCATTTATGGCGTATTGATCTTTAAATTTGTCCAAAAATAAACTGCAATGGATTTTTTTACATCTTTGGACGTTATTTAGGAACTAAGTGTTAATACGTCTGATAAAGCTTACGCCTGCAATGCAGAACGTATGTGAGACCGATCATCACCTATGCATCAGTAGCATGGAGCAAAAGAACTAATCTGGCCACCGCGAGAATTAACCTCTCGAAAGTGCAAAGATTAGCATGTGTATGCATAACGGGGGCTATGAGAACCTGCCCAACAGCAGCTATCGAAGTAGTATTGGATCTTACCCCCCTCCATATTGTAGTAGAGGGTGCGGCAAAAAGAACCACACTCAGAATGGTCAAGGAAGGAATGATTAGGCATAGGCCTCAATCTCCTGACGATGATCAAACCTGGGATATGTCCCGGGATGATATGTTAAAAAAATTCAGCTTTGTGAAAGAATTCACCATAAAGCTAAGTAACAGGAGCGAGTGGGATCATAACACCATCTTGAACTTGAATAGAAATGCCATCAAGTGGTACACTGATGGCTCCAAAACGGCAGAAGGAACTGGAATAGGAATATACGGGCCTAGAATTACATATTTCGAAAGCTTGGGAAAATACCCAAGTATATTTCAGGCGGAAATACACGCTATTGGAAGATGTGTTCAGTTCATTATGGATAGGAACTATCGGAAGCAGGAGATTATCATCGTGTCTGATAGTCAAGTAGCCATCAAGGCACTGAACTCATATGAAATCAGCTCCAAGATGGTCTGGGAATGCCTAGGGAAACTAAATGAGGTAGGCAAAAGAAATAAAGTAATCCTCCTGTGGGTTCCGGGTCACACAGGAGTGGAAGGAAACGAAATAACGGATAACCTCGCAAAAAAATGGGCTGGAATGCCTTTCGTAGGGCCTGAATCCTTTTGCGGGTTAAGTAGCAGTACAATACTGAAGAAACTAAAAATGGAAATGGAGCAGAGAAAATCCAGTTACTGGGAAAATCTCCAGGGAATGAGGCAAAGTTAAATTTCTTTGGGAAATTAATACCCAGAAGAGGTTTACAGAATGCATTACCTGAGTAAGAACAATGTTCGCATATTAACAGGAATACTTTCAGGCCATTGTAGACTGAAAGGACACCTGAGTAAGCTTGGATTGGAAAAAGATCCTGAATGCAGATTTTGTGGGGAACAGGATGAAACATCAATCCACCTCTCAAACTGCGTAGCACTATACAACTCGAGGGCATTGCACCTGAGAGCATGTGAAATCGAAGAGGGAGACTTACCTAGACTGGGGCCCTCTGACATCCTACATTTTCTAAGAGGAATAGGATTGGAAGGCCAGCTGTAAAGCAGCAAGAATAGGGGACACAATAGATCTTTTAGGTCGCAGTGTAACACCACCCTTCTATTATATATACATACATGCAGAACGTATGGTGTACTAGGTTTCCTATTAAAGTTAATCTTTGGCTCTATATTAGGTTGTAGTTTTTAGGTTTAGTTTCATTATATTCACATTGAAAATAAACTCTTTATGATGGAATTTAATAACTGACGAAAGAGTTACATATATTGCGTGACACAAAAGAGAATATTTAAATTTGTTTTATAATTCTTCTATTCTCACCCAAATATAATTAAACCGAGTAGAGAGAATGCAAGAAGGGAAAAAAAAAATAAACAGAGATCCCATGACACTCTGACATAAAAATCAACCGAATTAACCTGGTGCCTCGGAACTTGTTTGTTCACAAAACGTAGAAAAAGGATATTCCCTAAACCCGCCTCACTTCAGCGAAACTAATTCCGAGAAGCGCAGATAACGTAACGTAAAAGGAAAAAATAAATTCGTTTAAGTGTTACAAGGTCGGTCATGCTATGTTCCGTATACCCCATTGAACAAGCGAAATCACCGAAAGAGCCCTAAGGTCTGGAGCTCTGTCCGAGTAGACTGTACGAACGCAGAGACTGGCCCAAGGCAGGCGTATCAAATTACCCAATATTTGCCAGTTTCGTTTCGTATTTTGCCCGTATGTTCGTTAGTTCGGCCGCTATTTCGTTCCTAGAAATAGGCGACCTTTTGTATATGTGGCCTATATAGATTCTCCATTTGGAACTAACGCAGTAAGCGAGGATGCATATAGATGTAGGATACAATAGACGCACACCCGAAGAGAGAAATATCATTTCCATTAGACAAGGTTTGGTATTTTGTAAGAGAGGAAATTAAATTTTTTTCCTCGATTCTATTGACAAGAAATATTTCCATTTGTTGATGAATAGCAAACCTATTGAATCGCAGATCTCGTTCGACATTGAAAGGCATATCATAACTTTCTGTGTCCAATCGTACATACCTTCATGTCTCTTAACCGTTGTACACAACAATAAAAATTTGGTTAACAAATACTGTCGTTCAAAAAGGTCCGTAAAAACAGTTGTTATTATTAATAATAATAATAATAATAATAATAATAATAATAATAATAATAATTAAAAAAAAAAAACAATAATAATAATAATAATAATAATGATAATAATAACCTTTATTTCCAAATTGACAACTGATATGTACATCATTAGGAAGGTCAACACAAAAGATAGAAAAATGAAATATGAACAATTATTTTACAATAATACAAATACTACTTAATTAAATAGAAAGTAAATCGAGCACTGTGAGATATACTGATAACTAACAGGAAATACCAATAAACTTCAGTCTCACAAATTCTTTAATCTTCAAAACACAATGTACATTTCGTTAGCTAAGCTAACATCTTCAGGTGTGCATACAAGTGTATTGTCAAATACTAAATGCGTAAATATAGTAAGTATATCCTAGGCTACAAAAATTAATCATCAGGACTACTATATTCAATAAATTCTAAATATTTGTAATTAAGGGGTGTTAAATCAGTATTGAGCAAGCTATTAATATGTTTTTTCATATAAATAGCTTCCCACATATTAAGATTCTTACAATTTGAAGACTTAATTAATTCTAAATCATCAATTTGAAAAAGTATGTCCTGTATTTTAACAAAATGATATGCCAAAGCGGATTTTATCGGCATTGTGATTCTTAATATGATATAAATGCTCTTTAAATCTTAATCTCCGCATTCCTCTTTGTTGGCCTATATATACTTTTATTACAAACACCGCATTTGATCTTATAATCCCAGAACATTTTTTAAAATCAATAATTTCAATATTAAATTTTAATTTATTTCTTAAAGTATTAGAATTTTGAAAAACCGGACTAAGATTGTATTTTTTACATAAGTTTAATATCTGGTTAACCCATAATTTATTAAAGTTAAATCTGCAAACTTTTCTCCACTATTTTCACTGGAATAAGTGTAGTATATTCTTAATAACCTCTTATTTTCTAACTTATTTTTAATTTTATCTATCACACTTTTCTTGTAACCATTAATTTCTGCTATATGATATATATATTCTAATTCTTTTTTAAAATTATCTTCCGAAAGCGATATGTTCAATAATCTAGTTATTAAGAAAAAGAATGTTGTGTATTTTTGTTTATAGCTTGTATAAGATAAGTTGTGTATATAATTGTTTGTGTGTATGTGTGGCTTTTCAATGTATATCAAAGTGGAATGTATTATCTTTAATCATAAGTAATAAATCAAGAAATGGTAAACTGTGTTGATCCTCAATTTCAAACGTAAATTTTATTGACGGATACTGATTATTAATGAAATTAAGGAAAATATCTATATCAAAATCAAATGGTATTACAGCAAAAATATCATCTACATATCTAATCCACAATTTAGGGAAAGAAGGAAATTTACTTATATCTTTTTCAAAATAATTTAGGAAGAGGTTTGCTAAAAAAGGAGAGAGTGGGTTACCCATTGCAGTTCCAAATGTTTGTTTATAAAACTTATTACTGAATCTAAAGATATTTTGTTCCATACACAGTTTCGTTAATTTAATGTATTCAAGAATTTTATCAAAAGCAACGTTGTTAAAAATTAAGAAAGATTTTGCAAAGTTATGTCAATAGGAATATTTGGAAACAGACGTTACATCAAAAGATATTGATTTATCTCCAGAGGAAATTTGAAAATTGTAGAGTTTATCTATAAGTTCTTTTGGTGTTTTTATGGAAAAAATCTATTTCAAATTAATCGGTTAAACTCTTTGTACTAACCATTTAGGAAATTGGCATAAGTGGGAGAGTCAATATTAGAAACAATATTAGGTCTATATGTATTTGCCTGGGTTATGAACTTTAGGTAAACAGTACATATGTGGTATCTTAGGATTATTTAATTTTTAAGTTTAAAACTTAACCCTTAATCTATAAGATTACTACTTCTTTTAGTATTTAGTAACTTCTCTCACATATTACCTAAAGGATCGTTGGCTATTGTTTCATTATGACGATTTTAACATGTCATCAACATCTCGTATATAATGTTCTTATCAAAACATGTCATTACCCTTATCCGCTTTGGTAATAGCATTCTTTATTTTTAAAAACGTGTAATTGGTTATATGTATCTTTACTTTCTTAACTTTCTTACTAATAGTATTTCTCATGAACACGAGTCGCATCTGTTTGAAACGCGCCTTATTTTCTTCAGGTATGTAATTCGAGGCAGAATCAAAGTCATTTATAAGATTTCTAATGGTTTCTTTGGTTCGATTGCAAACTAAGTCGCATATTCATAGTGGAATTTTCATTTGTAAATTGTATGTTGGTCCTATTCTAATATTGACCTGTGTTCACATAGGCGAAGATGGTTATGAAGCAGCAATGAAAGTTTCTTGTTATGGGATGATATCTTGTGTTTCAATTTGGCGTTTATGGCTCGTTGTCTCTTCTCATAAAACATCCCATTCCAAGTGATTTAAGTGTTTTCCTGATCTTCAAATGTAGTTAAAGTTGACAACTTAATTGTTCCAATTTGGCATAATATTTATTGATTCAAACGTCAACCACCTACTTTCATACGTTCTTGAAACTTAACGGATGGCACGTTAATTCACATTCATAACTTCGGAAACACTTGTTTTTTCTACACGCTTTTAGAATTAATGTTCGAATGTAATTCATTATAATCAGTATCCGTCATAAAATTACGTTGAAATTGAGGATCAAACACAGTTACCATTTCTTGATTTTATTACTTATGATTAAAGAAATACATTTCCACTTTGATATACATAGAAAAGCCACACACACGAAACAGATTTATGACACAACTTATCTTATACAAGCTATAAACAAAAAATACACAACATTCTTTTTTAATAACTGATTATTGAACATACCGCTTTCGGAAGATAATTTAAAAAAGGATTAGAATATATATATATATATATATATATATATATTGATCATATAGCAGAAATAATTGGTTACAAGAAAATGTGTGATAGATAAAATTTAAAATAAGTTAGAAAATTAAGAGGTTATTAAGAAATATAACTACACTTATTCCAGTGAAAATACTGGAGAAAAAGTTTTGCAGATTTAACTTTTAATAAATTATGGGTTAACCAGATATTAAACTTATGTAAAAAATACCAATCTTAGTCCGGTTTTTCAAAATTCTAATACTTTAAGAAATAAATTAAAATTAATATTGAAATTATTGATTTTAAAAAAATGTTCTGGGATTTATAAGATCAAATGCGGTGTTTGTAATAAAGTATATATAGGCCAAACAAAGAGGGAATGCGGAGATTAGATTTTAAAGAGCTTTATTCATATTAAGAATCACAATGCCGATAAAATCCGCTTTGGCGTATCATTTTGTTAATACCTGACATACTTTTTCAATTTGATGATTTAGAATTAATTAAGTCTTCAAATTGTAAGAATCTTAATATGTGGAAGCTATTTATATGAAAAAAACATATTAATAGCTTGCTCAATACTGATTTAACACCCCTTATTACAAATATTTAGAATTTATTGAATATAGTATGTCCTGATGATTAATTTTTTGTAGCCGTGGATATACTTACTATATTTACGCATTTAGTATTTGACAATACACTTGTATGTACACCTTGAAATGATGTTAGCTTAGCTAACGAAAGTACATTGTGTTTTTCAAGATTAAAGGATTTGTGAGACTGAAGTTATTGGTATTCCTGTTAGTTACTACTTAATTATTATTGTTTGCAAATGAAAGAAACTCTTCTATTTTATAAAAAGCCTGCTTATCAACATTTGTTTTATTTCTTTCGTTGAATGGTTGATTAGGTAATAATTTTGCATTCCATACTGCAGAATTATTATAAAATTTTATGCTTGATATTATAACAGACTGGCCGCCGTTTAAAGATATTCTGTGATAAGGAATAGTTAAAGTTGGAATTGATTCTTATGGATAATATGTACATCCCCACTGGAGTTTTTAAAATTCTCTAAAATTATTTTTTGCAAAAACTAAACAGTTATAAATGTACAATGACGGAATAGTCAATATTTTTAAATATGTAAAATAAGGTTTGCAGTGTTCTCTAGTACTACCTTTTGATATAGCTCTCAGACATTTTTTTTTTGTATTTTTAAAATTCTTTCATTGCATTTGTGGCTCCCCATAACAAAATACTATTATTAACTAGGGAATAAAAATCTGAGTAATATATTAATTTAGCAGTGTCTGCGTCTGTTAGGTCTACTGTTCTCCGAATTTGGTTAAACGGTTGTGTTTAATTTATTGCATAAGAAATTTATTATGCGTGCTCCAGTTTTAAGTTAGAGTCTATGTGCACACCTAGCATTTTTTCCAGGAACTTGTCTGCTCTGGTCTCGTCTCAAATACGATATATTTTATTTTGTTTTCATTAATTTTAATTTATTAGCTCTAAAACCATTTTTCTGCATCCGATATGCCCACCGACTCCAGCTCAGCCAAATCTTTTGCTGTTTTTGCTTTATATACTAGAGTAGTGTCATCGGCAAACATAATTGTTTAGCACATCTGAAGAATTAGGTGCATAAATCATTGACATATATTAAGGAACATTATCGGCCCTAGGCTTAGATCCTTGTGGTACTCCACAAATCTATGTACTGATGTTTCGAACGTTCTTTAGCAATCATCACTATTTGTTTTCGATTTGCAAAGTACGATTGAAATAATTTTAAAGGATTACCTCTTATGCCATAAAAGTCTAACCTTTCAAATAAGATATTGTGGCTAACACAGTCAAAACGCTTTAGGATAATCTAACATTGTGTCGCAGATACTTTTTTTCTCTCGTCGAAACTGTTAATAACTGTATCAATTAGTTCACAAATAGTTTGTATTGTTGACTTATTTTGTAAATAACCATATTGTTCTTTGCAATTATTGTAACAATTACCCAAATTTATTGCCAAAAAACTTTGTTAAAGGTTAACACATTGTTTTAATTGGAATGCCAAAAACAATTTTATTGGCGAAGCTTTCCCTAGCAAACTTTTAAAATTCGCCTCTTTCATTGTTAATAATAAGGAACGATTAGGCATAGAATCGTTCCTTCCTTAATCATTCTGAGTGTGGTTCCTTTGTCACGCCATCCACCACAATGTGGAGGGAGGTAAGATCCAGTACCACCCCCATAACAGCTGCTATTTTAGCCTCAGTTATGCAGACGTATATCGCTAATCTTTACATTTTCGAGAGATTAATTCTCACTGTGGCCAGATTAGTTCTTTCGCTCCAAGCTACTGATGCAATTAATCTAGTATACTTAACAGTTAAACATCCAGTGGGAGCTACTTTACATGATATCAGCGACTGGTGGCGTGCATAAGTGATGATCGGTCTCACTGTCACTGTATAGATCCAAAATGGTATTTTTGGATTGGATCCCCAATTCTTTTCCCCGCAATATTTTTGCACACCATTGAAGTTCGTGTTTGCTCCCAAAGAAGTTTGGTATAATATTGCCTATGGTAAGACGCACCTTATAGGAGGTGTCCCATAAAATTTTCTTCACTGTTCGCGAATGTGTTAAGGTATTTAATCTCTGCTCCCCAATCAATGTTTTGTCCATTCATTTTACGGTTCTGAGATTGGATTTCTTTTTCCTAGTGAATGCTACTTCACTAGGGAAAGGAAATCCAGTTAGAAAGTTAGTCTTAATGGGGTTAACATAAAGTGTTATTGTATGTTATTGTAACATGTTAACTCTGAAAAAAAAATTCTTTGAAAAACTAAATTTTCCTAACCGCTGACATATCCTGCAATAAATTATCCATTTACAACGAAAAAAGGGTAAACACAACTGCCATCATTGGCAATATTTACGAAGGAACATTAAACAGATAACAGCAAAATAAGTTTCGGACAATATTTGCGTAGCACGAAAACCATATGTTCATACACGAATTCTAGCGCGTACAATGCGAATTCAAGCAACAATACTTACCCCAGATAAATACCCTTTCATTACCTCCGATCTCTAAAGGTCGCCCGACTTATCTGTATTCGCTAAATGGGTCTGATCTAAATATGAATGGGGTTCAATTGAAAGATAATCGTAAGCAGTAGATACGGGTGACAACGCCGTGTCAAAAATAGGGTGCCGTATGTTCTATGTTTGTTGATCGTATTTCGTTATGTGTACGAGAATATTCATAAAACAAACGAACTATAGAATAATGGCACTTGTTGAGAATAAAGACAAAAGTACCTATTGTCTTTAATGTCTGCTGGTAAAAGGGGGCATTGACGAAAAAAAAAACTCTTAAGTGTCAGCAGTGCATGCATGAATCAATATATTTAACGCAAAAAGGATCATTCTGGATATATTGTAATTATCTTTAATTACATATGTGTTTGATAACTAATTATAACTGCAATTTCCAAAACGAGACATTTTGTGATAATACAATCTAACAAGCTTACTACCCTATTATATAAAAGCAGGAATATGTATACAAAATTTTATTTTATTTATAATCCCTTTCGTACATTGGTAGTCATAAATAAATTGGTTTGCCAAGATGCAAAAATGCCATTCTGGATACGTCGTAATGGTCTTTAACAATATGCGTTTGATAACTAATTGTAATTGTAATATAATACTCTCTAGCAAACTGATCGATCACACTTTTATGTAGAAGCAGTGATAAGTATAGAAACGCAATTTTTAAAGTTTTATTTATAAACACTTGCGTACATTGGCAATCATAAACACATTGGTTTGCCAAGAAATCGAATTTATATTTACGAGTTGACCAATTATGCAGGAACTTTCTTGCCTGTTACTGTGTTGTATCTGTATCATATTATTGTATCTATATTTAATTCCAAACATATGAAGAGGGTATGTGAAAATGACGATAACTTCGCAAAATGAATATTTAGAAAAAAAAAAAAATTTGAATATCAGTAATTTTCTATTTTTCATGTATTTTAAAGATTATAAAATAGAAAAAAATAATTTGTGACATACAAGAGCTGGGGGTGAGAAAAAATTATCTCCTTTTGGCCCTATAATGAGCCTGTGAGTGCGCCACTGTTCTCTTTTCAACCAAAATTAACGGCTGCTAACAAGAATTGATCTAGTCTTTAACTTATCTCGATACCTCTTCTAATTTCTGAAACATTGCAAAAAAAAATCTGTGTAATTTTGAGATCCCATTACACCCCCTAAAACTGAAAACTGCACGCTAAGGTGTTCAATATTTTCTGTCGAAAAGGGTTAGGTTATTCAACCTTACACGTGGTAATATGTTTTCTACATGAGCAATATATATTATGTTCTTATTTGTTGTTTATGGACTTAAGAGGAAGAAGAAACTATTGAAGGGGTAACACTTTTTCCGTTTATGTTTTTAACAAGCCCTCCACAATATGAAATACGAGAAAATACGCATTGTTAAATTTTATTACACAATCCTTCTTCAGGCGCAATAATCCGCTTTCATTTGTTTTCCTTTTTTTGTTTTTCCATCGGCACCCGCTAGATTTATAGCAATGCGCTAACGTTATAGAACCCCAATAAAACAACACTGTTGCGGCAATTCTGGCGACGATGTTATCCTTGTTTGTTGCGGCATGGGGGTTTAATTCTCGACACATTAAAAAGTGGAGAACCGCAACGGACGACCACAAAACGGCATACGAAAAATAAAACAGGAAAAATCGAAGGTGTCTGTGTGTGCACATGCCATCAGCGATTTTTTCCTTCCTGTTCGCCGCGGCCGCAGACGACCCCGGCAGCGCCCTCTCGCGTTATTAAACGGTCATAAAACGAACGTTTCGTTCCTCGCATGATTTATAACCCGCCAGGTTGGAAAACAATTGTAAAAATATTTCTTCGCTTTCCAAGAGAGGGTTTTATTAAATTTCCAGCGTTTTCTCGAGTTGCTGACGCGTCGTCTCCCTCCAGGGCGGGAATGGGGGGGAGGATACTGCGGTATTTCATTAAATCCGACACACACGCACAGCTGACGTTACTACCGCCGCGATACGTGACGTGTCACCCCAAGTCTTACGGGTCATAAGCTCGGTGCAGGCGACTTGATTCACATAAAGACATGCAGTGGAATTATCGACGCGCAATAATTTACATTATAGCGAATCGCCTATGCTTTGCGTACGGTATTTATTGGCTGCGTAACAAAATTATTAACAAAAAATCCAAAATATTGCTTCCCATTAATAATAAACTGCTGCTTTGGACAGGCATCCCATTTTTCGCGAGTTGCATAGATTTTGTCTTGGTTAATTCGTTCGGTCTATTATCAATGTTCCGAGAAAATTTTCACAATAAGATTTATTTTTGTTTAAATTTAGTAAATGAGTTAATAGTATAATTTATTTAATTAAGTGTTAAGTTTTTTTTTAAAATTAATTTCACTCATTTAGATGTCTGACGTTTGCTGATTCTAATTTGATGTGTTTTCTACTAGATTTTGTCGGTGATTTGTACGACTGCGTTGCGCGTTGTAAGAAAAAAGACCGTAGAATTTTGTCAAGCAGTTCCTTGGTTGACTTTAGCGTGAGTACATTTTGTTTAACATCAATTGATATAGAGATTTAATTTCTGTGATTAAATTTAGTCCATCAAGGAATTCGCATTATAATAATTGTTATTATATTGATGTGTGCATATTATAGATATATTGATCATTTATTATTTCTGTGCAGGAAGATATGTTTTCAGTTTAATTTTTCTCCTTATATTTTAATTAATTTTTCCGTTTTTCTATTCTGCAGATTCATTTTAATTATCAATCACCCCGGTTGGGTGAATAGAAGCTTTGTGCTTGCATTTAAATTTTTCTTTTGTCATTTACTTGAAATTGTCCACGCTTAATTTAGTTTGTGTTAATTTGAAACCACGTAGATTGAATTGAAAGATATAGGATTATCTTCCTGAACAACCAAATCTTTTGCTTTGTATAGGAAATAGCATTGTCCTATTGTAATTTAGAATCAAGTGCAGTTTTTTATTTTTGGCCAGAACCTTCAGTTCACGGTTTTTTTTTTCTGTCATTTTGTAATTTTACACATTTATAAAATAAATTTTGATCGTTAATTATCTTCCTTGGGTTAAAAACAAAATTCTGTTCTTTTATTTTTAATTAAACCTTTTCAATTCTTCGGGTAATTAAGAAAGTCAGATTTCTTTCACTCACAATTTACTTTTCGTGGTTAGATTCATGTTTTAATTCGCGAGGGTAACTCTGAGGTTAATTGTTCTTCTGTGCCTTTTAAAATTTTTATCGTTGAGCTAGCTAATTTAATTTTCATTTTCCTTGTTAATTTCATTTTGCATTTTCATTTCAGTCAGTACCCAGCACTACGTACCAAAAAACACCTTGAAGAAGCTGAGACACAAAGCTTACATTTTGGCAAGTTTCAGGTAGTAAATCCTAACCACTAACTTTTAGTGGTAAATCATGGAAGAAAAATACCTACAATCAGCAAAAATTTATCAATAAAATGTCACATCATATCCCCGCGATTGTTTATGTATTGTTCACTATGCTTCGCAGAGTTTAACAATACATAAACACTTTGCTTTCTATTTATGATTATTTTCTTTTATTTTACCCCGCCCCCTCCCCCACTCACCCCATGCTAATAAAAAAAAAAGAAAATTGTTACCACCTATTATGTGGTAAAAAGAAATTTAATTATAAAAAAAACATCTCGCCCCAGAATTTAGAAAAAAATATTTATTAATTGAAATACATTTTTGACCCTCTATTGCCCTAACAGCCAGAAATATTACATAGATATTTTTAAAAATATATTTTATAAATATTTTTCGTGAGAGGTTTTTGAATATATTTTTCATATTTTTTTTCTAAATATAGATAAAATATTCAATTAAAATATTTATTCCATATTTAAAAATTATTGTAAGCGCTATATTTTTTCTAAAATATTTGTAAAATATTATTTATATGAAAATTGAGATTTTTTAATGCAATCTATTTAATTTGTCAAAATGAACTAAAATTTTTCTTGGTTATTTAGAATGTATAACGTCGATAACGAAAAGTTGAAACATACATAGAGTTGTCTAAAAAGCAAGAACTTGTACTTTCACACTCACCATACAAGTTAATAATCAATAATTCTGGCATCTTTTAAGGCATACTGAAGGTTTATCAAATTAATCATTATTTTTTAATTGAAGTGTTGTAAATAAAAAACAAACGTATTTATTATCATTATATTTGAATAAGCCAATAAAAATGAAAAATACTCATTTTTAAGTCTAGCCTTGGCTGGTGCCAGGTACAACCCTATGGCTTTTTTCATATCTTCGGTAGTGGCGCTCTCATGGCATTTCCTTGTGGCCTCTAAAACAGTGCCAATTGTATTAGATCATACCATGAATAAAACATCGTACAACATTATCAACACCTACTAATACATTTGGAGCATTTACAATAATTGGAGTGGTAGCTACATTCTAATACTTACGATATTTATTTTTACTTTATTTCATAATATTTGAAAACATTCTACGTACAAACAATAAAACAACACAACGTATTCTAACCTCTATTTGAGGTTATGACGCTTATCTACCGAGATGAATCTCTTAAGCAGATCAACTAGCAATTTATCTGGTAGATGCAGTACATATATGATGCATAAAATTCCTACAATTATATTATTAAACCATTTCTGTACATAGCTATATTGAGCATTTCAATTATCTTATAAATGCCATGACATGTTCAAAGTTTTGCTTAACTCGTAGTCACCACAAAAACTAAAACACACCCCGCAACAATTAATTACACAGTTAACCCTAATCTGCCCTAAACGTATACTATTATAAACTATAACATGTAACTGCAACTATTATTTTATCACACACCTTCAATTTTCCCATCTTTCCGGTGTTTGGAGATTTCCGATTTGAATCTCCAATCATCCAACAAATTATTTTAACTTATTTGATAATCATGCCGAAATCATGCAGTAAAAACACTAAAAGCTAATATGGAATTATGATATTTACCACACTAACTTTAAAAAATCTCTAAGCTTCACTGACATTAACTCAACTCCATCCCAGCAAAGTTTATATTAACGACATTTACATAATAATCACGTATATAAATGTGGAAACACACATGCAAACAATTCGCTGATGAGGTCAAACAAAAAGACGCTGGCTGTTAAACGTAGGTTAATTAAAAAACTTTACGGAAACGAATTGATAAATCTGCGCTCTTGAATTTAATCATGTCACCGGGAGGGAACGTAAATATTACAACGAATTAGAGATTCTGAGCCAATTAAACAGGCAAGTAACTTTTCGTTCCCGGTAATTTTCTATAAATATTATCTCTGCTGATGTAAGCCCATTTCGGTTTTTGCACCGTCGAGCAGATGATGAGGAAAGCGGTCATATTTCAACAGCATTTCAGTTGATTCTACATTCTGGGGTGTTTTGTAGCGTGGGGCTTGTAGAAAGAGTATATGTTGTTGAATAAACCTTGAATACGTCGTTGTCAGGATATGAATATTTAATACTGCCGCGAAAGGTTTGTTTGTACTAGGCAAAAGTTGGTATTTATAAGATGGTAAGGCTTGACGTTTATACAGTTATATTGTTTGCAGCTTTGTGTCTTCATCCGATCCATACAAGCACTTATTTAATTCCTACAGCACAAATGTATTGATTTTTCTAATCGAATCACCACTATGAGAGATACCTTTAACCAATCAGTTTCCACCCTTTTCTCATAGATTCACCTGCGTTGATCTGATGCTACAGAATATGAATTTTACGCATATACAACGTGTGTATAAATTGTCTCAAAAGCTACACGTAGCGACATACTTCGTTCGTTTCTGAATCGAAAATCTCAATGGTAAATATTGTACTATGCTTCATAAGTCTTCACGAGGTTCTTGAAGTTCGGTTTTTTAGTTCCTTAATAAGCGTTTGTGGTTCGTTATTTGTCGGTATAGATAGCTGCAATTTTGAATTTAGACGATTTCTTATTCCTGTTTTTTCGTAAACAGTTTCTTTTTGATTTTAGAGCCTGGTTTCAACATTTCTTCATGAAAAACACATTTGGCAACATTGTAGGACAATGACTTTGTATTCTAATTTGATTTCAATCAAAACCATTACTGTCAAATTTTGACATTAATCTGAAGTGTTCAATTTTATGCAAGCTCTGCTCTTTTTCGTGATTACTCGTATTCTCTTGATTAGTTTTTCTGTTTCAGTGTTTTTATCGTTCTCGTATTATTGTTTAGTTTATTTACAATGGTTTTTACATTTAATGAATATGCCCATATGTATATGGTATACGGTTTTTGTAACGGAAATGCTAACATGGCAGAACAGGAATATCGCGTACGTTTTCCAAACCGGAGACATCCTACTGGAAACGTATTTCGACGGCTGGACCAACGTCTACGTGAAACTGGTTCGTGTAAGAAAAGAAATGCCAACGCTGGTCGACCTAGACAACGGCGTACATTACAACTGGAAGAGGAAATTCTAGACTCAGTACATGAAGATCCCTCCGCCAGTACTCGACAGTTGGCGTCCACATACAATATCCGCAGTAATAAGACCGTTCATTTGGTTCTACGTGAAAACCTTCTTTATTCAAACCATATAACTAAGGTGCAGCCGCTCTATGAAAACGATAACATACACCGTTTAAACTTTTGTCATAGTATCTTAAATAGGATTCAAGAAGATGGCGACTTTTTAAGAGGTGTTCTTTGGACCGACGAGTCTATGTTTACCAGAGATGGTGTACTCAATACCCATAATTTTCACCATTGGGCAGATGAAAATCCTCATGCGTTTCGGGAATACGGTCACCAAGGAAAGTTTTCAGTTAATGTTTGACTGGGTATAATAAATCACCATGTCGTTGGGCCAATCTATCTGCCAAATCGACTTGATGCCAACGGGTATTTAAATGTATTAGAACAAGTTATTGACGAGATGCCATTGAATATACGCCGTAACATGTTTTACAAGCATGATGGAGCTCCGGCACATTTTTCTCGTAATGTGAGAGAGTGGTTGGATAAACACTTCCCTAACAGGTGGATTGGTCGCGGTGGTCCTATCTTATGGCCTGCAAGGTCTCCCGACCTAAATCCTTTAGACTTTTTTGTTTGGGGTTTCATAAAGGTGAAAGTTTACGCAACACCTCCACAAGACGCTGACGAAGTTATAGGACGAATTAACGCGGCAGTATTAGAAATTACACCGGAAAGGCTTGAACAAGTAATACAGACAATACCTCGTAGATTGCAAATGTGTTTACAAACAGACAGATATCAATTTGAACATATGCGTAGGTAATAGTGTCGCTAATTTATTACAAGAGATGCGTTCGAAAAATCAAAACTACTAATTCTGTTTTAATAAAGCTTTCTTATTGCTTTTCCCTATGTATCATTTGTGTTATACAATTTGTCATTTGTAATTCTGGTCTGTCAATTTTGACAAGTATTGTAACTACCATTACGGTAGTATGCGATTACAGTGTTGCCAAATGTATGTTACTTTCAAGTGGCTCCTGAAGACGCATGAAGCATAGTACGATATTTTACCATTTAGATTTTAGATTCAGAAAACGAAGGAAGAATGTCGCTGCGTATAGCTTTTGCGACAATTTATACATACGTTGTATTTTATGCAAATGCTTCACCACGTGTGCATACAAACTTCAGAAACGAACCACGACCATAACTCAACAAGGTGCATACAAGCGGTGCAGTTTGCTAGTTCGGATTCACATGCATGCATGCACGGTACCCGCTAACCCTCTTTTCCTTTTTCGCAACGACGGCGTTTTTCCCAACGCGCATTAGTGTCATCGGAAATTGGGTCTCATATTTTAAATGGGACGGTTATTTATGGAGTTCAAAACTTTCCAAATTAAGTGTAATTTCCTCGAAGGAAAGTCAAAATAACGGAGGCCTGCATGCAACTGTCTCGTGCCGACCAATTAATATCGATCCCAGACTGTGGGTTCTTCTGGGAGAAGGGGGAGGGAACAATAAGGCTCGCGAACTTGAAATGGGTTATTCGTTTAGTGGTAGGGTGAGTTTTGATTTGCTTGTCGCGTCTATAATACTAGTTGGGTTAACTAATTTCGGAAAAGTTGATTTTGATTCTTGGTGGTGTTTTGTTAAAGAAGATTTATGGAAGCTAATGGCTAAATTCTTCATGAGTAAAACAAAAAAGTTTTAAAAAATTGTTAGGATCTATGTAATTAGACACTAGTGCTGCATCAAGTGGCTCCTCTAGAGAACAATATAAATATGTCTAATTATAGGTATTCTACATAAGTAGTAATTCTGCAAACTTCTCCCAGACCCCTCACCACAAACTACACTAAACTGGACGTACGTTTCGATAGCAAAGCTATCATCATTAGCAGAAACACTGAACTAAAAAATATAAAGATTACGAGCTATAGCCTTAGGCAGCGGTTTCCAAAGGTTCTGATGGAGCGTATGCAAACCGCTCTCAACACGGTTGACAAATGGTGTAAACAAGAGCAACTATCAGTCAATGCTCAAAAAACACAGGCTGTCACGTTTACAAGAAAAAGAACGCTAGAAGACTTACAGCCACTAGTGATAGGAGGTGAACGAATTCCATACGTCAAAGAGGCGAAATGCCTGGGAGTATGGTTTGATCAAAGGCACACATGGAATTCACATATCCAAAAATTGACCAGCAAAACCACCATCGCCCTGGGTAGGTGCAGGAGGCTTTGTGGAAAGAATTGGGACCTTAGCCCCAAGATGACTCTGTGGTTGTACACAAGAGTAATTAGACCCATGATAACGTATGGAGCAGTAGCATGGTGGCCAAAGGCGCGGCAGGCGGGGGCGGCCAAAGCGTTGGGTGGCGTGCAGAGGTTGGCGTGCCTGTGCGCCACGGGGGCGTTGAGATCGACCCCTACCACCGCGATTGAAGTAATTCTCAACCTGCCACCAATACATATTTTTGTACAAGGAGCCGCAAGGTCCACAGTACACAGACTCTTACATAGGCAAGTACCGATAAGTAAATCGCACGGGGCTGACTATAAAAAAACTGCTAGACGAACTCAAGGAGGCACCTCTTTTAGGAATGCCATGTGATGCCATGGTTCAAACCCCTAACCTAGATAGGAAATATCAGGTTATAATACCAGATAAGAAGGACTGGGAGGCAGGTGCCCCGGTAAGAGCGGTCTCAAACTGGTTTACTGACGGCTCTAAAACGGATTACGGCGTTGGAGCGGGAATATACACTAAGAAGCCTAAAAAGGCTCTTTCGGTAAGCTTCAGCAAAGACACGACTGTGTTCCAAGCTGAGGTTGCTGCAATTCATCACTGTGTCCGAGAGATAGAAAGATGTACCGAACCGTGTAAAAGCGTCGCTATCTTCTCTGACAGTCAGTCCACACTTAAAGCGATTAGCTGCTCAAGCGTGGACTCTAAGCTGATTTGGGACTGTGTAAGGGCCCTAAATGGGGTGGGCACCCAAAGGAAAGTAACCCTAGCCTGGGTCCTTAGCCACTCGGGCGTGAGAGGAAATGAGGCGGCGGACGAGCTGGCCAGGCGAGATTCGTCAAGGTCATTCGTTGGAGCCGACCCCTCTTTCGGCACTACCAAAATGGCAAATTAAAAAATCCATCAATGAATGGATATACAATCAGTCCAGAGAGTGGTGGCAAAAATTTTCCTGAAAAATTCCTGAAGGAGCAGAGGCCTGAACTCACGAGAGATCTACTGAATAAAGACACGAAGACTGTCAAAATGATTGTAGGTCTGCTGACTGGTCACTGTAGACTGAATAGGCATATGTATAACATAGGCCTTGCAGATGATGCAACCTGCAGATACTGCCAAGAGGAGGAAGAAACACCAGTTCATGTGCTGTGCCAATGTGAAAGGCTGGCGAGGACAAGGTTTCTAGTAATGGGGGAGGAGAACCCCACAGCTAGTAGCTACATAAAGAAGCCGCTCTCAAAGATGATAGGCCTAATTAAGAGGGCAAAATTAGAGAGCGTCCTCTAGGAAAAAGAGGAGATCTGAAAAGGTAGCGGTGAAACAGGTCGATAGGCCACCCCAATCCTAAGGCAAAAGAAAAAACGCTGAATCAATCTGGTGTATGGAAAAAAAGCAGAAATTGCTGGGTTGCATTTCCAAAGAACTCTTGAAGAAAATGTTCAGCAAGACAGTATTTATCCCTTAGCAGAGATAAACTATCGCTTAGATGACATTGCGTTCCACGCAATATATGAACAGCTAGCACCTCTATGCATCACTCTGTACCATTCGCCTCCGACCAGAAACACACATGAACGCCTAGCTAGAGCTAGAATCGTAAATTACCATGCGTGGATGTTGTAAATTAATACATTAGTACGGACGCACCCCTTTTCCACTAAACGTTCTATCCTGCGCGTGATAAATCAACGCGAGAGAAAAATGTGTTCATAAATAATGTGAATGTGGATGTTGTAGCAGGCGGGCGTAGTGAAATATCTACTCTGAGGTGTCAGCGGAAAAAATTGCCTCAAACGCCGACGCTTCTGGCAAAAAAAAATAAATAAAAAGTAATTAAGAGAATAACTTTTATGTATAGTATCCAACGATGTCTTTTTTTTTTATTTTCCATTGGAAGGATTCAACACTATTATTTACCTAAATAATTATTCTAACGTCGGCAGATTAAAAAAAGACTGCTATTCAATATTCCTACTACAATTAAATATAATGTTATTTGCACATGTACCAGCATTACTCATAACAAAAAGTTGTCTTTAATCTTTCCTATAATACTCCAAAGAATTCCTTTTTCAGTCACTTCCGCCGCAGTGACCTCCATTTAAGCGTGCATAGATAGTTACCTGGTGAAGCATACAGATTAGGGAACCTGTAGACAATTAAATTTGTAGCAATTCGTTGCGCTTTCATTTTTCTTCGTACTCAAAGGTGATTACACAGTTCTGTGAAGGCTTTTAAGAATCTAGACTTGTCATTTGTAACGTTTATTATACCTGGATTGTTTTCGTATACATGAGTACTAGGTCACCAGTACCGTTTCTATCCTTCAAACACTGTTGGAAGTCTTTAACGTTGACACAAAGTTTTTTTTTTATATGCACATTTGAGGTTGAATATTTTTCATCCGGTTTGTAAAGATAACCCAAGAATTGGTGAAATATATTTTACATATATTTAATATGAATTATTTGTTTTAATTGATGACATGTACGATTACAGCTTTTGAAATGACAAATACACCAGGATTTGCTGATTTGATTTGCCAAAAATAGGTAGGTGTCTTACATTGTAACTTAACGTCTGTAACTAGCTGTAATGAAATATGTATTGTCGTCGAAGAGGCATACTTTCATGGAAGAACATATAAATAACCATATAGTGATCTGTTATAATCAATAATATCTCCGGATAAATTATATTTTTGTTACTCTCAACATCATCTGACCTTTATAGCTTAAACGAATCAAAAATGTAAACACTGAGGTTACATAAATGTAGGTACATCTTAACGAGAAACCTAAACGCGAAAACAAACACTGATTCAATGCAGAAACAGAGCAGCATTTTATATTTCGCGTAAAATTTACGTCTCCCAAGCGTTTTGATTAAGGAAAAAATACATTTCAGGATTTTGTGGTTATTTTATATAGTACATAAGTACGTATAGGTTATGTTTTCTAAAACACGCGAAACGTGACGATCGCCTGCAGTTTTTTACGAGGGCAAAAATAACGCCCATCTCTTAGGACGAGGCTTTTAAGGAAGATCGACAACGCATGGCCGCATAGGGACCAGAGTTTTTTGCGAATAATCGCGGAGATGCGCGATGCGACATAAAACTCTCGGCTTTACCGACGATAAATAATGATTAAAACAATGCCGAGAAACGAGTATATATGTATATATAATATTAGAACCCCGATTTTGTCGCTTTTTTATTAAAGTTTTTTTTTGTTTGTCTATTGTATCTTAAATCATCGTGTTTTCTGAGCGTTTTAGCATCTGATAAAATCGCCCGAAATAACAGTCCCCTTTATCGTATCGACTTGTTCAGATAGTAATGCAAATATTCAAATCTGTTATAAATTATAATTTTGCTTGCACTACGAATGGTGTTAAAAAAATGCAAGTTTGTATTCTACGAATTTTTACCCTTGCAATCATTGACAAATTGGCCTTAATTGATTACAAATTAATTGAATTATACAATCAATTACAAAATAGTAACTAATTAATGCCAATTATTTTATTCTGATACAATTTTTAATAATTATTCGCATGATTTTTAATTTTATTGAAAAACATTAGTTTTGAGTTAAGTGTATCAGCGGCTAAACATGGTATAACATAATATGGTGACCTTTTGGAAGGAATATAACTACACTGTTGAAAATTTTAACACTTTTTTGACTAATTTAATAGTCAGGAGAGGTCCACACTCTTTTCGTGTTATTTTGTCGAGAACTATAGAAGTTTAAATTTGACGAGCAAAGATAGTCAAGTATTGTCTATTGCTAAGGGGTTATTTTGTCCAACTGACACGTGGAATTATAAAATACTTCTAGTCACATTTTATTTGATCTAGACTAGACAAATTTACTAGCTGTTTAACTAAATGAATGCGATCTATTGGGTGTTTTAACACCATTTTCTAAACACAACGTCTTTTTAATATGCAACTCCTATTTCTTAGTGCTATAATATTCTCTCTTTAAGACGTTTTCTCAATTATAAATATGCAAAACCACTCATTCACAAGTTTTGGTTTCAACTAAACGTACCAATTTTAAAATGATTTTTTGAGAACCATTATAAAATTAAGTGAATGTTTATGCTATTTGATTCAAGTCTAAACTAATTGCGTAAATAGATGTTCCCAATACATCTTTGAGATGTTGAAATTTGTTATGCCCACTGGAATTAACGCTTAATAACACGAGGTTACATTTTGCAAGTCAGTCACATTTGGTGGTTTGTTTGGATATGTTAATACGGAGAATCAAGCACGAAAACAGATACACGTGCAATGCAGGTGGTACGTATACTGCAATACCGTATTAGATTAGATGGGGTTTCTATATTTCTATCCGACGGAAAAATTCTGATTGGTTGACGCTTCTGAATGTCTAGAAAAATAGTCAATCCCTCATATCTGAACAAAGAATTCACACGAAATTCTAGTAATTTCTGTTCTATTAAATACGCGTAGTCAACTCGTCTGGCAAAGTTTGGAAAAATCAACACTAAAATATTTGACTAGCGCAAAATTAACGCCAACACCGTAATATTTTCTACAGTGTACATACACAAGTTAACATAACCCATACAAACAAGAAAATCAAAATTTACGCAAATGTATAACACTATTCAACAGTAATAGACCAATAATTATATTTCAGCCACTTAATTATTAGATAAATCTAAAAGCAATCAATTCTAATATAAATTTAGCGACTAGCCCTTCTAGAACCTACCAGCAAAACATCACCAAATTCTTCTTTTTTTGTCAAACAAACTGTCCTTTCCATACCGTCGGCGTTGCAGTTTCAGCAAGGACAACGCTTTCTCGTTTAATTTACGAGCGAACAGACGAGGGCTTGCAAATCGTCGCTGGAACTGTGGATTTCGAAGCGCCTGAGTTTTCAATTTGTACTCGGCGACATGTATAAATAATAAAATGTGTGTGCGAGGACATAGCATCGACCTGGGGGCATTAATTTTATTGTCAGCCAGTATGTAGTCGACGAGTTTGTAGTCCTTGAGCTGCCGCTATAGACGATATATGTACAATGTTTATGTGCAGCTGATTAAATGCGTAGATGAGTTTTAGTAATGATGAATAATTATTTATGTATATTAATTATATGGTGGGTTCACAATTCTACTCTGTCAAAATAATAAAGAAATTTTATACTTCTACTGTGTTTTATGTACACGCTGTTCCATCCAAGACTGGTTCTTTGATTACAGCTCTATTTATGATCAAAATCGTAAATAGACCTGTAATCAAAAGACTTCAGAGGGACAACCTGTACTGTTTGTAACATGGTTTGACGTTTCAAAGAAACATTTTTTAAATAAATAGTGAAAACAGCTTTCTTTTCGAGTGGGAACCTTAGTGATTTAGGAATTGAAATAATATAAAATAAATTGCAGTCTTACAAAACTGCGACATCACAAGAATTTTTGTTTTTTCGTAGACTTTGTGGAATTTTGTAACATAATGATTACCAGAACAATGTTGAATTATGTTTTAATAACGTGTCTATTGTTCATTATACCATTTTGATTGACAAAACCCTTACTTATATACTGGAATACTAGAATGGTGCATGTGCAGTTTACAGGTATAATAGATTCTCTTCAGCTGATTATAAATTTATAAAGTTGACTGCTAAAAAGGTTTAACATGAAGGAAGTCGTGATGGTGAGTGTTTTTAAATATGGTTGTAAGTCCCACTCTAATTTTTAGTTGTTACTCTTTTTCTATTTAGTAAATGCTGCTGAATAGAGTTGGAACGATGCTACACTATTATCTAATTCTGAATCCTAACCTCCAATACAGAACATAACTTTTCTCTCCATTATTATCGTTAACTAAATGAAATTCCAGCACTGGACATTTGTGGTGACATACCATCAAGCTGATTAACTTAGGTTGCATTTATTAACTGCTCCCCAGTGACCAACTATATTTATTTCATATTTTATAAATATTTAAAAAATATTAAATCTTTCTTGGATATTAGTTATATTAATATAATATGCATAAAATATATTATAGAAAATATATTAGGAAAACATTTAAGAAAATATATATGGTATGTAGCATTAATAATATTTTATTGCAAAATGTTTTCTCAATATATTTTTCATAACTCTGCAAGAAATATTTTTCTTTGTATCTCTGTAAATATTTATTTTATATAAAAAAAAAAAGATTGAATTTTTGCTTTTGTACATTTGGTGCGTAAGACGAATAATATAAAATGGGTAAAATATGCATACATATTAAGTAGGTATGTACCTATTTAAAATGATAGTTTAAAGATTAAATTAGATAATATATATCTAATATGATTTAATTAGTATCTAAGTTGAGCGCTGTAACTCTTCTATTAATATATCTGCGTTTTGTATTATATTATTTGTAATATTTGTAAGTTGCGAACGTCAACACAACACCTCTATTCATTACGGTGCGAGTGTTATATAATTTAGTATTGTTTATGCGTCTATGGATTAGTGTACATAGAATGCATACGCGCACGTGCGTATCATCAACGTTTCATTCGTTTGTCCGTTACATGTTATAGTTTATAATAGTATGCGATTAGGGCAGATTGGGTTAACTGTGTAATTAATTGTTGCGGGGTGTGTTTTAGTTTTTGTGGTGACTACGAGGTAAGCAAAACTTTGAACATGTCATAGCATTTATAAGATAATTGGAATGCTCAATATCGCTATGTACAGAAATCGTTTAATAATATAGTTGTAGGAATTTTATGCATCATATATGTACTGCATCTTCCAGATAAATTGCTAGTTGATTTGCTTAAGAGATTCATCTCGGTAGATAAGCGTCACAACCTCAAATAGAGTTAGAATACGTTGTGTTGTTTTATTGTTGTACGTAGAATGTTTTCAAATATTATGAATAAAGTAAAATAAGTATCGTAAGTATTAGAATGTAGCTACCACTCAAATTATTGTAAATGTACCAAATGTATTAGTAGGTGTTGATAATGTTGTACGATGTTTTATTCATGGTATGATTTAATACAGTTGGCATTGTTTTAGAGGCCACAAGGAAACGCCATGAGAGCGTCACTACCGAGGATATGAAAAAAGCCATATGGTTGTACCTGGCACCAGCCAAGGCTAGACTTAAAAATGAGTATTTTTCATTTTTATTGGTTTATTCAAATAAAATTAATTAATAATAAATACGTTTATTTTTTATTTAGAATACTTCAATTAAAAAAATAGTGATTAATTGATAAACTTCAGTATGCCTTAAAAGATGCCAGAATTATTGATTATTAACTTGTATGTGAGTGTGAAAAAACAAGTTCTTGCCTTTTAGACAACTCTATGTATGTTTTCAACTTTCGTTATCGACGTTATACATTCTAAATAACCAAGACCAATTTTAGTTCATTTTGACAAATAAATAGATTGCATAAAAAATCTCAATTTTATATAAATTATTTTACAAATATTTTAAAAAAATATAGCGCTTACATTAATTTTAAAATATGGAATAAATACTTTAATTGAATATTTTAATCTATATTTAGAAAAAAATATGAAAATATATCAAAAACCTCTCACGAAAAATATTTATAAAATATATTTTTAAAAATATCTATGTAATATTTCTGGCTGTTAGCGGCTGTTATCGCTACAACACATTTTTATTTTTTCTTTGTATTTAATAATCACCCCTCAAAACACGTATAAGCCCAACTGCTACATCTTGTCTTGTCCTCTCATTTCAGTTCCTCGTTCATAAATCAACGTTTTAACAATTTTTCGTCTCTCCTTTTTAATACGCAACATTGTCGACGTAAAGACCGCGCATTTTAAAGATAAAAAAAAAAAACTTTGGATGCTGCAGCAGCTACTGTGCCGCTCGACTTGTAATTAAGACACTTTCAGGGCGGATGAAAAGAAATATAAACGATCGATTTCGTGCGACGCTCGACTTGGCAGCTTTTCTCGGAAATTGGAGATCATGATGAGAGAGTACTTTACTTCGGTGCTGGAAGGGGCCCCAAAATTTCGTAAGAAATTCCGGGAAATCGAGCCACCTTGGACAAGACGGTGGTTTTATTTACTTATAATTTTGTGAGTACAAAGAGAACGTTTGATGTATTTAACGGAAGCGAGATCGTTGTTGCGACAAATTGATGTGAAGAGCGGTTTTATAATAGGCGTTAAAGAATCTTTTTTTTTTTTTTTTTTGATGCATAAACAGAATATTGATGTATGTGGCGTTGGATGTGATCCTAGTTGAAGTAAATTAGCAAATATGACGTCTAATTTACATTTACAATTAATAATAAATTGAAAAAATGTTATTTTTTAGGAAACAATGAAACGTATATATATATACAGGGTGTTCCTAAATATCATGTACATAAGGAAGGGGGTAATTATTTGGTTTATTTTGTGCCTAAAATTTCATATAAACATAGGTCTGCAAACGATTCGTTACCAATCTGCAGGTGTTGGAAATTTCAAGATTTTTTCACTTTTTACTGTATAGCTCCTACAGTTTTTGAGATATTTTGCTCAAATTTGGAAGGTAGGTTACGCTATAAGGCCTGCATTATTAGCCATGCCAAATGATGATGTAAATCTACAGGGTAATAATTTTTTCGGGGTCATGCTCTCTTTTCTCACCCTGAACTTTTTTTTTGCGATGCGCCACTGCTAGATTCTAAAATACGCAATAAATTTTCTGTCTTGTTTAGAAACTTTTTGATCCCTTGTATTTTTTTCTCATCTCTGACCGTTATCGAGAAAAAAAATAGAAAACAATTTTCTGTAATTCGCCAGAGAAAATTAAATTTTTTAAAATGGCTTTATTCATATAATCACTTGAGTTTATTAATTTTAAGAGTTAAGGTGCTACTACCTGTTAAAAAATAGGATGAACCGGTTTTCGTAGCATTGTTTTATTACAATACAAAGTAACATAACTAATAACAATAAAAACCCTAATTAATAACAATGACAAGGAAACTATGCTACAACAATTGTTGAAGTTGTCCTCCTCCAACCCTTATACAGGCGTCCGCTCTTCTTCTCATTGATGCTCGCACTCTCTCAAATACTCCTGGAGTTTTCTTATCGTTTCAAATCCATCGATTATTCGATTCGTAAGTCATCAACAGTATTCACAGGTGTTGTATACACTAGAGATTTGAGATGTCCCACAGGAAAAATCATACTATTTGAGTCAGGGACCTAGGGGCCGAGGCTGAGGTCCACCTCGTCCTATCCACCTATTCTCAATATACTTATTTAAATAATCCCGAGCCAAAATAGAAAAATGTGATGGGGCGCCATCGTGCATATACCACATTTGATTACTAAGTAAAAGGGGCAAGTCTTCAAGTAATAAAGGCAATTCATTCTGCAAAAACAGCCTGTATGACTGACCAGGCAAAAAACAAGGACCAATCAAATTATCTCCAACTATACCACCCCATACATTTAATGAGAACTGTTCTTGAAAATGCGTTTGTACAATTTCATGTGGATTTCATCTGCCACGTGTGGTTGTTGTGGAAATTCATAATTGAAGTCCTTGAAAAATTCGCTTCATCGGTTAAAAAGGATTTTACAATTAAAAATGCGGTCTGCTGCTAGCTTATTAAGGTACCATTGGCAGAAAATCAATCCTTAAAGGAAGTCTCGGGAAGAAGAGCCTGCACTCTTTTGAATGTGGTAAGGGTATAGCAGGGAAACACGTAGAATACATCAAACAACTTGATGACTAATATTTAAATGTCCACTGATTTTTCTGATGCTGGTGTGGATGTCTGTCTATTTCATTCAGAACAGCCTCTTCGATTTTGTTGTTCTAACAGTACCGTGGTTTACTGCATCATTAGTATTCTTTTAAAAGTTCCAGTTCTCCATCTCTAGAATATTTGAAAATATTCGATGATCGGGTATCATTCTATTGGGATAGCGCCCATGTACAGACGCCTGGCTTCTCTTGCATTTCCATTTCGCAGGCCGTAGATAAAATGCATGTCAGCCATTTCAGAATTAGTGAAATTTTGGCATATTTACAAATTAATAACGAGTATTTAAAACACTTTTACACCTTACAGTTTGCAATTAAAAACTTTACTTATACAGACACAAGTTACGATTTCTAATGTCAGTTGTCAATTAAATAAACTCAAGTGATTATCTGAATAAAGCCAGAGCCTGCTAGGCCATTTTAAAAAATTTTCTCTGGCGAATTACAGAAAATTGTTTTCTATTTTTTTTCTCGATAACGGTCAGTGATAAGAAAAAAATACAAGAGATCAAAAAGTTTCTAAACAAGACAGAAAATTTATTGCGTATTTTAGAATCTAGCAGTGGCGCATCGCAAAAAAGTTCAGGGTGGGAAAAGAGGGCATGACCCCGAAAAAATTATTACCCTGTAGATTTACATCATCATTTGGCATGGCTAATGATGCAGGCCTTATAGCGTAACCTACCTTCCAAATTCGAGCAAAATATCTCAAAAACTGTAGGAGCTATACAGTAAAAAGTGAAAAAATCTTGAAATTTCAACACCCTGCAGATTGGTAACGAAGCGTTTGCAGACCTATGTTTATATGAAATTTTAGGCACAAAATAAACCAAATAATTACCCCCTTGCTTATGTACATGATATTTTAGAACACCCTGTATATAATGTTAAAAGAAAGGTCTTTTTTGGTTTACACAATCCTTTCAATCAGCACATTCCACGTTAATCTGCCCGTAGGCTGCAAATACTGGGATTTGCATCCGGAAACTTATTGAATAAAACATGGCGCGCGCGGCAGCAAGCACTTAATCAAATAGCATTAAGTCCGTAGCGGCTCAGGAAATAGGTAATAATCTTCCGGCGTATTAAACAATTTCAGATTTTATTGCTCAAGATTCCGGGAAACCAATTCAATTTTTAATCTGTCTCTGTTCCTCTCGTTCTTTGCGCACGATTTGGTCTTTGTGATCATCACCTGAGGGTTCGCTGTTATAGGAAATAGTTGAATGCCTCGTGGATGAAGACGAAGCCTTTGTTACTTCGGTTAAAAGTGTGTTTATCTATCCTTGTTTACTTGTTAATCTGTGCAATCTCGCATGGACAAACTACTTTCATATTATTCATAAAAATTAACCTAATTATTTTTAGATTTTTTTTTTTTTAACCCGACATGAACCAACTTTTTTAATCGAAGAGATAGATTAGTACTTCCAAATGCTATATTATAGAGAATTACTATGAAAATTAAGAAGTATACAGGGTGTTTCAGACCACTCGTCCACTATCTTTTTCTCGCGATCTATTGCAGCTAGACTAATGCGACAAAAAATTTAATAACAGAATCCTACCTAAAGAAATATTCGAAAATATTTTTAACTTCCGGAAACGTTCCATTATAATAATAAGTGGTTTATTGACAACAGAGAATACATTTTCAAAACATATACCGGAAGTGGATAGCAAGTTTCTTATTTTAAATGGAATCATATGTTTTTTCTTAACTCAATGAATTCTACAGATTATTTGAACACAATTTTCACTAAAATTCTCTATCCCTAAATCCAACCGTTTTTGAGATATTCACGATTTTGTCAAAATTTTGACGTTTTCATTTCTTTCGAAAACATACCATATTTTGTAAACCATTAAAGATAATGATCTCATTTTACTATTATCCAAGAAAAATAGTTGTTCCTACCAAATTCTGTCAAAAGAACCACTAAATTGTATACAGAGTGTTCATAAATCGATTGTCAATTCGAATACATTTAACCTTAGAAAATTATTTTTTTTCAAATATAACATTATATTTCTAATTATACCATACAATGTAGAAATAAAATCTCCGTCGATAAGTATAAAGGATGCATATACCTATTCCTAGTCGTTTTCAAGATATCAACCATTATTTACTCGGCTATGAAAATTTTAGTACATTTCTTGCAGTAGGCTATGAAAATGACAAGTAGGTTTGACAATCATCAAAGCAGTGTTACTCTACTTCATCATTAAGATCTAATTTTTTTCATTGCTGATCCATGGTATAACGTTGAGGTTGATAGGAGTATTATAAAAGCTATTTTACATTTATTGCTTATGTAAAGGGAATAGATGATACTCAATAATTTAAAGATGCCAGATAAAATGATGGTACATATTACATTAAAAAAAAAAAAAAAACGTTCACAAAATAATCATAAAATATTTAGTGCACTTAATGTAAAATAACTAAATAAAAATGAATCAAAATGTCTGCCGTTTCTTTCTATACATCGCTCTATTCTGGCCTCAAAGTTCTTATGCACTCGAATTAGTTCTTCTCTGCTTATGGATCTACACGTTTGTCTTATTCTCATTTTCATTTCTTCCGCACTTGGCGGACAATTTTGATTAAACAATATCTTTTCACCCTTCCCAAAAATAATAATCTAAACATGTCAGGTCTGGTGATCTAGCTGGCCATGAAATTTCGGACCCTCTCCCAATCCATTTATTTGGAAACATTTCACTTGATTTTTCTCTCACATGTACAGCAAAATGTGCAGGACAACCATCCTGTTGAAACCAAATATTTCTTCTTGTTTCTAACGGTAAGTACGTTTTCGAGGAGCACTGGCAATTCATTTGTTAAGAAATTGCTGTATACATTCCCGTTTACCGTTTCTTCAAAAAAGTAGGGTCCAATTATTTGGTCACCAAGGATGCCGCACCACGTGTTTATATAAGTTCTTGCATCCAGTGTGGATTTTCGTGTGACCAATAATGTAAATTATGATGATTTACTTCACCATTACTTTTAAATGTTGCTTCAACTGACCACAATACCTTTTCAAAAAATCGAGGAGCTGCAATTAATTTTGTTTGTGCCCATCGATATAAATAGACCCTGGCCTGGAAGTCGCCGTCACGTAATTTTTGACGAAGTGAGATATGGTACGGGTGCATTTTGTGGTCATTAAGAACTCGCCATACGCTCACATGGTTAATTCTAATATGCCGAACAATTTGCTTGCCCTTGTTGTGGTTTTTGCGCACACTTCCTGTTTTTTGCACACAGAGAGCTAAACGAGAGAATACCTTACGCGTAAACTGTCGTCGCTCTGGATACCTTTCGGCATATACACGCGCTGCCATCGCCATATGTTTTTGACATTCACCCATAATCATCAACATGTCGAATGCTTCTGCATTTGAAAATGCCATAATAAAAATAAGACTTGAACAACAAAAACTAACAAAATAACGCGTAACAATAAAGCAAACAACAACAACGAACCACTAATAATGAAAATTCGACAATAATAGGGAGATTAGCAAAGACAAGTTTGACACTTCTCGATCTGAAACTGACATGACAACGCTATTGCTTTGTTAAGTGAAACTTTCACAGCCCAAAATATCTTTTATAATACTCCTATCAATCTTAACGTTATGACTATGGATTAGCAATGGAAAAAATTAGATCTTAATGTGAAGTAAAATAACACTGCTTTGATGATTGTCAAACCTACTTGTCATTTTCATAGCCTACTGCAAGAAATGTACTAAAATTTTCATAGCCGAGTAAATAATGGTTGATATCTTGAAAACGACTAGGAATAGGTATATGCATCCTTTATACCTATCGACGAAGAATTTATTTCTACATTGTATGGTATAATTAGAAATATAATGTTATATTTGAAAAAAATTAATTTTCTAAGGTTAAATGTATTCGAATTGACAATCGATTTATGAACACTCTGTATACAATTTAGTGGTTCTAGTAGACAGAATTTGGTAGGAACAACTATTTTTCTTGGATACTAGTAAAATGAGATCATTATTTTTAATGGTTTACAAAATATGGTATGTTTTCGAAAGAGATGAAAACATCAAAATTTTGACAAAATCGTGACTATCTCAAAAACGGTTGGATTTAGGGATAGAGAATTTTAATGAAAATTGTGTTCAAATAATCTGTAGAATTCATTGAGATAAGAAAAAACATATGATTCCATTTAAAATAAGAAACTTGCTATCCACTTCCGGTATAATGGAACGTTTCCGGAAGTTAAAAATATTTTCGAATAATTCTTTAGGTAGGGTTTTGTTATTAAATTTTTCGTCGCATTAGTCTAGCTGCAATAGATCGCGAGAAAAAGATAGTGGACGAGTGGTCTGAAACACCTTATATATATATAATAACCCGTTAGTTACTAAAAAGATGTTTCTGCGTATGTCGAATGTATAAATCTCTGACCGAAAAGGTTGCGTCACATTTGTCGCATAACATCAAGGGGATTAGCTGTCAGAACGATTGTTGGCATACATATGTATTTTCCCTTTGTTGTTCATTTCAACCATCGATTATTCTCGTGTGTTCAGATGATAAAATTTACAAACACTTAAAATGTGTCTGTTTATAATTATTTGAAGAAATAAATTTACTGAAGCCCATTACTTTGATTACAAAGACTGTTTAAGGTTTAGTTTTATAAGACCTTTTTTTTTAATGTGGATGTACAAATTGAATAAGATAATGGAAGTAATGCGCCTAAAGGTTTGGCGAAGAACATTTTTTGGTTTTTTCTAAATTACACTGTTGAAAATTTTAACACTTTTTTGACTAATTTAATAGTCAGGAGAGGTCCACACTCTTTTCGTGTTATTTTGTCGAGAACTATAGAAGTTTAAATTTGACGAGCAAAGATAGTCAAGTATTGTCTATTGCTAAGGGTTATTTTGTCCAACTGACACGTGGAATTATAAAATACTTCTAGTCACATTATATTGATCTAGACTAGACAAATTTACTAGCTGTTTAACTAAATGAATGCGATCTATTGGATGATTTAACACCGTTTTCTAAACACAACATCTTTTTAATATGCAACTCCTATTTTTAGTGCTATAATATTCTCTCTTTAAGACGTTTTCTCAATTATAAATATGCAGAACCACTCATCAAAAGTTTTGGTTTCAACTAAAGGTACCTAATTTTTAAAATGATTTTTGAGAAGCACTATTAAAATTAAGTGAATGTTTATGCTATTTGATTCAAATCTAAAATAATTACGTAAATAGATTGTTCCCAATACATCTTTAAGATGTTGACATTTTTTATGCCCACTGGAATTAACGTTTAATAACACAAGGTTACATTTTGAAGGTCAGTCACATTTGGTGGTTTGTTTGGATATGTTAATACGTAGAAACAAACTCGAAAACAGATACACGTGCAATGCAGGTGGTGCGTATAATGCAATACTGTATTAGAATAGGTGGGGTTTCTATATTTCTATCCGAGGGAAAAATTCTGATTGGTTGACGCTTCTGAATGTCTAGAAAAATAGTCAATCCTCATATCTGAACAAAGAATTCACACGAAATTCTAGTCATTTCTGTTCTATTAAATACGCGTAGTCAACTCATCTGGCAAAGTTTGGAAAAATCAACACTAAAATATTTGACTAGCGCAAAATTAACGCCAACACCGTAATATTTTCGACAGTGTATAAATTTGTTCCTCATACACTAGATTCTTAGTTTTTCCACAAAGAAAAAAATCACAGGGTGTAAAATCGGGTGATCTAGGTGGCCAGTTGTAAATTAGACCTCTATTTCCAATTCATTTAGCACGAAAAAAGCTTACTTAACAAGTCATTTATTTCACGGGTGTTGTGCGGTGGAACACCATCTTGCTGAAAAAAAAAATATATTTCTTTCTAGTAAGAGCAAATTGTAAATAAAATCCGCCAGATGTTCTTTTAGATTTTTCTTCAAATAATAATAGCTACTAATTTACATTAAAGAGTATTGCGAGAAAGGACAAATATTTTATTTCTTACAATGTTGAGCAACTCGCACAGAATCAATCTATTACATCATTAAAAAAAAATGTATAACATTCTTTATTCTGATTTCTTTCTCTAATACAGTGTTGGCATTTACAAAAACATTAATAATAATTGGAATAATTTGTCATAACTAAAATTTTACATAAAGTATGACCAAAATACTAACAAAACACAAGCATTTTTAAGGCATATTATTTCCTCCAAGATAAAAATTAAACATATCGTGATATAGTTAGTCAATAAGAAAAATATCTTAGCACTCAATAAGAATATTCACGCACCTAAATCCATAAATACATACATTAGAACGTGCCTTCTGATTCGTTTCGTATACATCAACTCATTTTATCATTTTATATACGCTATAGGCACTAGCATAAACACATGTACTTAAAAACACAATTTATTCATGAGCATCAGTATTAAGGGCAAGAAATCATAATTAAGCATATTTGGGTCAGCAATTACGAACAGGCCGAACAAAAATCTACCAATCCTTCTAAACGGACTAGCGGACGATTTAACGCTGGTGAAGCTAATTACAGACCAAATGACGAACGATAATAAATAACATCAGACTTGCTTAAATACCATGTCGCTACATTACCCAGTGCACATGACAAGACAACGCGTGGAACACAATTGAAGCATGACTCCCTGTGTCCTTTGTGTTAAACGATTTCAATTTCAACACATTCTGATCAAGTAGGCGCGTCTAATTCAGACGTTAGATCCTTATTTTATTTTTTTTCCTCTGTTGGCGACAGTAGTGGAGCTAATGGAAAGTAATGACTCATTGTTCTGGGTTAAAACGATTCAGGCAATTGTGGCCGCTTAATTTTATTGCCACTAAAAATTTAGTGTTGCTCGTGCAAGTGTTATATTTAAATTTCTATATTCAAAGGAGAATATTTTAGTGTGCGGACGTATGAAGATGTTCTGAAATTTTAGTTCTGGTATTAATTAAAAGCTGGAACGGTTTTATCTTATCGTTAAACAAAGTTTTATTTGACTAGGCGACGTATCATTAAGTGTGTAGAACGTGTTCGACTGGATCAAATTAACTTTAATAAATTGGATTCTAACGGATGTAAATTGCCGTTAAAGAAATCGTATTTGCATCTAAATTTTTATATCTCTAGCTTATACATACTTTTTTTTCGTAAATGCTGATTAGTTCCATCAGGAATTTCCACAACATTTTGTTGATCTTTCATTAAGCTTAAACAGGTTCGTTTATAATAATCCATTATCACTTGCTCTTTGAATAACAAGCATCAATTTTTATTAATAATTACGAAACATTAATTTGTTAGTAACATGTACCTATAATTACCAGAATAAATTCTGTATGAATTTTAATTATATAAATACCTATTTTGCAATTAGTGCGGTAACCATACCATTTATTCCACTAGTGCCGTAATAGGGTCTATTACAGCACTAGTTGCGTAATAGAAATGGAACATTTAAGCAGATTTATTTTAAGTTGGTCACATTGCAACAGAAATGGAGATGTCAATATGACATTTTGTAAGCAAGTTTGAGGTTATTATATTAAAATTCATTGTAAGATTTGCTATTTTAATTAATCTTTGAAATAGTACAAATATTATAAACATTTATATAACGTTTGAATTATCTTTCGAAGTGATAGTGATACCGTGTGCAGTAGAAAAATTCTGTTGAAAAATTATCGTTCTCTGCGATAGTGATATTGCTTCTGTTGGAGTACTCAAACTGTGAACCATTCCAAAGTTCCAGGTAGATTCACATTATTTTCCTGTGCAAACATATTTCCAACATCAATTTTATTTTCATAGAAGAGGCACAACGTAACCTTCAGCAACAGCCGTGCTTTTCCAGCCACCTAATCGTTTTATAGTTAAAATATCACCTCCAGTATTTGCTATATGTGTCGCACTGGATCTTCTAAAATAATGTCCTGTATAAAGATGAGATCTGGTAAATGAAGAAAACTGGCAATTTGTTTAGGAACATTTCCCATGGTGTTAATACCGATAGGCTATTAATTAAGCAGCCATGACGATAAGTAGAAAAAAAAAGTAACTGTTTTAGGCCGCAGATTATTATATTTTTTTATAAGTTCGATGCAGTTTACATCAGTCACTGCGAACATTCTGGGTACATTGTTTTTGTTTTTAGGTATGTTGACTATAATGGAATCGGAATTGTATTGAAGATCTTCCACACATATATTAATAATTCTTCTCGCCTACAGGCTCCATTATATTCCTATTATCAAATAACCTAGAATATAAAGAATTACAAAAAAGTAACGAAATAAAATCAACACTAACCTTTATAGCTAAGTATATTTATCATCGGCTTGTTTCAAAACTATGAATATCTTCTTCTAAAATTTTAGATTTTTTGTTTGATAACCTTAGATAGCCGTTTTAATAATGCTTGAAGTTTCATATATTTGATATAATCACATTCTATGTACATTTAAAACACGATCTTAACATCGAATAAATCGACCATAATGATGACGATTTATAATCTTTACGCAGCATTTCAAAATATAGCAAGTAAGACGTTCTCAGAAATATGAAGAATTTCCTTTTCTTGCACCATTTTTCAAAATTTTTGTATCGCATTTGATACATAGTGTACGATTTTCGGAAGTAAATTATTAATGGTTTTTTCAGCAATTTGCCGTATTTCAGCGGAGTGTATGAAAAGTTGTAGAACTCATATTAAATATCATAAATAGTTACTTTAGTAATATAATATATAAAATTTAAAAATGTGTCAATTTTAAATTAACTTGTCAATTTAAATCTTGTGCCAAACCAAGGTGACAACTGGTGACAACCACCACAAAATTTCCCTAGATTATCAAATTTTTCTCGTTTTTTCAAAAAGAGAAATTTTAAAACTAATTGCAAAAAATAGCATAAAAGACACGTTTCATTTGACATTAATGCACTCATTCAGTCAAGAAACTCGTGGCTACGCCACTCGTTTCTTAAACTCTGAATTCGTACTTTGAAACGTCAAAATGAAACTTGTCTTTTAATATACTATTTCGCATCAGTTCTATATCAACGAAAATTAGCTATAAATAATTTACAAGTTCAAACGATTATAAATGTGTTTTGCTGATTAATATTTTACGATATCCTCAAACAACGTAAGCGGTCAGCTATAAGTTTTAATGGTTTGTAGTTCGTGTACAGGATTTGCGAGATTGTAACTACAATGTCGAGAAGGACAAGACAATATTGTTAATGGTAACGATGCTATATAACTCGTAAAATACTGAACCGATCTACATTTAGTAGCCTATAAATACTAATATATTTATGGCGAACTTATAAGAGATATAAATTATAATTTATGTGTTACCAGTGTGTGGGCATTGAGCTTTTTTGTGAAGAATTTTTTTTTGCTATAAATAACTGAACGGAAAATAGATTTGAAGGGGGAAAAATGGTTTAATTGAGGAATATTTAACTCGCATAAGAAAGTAATTGTTAAATTTGTTTTTTTATTTTAACATTAAATAACATTTCAAAAAGCCATTTAAAATGAATTCTCTCTTTTAATGCTATGGCCCCCATTACTGTTCAAATATTCAACACTAACTAATTTGTATTGGATTAATAAATAATAATCTAAATGGGGATCGGACAATGTGTAAGTATTCACAGCTTGACAAGTACTGAATAAAGTACGGTTTTGTATCGTTGAATAGCATTCCAATTGCGAATAAATAAATGTATCGAAGTGAAGGGGCACAGTTTCGAACACATGGCTTTTTGAATTGTTATTTAATGTTAAAATAAAAAATAAAAAAAAACATAAAATCATGTTTGCTTGTTTCTCTTTTTTGTGTATTTTTTCTAGACGTTCACAATCATGTTTTTTCAGCGATTACAGTGCAATCTGTTACGAATCGAAAAAAGTTTCAAACAAAAACTGCATACTTAATGACGTAGAATCCGAACCTGCAATACAAAATGGAGGTTCTCATTTAAGATTTCAAAGTTGTTCCCCCTCCCACTTTGGGGGGTGAGGTGGGGGATCGAGTTCGGCACCATTCAGTGAGCCTGCTACATTATAACAAATCTTATTAAGATCTTTTTTTGATTTGATGCAGTGTTTTAGAGATATTCCGTTGTCTCAAGATGAAAAATTCAACCTGTATATTTAGTTCAACAAAAATAATACAGGCCAGATCATGAATGTTTGTAGTTACGTCATATTTGCTTATGACCTATGCAGCGTCTGAAACAAATTCAGGCACACCAATATTGTTTACAATGAACTGTACGGAATGGCAATTGTCAAATTTAATAGAGTTTTAATAGATTTTCTTTTATAACTGAAAGGATTGGTTCAGTTTTTAGTCAACGTTTCGTTTTAACAACAATCATGAGTAATGCAACTAATACGATTCTAAATAGTGAACTTTTCTATTGACAATGCTTTCGTGATCAGGCTTAGCTTATTATTAAATGTGTTCTCAATGAAATAATGTATTACCACAATAATGTAGTTCTCATATCAAAAACCTATTTACAAATTAAAATGTAGAAAATATTTAAGCAACATAAAAGTATTTAGTTTAATATACGTTACCAATGATTAATTAAACGGAAGATGATGTTTTTATTTTATGTAGCAAACATAATTTCTATACAACGGTATATACAAAACATAATATTGCAGTAAATTAAATTAAAATATGTCAATATTGAAAGAAAAGAATAGTGAAATTAAAAATATATTTAATTTGTGTCTTCGCTCTCATCTTCTGATCCGCAATTAACTGTCAGAACAAAGTCATGTTTGCTTCACATTCGTACCACTCTTTAATTATTTTCCCTGTGTGATTTATGCAATTTGCCAGGAGTCTGTGTACAGCTGTCCAAACTTTCTTGCCACATTCCTAATACTTGTTTATCGCCATAACTATCCCGACCAATATGGTTATTATAATATCCTTTCGCATGTGCCCATATAAATTCGATAGCATTGAAATCGCAGTGATACAGAGGCAGTCTTGAAACTTTATGCCCATGTGCTCGAAGTAATTCATCAATAACATAAACCTTAACCATAAATTACTTTACGAACATCCATTTTATTTCTCTCTGACACATCACATGTTTTGGGCATCAATCGTGGCTTGTACAGGGTTGTTGAAGCACTCGATGAAGGAACAGCGGATATAGCTTCCTTCTTGCGCTTTGTGTTGTAGATGATACCCATAGAAATGCCCAAAGCATTCGCAACTCTCTACAATTTGTATGTAAGTTTTAATTTAATAATAACCAATTACAATTTACCTCATGGACCGCATCAACGAATATTAGAGGACTTCCATTTCGCTTTTCCTCCTCGAAATACACTAGTAAACGACTGACCAACTCTTGGCAACAAGAACTAAGTCGTTTACCAGGCATCTTGAACTGTAACCTAAAAAAAATGTTTTAAGTCTTTGTATGTTTCTTTAACACCTCTAAACTTACCACAAACTAAACGATTTACTTCACTATAGCTCTGAAAAGAACTTTTGGTAAAAGAAATAATAGAAGTAAGTAAAAATTCAAACCTAAAGAAGGGTCAATAAACAGTAAAAAGTCAAATGTCAACGGAGCGGTAAAATGGGTTAAAATGGCGTGGTTGCATGTCCTGAAGTGAACATTATGAAAGGTCTTATTTACGCATTACTCGACCGTATTCTATCTCACTTCAACTAGTTTGTTGATACTTAATAAAATATGGACGTATAGCTTAAGTAGATACGACTTATGTTGTATACTTCTATCTCGCTTGTCTATATGAATGCTTCCAATTTTTTGAAACTACGCTTGTCTTTACTTTACCGACCTGTTAATGACGTAACTACAAACATTCAAGACTTCCTCTATGTATGACAATTCCATATTTATTAATTGCCTGAAAAAAAACCAAGGTTGGTTGAAATGTTGGTGGTATATGAATTCCGTCACATTCATAATTATTTACTAATAAATTATTGGATTAAAAATATATTTTTTCTTCATGTAATTCAAACAATTATTTGAATAAAAAAAAGGATGCAATGACATCCGAAAAACCACTAATTTATCGAAACGAACATTATAAATTAACAGACATAGAGCATACGAAAATACTAAGCATTTGCCTGGATACGTCAGGCCACTTTGAGGAAGAATTTTCCCGGCAATAACTGACAATTCGCCGTAAGGTACTACAACGTTATATAACAAACACATAAATTTAATTAAAATCGTCCGCGAAGAACAACAATCTAATTTAATTTAAACAAACGGAGAATCTCGCGAGTATTAATAAATCAGCCGCTGGTATATGTATTCTACAATTTTGGTCGTTTCTCCCTTTCTTAGCGAGAACATGGTAAAATACAAACGTTTTAAATTTTATGTAGGTCTTATGACGATTACTTACACATCACGGAGTAAAGCATTTTCAGCGAAGAAGCAGAATTCAACTGCTTTCATCTACAGCCTACAAATAACACTTTTAAAATCTCTGTATTCGGCTTTATGAGCTGAAAGCCTTTATTACCTAAAGAGTTTAAAATATAATGATTTTAATTCAGGTGAAGATCACTTACCAATTCATATATAGAAACATTTACGGAAAACAAAGATGGGAAGAGTAGAACAACGCTATGTTCGGGAATTAATTCAGAAATTTGGCGAATACCAAATAGAAACAACATCAAAACAAAATAAATGCTTATCCAAGCAGAATAGAAATACCGACCTGTTTTTTAAGGTAAACAAATCCCAGTTATACAATTTGAAATTGCCTAGATAAATGCTCACACCTTAAAAGGCAAAATTTACTCTAAATACCAGTAACTATGAAGAATACATGAGAACTAACATATCCATTGTTAACGTTCTATAGACTTGCAAATATTAACATTTTATCTTTTACAGCTTTTCGTCTAATTGCAATTAGACGACTTCAAATATTTACCCATAATTTCTTAGTATTTATTCTCTTTAAGTAAACCGTAACTATTTACTTGGTCTATATGTGCGATTATTTTTGCTATTTAACAAGTAAAGTATAAGTTTACTTTAAGATAAAAGGCGGAAGTATCTGTAACAACGTAAACACAGCTAATATTTTATTGTCATGTGTAATAGCATTGTTTATATACATACTAGTTAGTCAACCTTATGGACAAAATAGTTAACGGATTTTTGAACATTTTGGACAAAAGCAGTAGATGGCAGCACGCCGTTGATGTCCATCTCGATTTAAATATAAACTTTATAGTTAGACTACTACATATAAGATGGCTCTCTTACGTGTCGGTAAAATATTATTTAATTGCAATAGTCACCTCGTAAGTTGTAGGCAGATTGTAGGTGAGGCCCGGGAAAAGGGCGATGACGCTGTGATGACGCGCCACGCGATAATTCTCGTGTTTACATTGAAATTTTTGTTTTATTAGGGAAGAATAAATATTTAGTTTGATAATATATAATCGTTATTTTTTTACCATTTTACTTTACTTTTTTTTTAGTTTCTAATTTAATGTTATGCTCTATATATGTGTGTGTAGTTCTAAGTTTTGTTTTATATTTATATAATATTTTTTATTTGATTTACTTATGTTTACTATTGCATAATAGTAGAAATTCGTTTTTCATTATAAAAATAAACATGTGGTTTGGGAGTACAAATCGCCATTTATATTTACATATATGCACCATGTTACTTATTAGATTTGTTTGTTTGTCTGATCTAAGCAGATCCATGGAATTTTACGCGTTTGTTTGTATTTTAGAGCATGATTTGTGCGTGTTTGTTTGTTTAGAGCAAGCAAATCCAGATCACAAAGAGGTTCCTCTTTCTGCTCGCGATCCGATGTCCGAGCAATTACGAGCAATTTGTGCAACATAACCTAATCGCGCTAACACCGTGTTGTAAACTGTCGTTTGTAAATGTAATCCGATTTATACCTGCATCAAATATGCACGAAAGGATAATATAATGATACCAATGTGATTGATGTAAAGAACGATCATTATATTTTAAAAACTTCACTTGGTAGGTACATAAATACTAGTGTATGATGTGTTTTTATTGTAGTCTAGATTCATTAGTTTGAAAAATTACTTTTACTTTTCCTACTCATAATAGCTGTGACAATAAGTAAATAATAAAATTAAGGTTATATTGCAATCGAGCGCGTTTTGTTTGTACCATCTTTAAATCCAACTCTGAGGCGCTCTCAAGTTACTCTGATGACGTCAGTAGATACTGCTCCAAGCACACAAACAAACAAAGCTATTAAAAACAGCATACATTATGACGCGTTCGCGCTCTTTCTCTTGATTGGCTGAAAAGTTACGATGTAACCTTGTATACACGGATGTTGCCCCCAAAGGTTACCTCGTAACTTTTCAGCCGCTCAAGAGAAAGAGCGCGGATGTGTCATCATGTATGGTGTTTTTAATAAGTAAAGTGGTGCATATATGTAAAAATAAATGGCGATTGGTACCCCCAAACTACATATTTTTTATCATTATATAAAAAACGAATTTCTATTATTATGTAATAGTAAACATAAGTAAATCAAGTAAAAACTATTTTGTAAATATAAGAAAAACTATATAAATTTCCCGCCTTTACACCAGTTGAAGTTAGCGACAGTACCGCTATACACGGGAGAAGCGAAGATAGCAATAGGAGAGAGGAGGGGAAGAAGGTTTTCGTATATACGTTTGAACGAAAAACCCGCGTTTTATTAAAATTTTAAATATAAAAAGGCCATCGAACTACAGATTATATATTATCAAACTAAATACTTATTCTTCTTAATAAAACAAATATTTTCTGATTATTATATAATCATAAATATAAGTAAATTAAGTTAACAAAACAACTTATTAATTTAAAAACTAAGAAAATAAAAATTGAGAAGTAGATTTGTTTTTTTTCTCGGCAAATTTTCGTGCTTTTAGATTTAACTTTTCCCTTTTCAGTGATTTTTGTTTTAAGTTTAAACATTTTATTCTTAAAAGAAAAAACCTCAATTTAGAAAATTGTTCAATTAATGTTTTGTCAACAAGAACGTGCCTTGCAATATACTTTCAATTTCTTTATATTCATAACAGAATACCTCAGAATTCTAATCTTCTAATGTAAACAAACAGAAGAATTATCGCGAGGTGCGTCATCACAGCGTCACATGCATCCACCCTCCCTTTTCCCCGGGCCACACAATTCGCCAATGCCAGTAAATCACCGATACGGATTCCATCGTTTCCGCAGATGGATAAAACACAGAAATCTGTCTCTCACTCTGACCGAGATACCTGTTATATTTATCACGTTTTCAAATCGATTTACATTCACCGATAGAGTGCACCACTTCCCTGAGCAATACTTTATTTTTCCGAAAATGCATTACGTTGACTAACTAGATATATTTAAATAATGGTAATAGATAAGTTTTTTCTGCTCTAAGTTGGGTGCAGTTAAATATATAATGAATTAAAATAAACTCAACAGCACTTATACTATAAACTGCAGGGTATACGATTACTTGATGGTATGTACAACATCTTATTCTACCAAACAGTTAGGAAATAATAGAAGAAAAAGGAAAGAAAATCCCGACACGTTATACTTCGAAACAGCCTCCTTTTACGGCCACTAAAACAATTAATACATCAACCAGTGAGAGCGCATGTTATATGCGAGTACCAAATAATTTATACCCATTTCCAGCCATGCTATATTTAAATACGCTTTTTTCATTTCGTCAGCAATTTATACCCGCTGAAAGTACCTACGACCGTAATGCGTTAAGACTGTAAAAATAATAACGACACAGAATCCCGTTGACGTACATTTAGAATTTAATTTCATCATTTCTCTCTCCGCGCCCGGCGCAGACAAATGAGCCCCACTCGACTTTGTACACTGCACGCAGATGTTTCAGCGCACCCACCGATGTGAACCTTTAATGTGGCCACGTATACGAGACGAAATTCTTTTTGATATCTATTTTAGCGTCTGTCGTTTGTGTTTTTCTTTTCCTATCTGCTTTTTTCCCCCGTTCGTTGACAGTATCGAGCAACAGCGCGCGAGCTGGATCCATAAATATTGCCATATTTACAAAATATGGTAATATGTTATTGTTGCTTTCATTTAAGTCGCTGTAATGTTTATATTTGTCATAGAATTTATGATAAGTTATAATCGGTTTTTAAATATATAAGTGGTTTCTTAAAATATGAACACAGTTGGGGTTTTAAGTTACATTTAATGCTAACATGCGCGTAAAATACTTGTGTTATAAGAAAATTCAGTGTGGGAAATTATCAAGAAAAAGTGATTTTTTACCAGGAAAATTTACCTACATTTTTGAATGTGCACCGCTTCAATCTTGTGTACTACGGCTACTTTCATATGTTGCAAAAAAAAATTAATATCCTCTGTGAAACAAAGTACTTTCCCTGTTACTAGATCATTAAAATAATATTAGCTCTCTCCCATGCATGATGCAATTTTCTTAGTTTAATGACGTTTCGATATTATTTTATGTCTTTTTCAAGCTTTACATAATAAATGAATATTGATTATATAATTGTATGGATAACTTCCATCATAGCGTTGTCATAGACAATATTCCACAATAGAGGTCTCAGCATAGAACCTTGCGGTATGCCAGCAGTCGTCAAAGTTTTTCCGTTGTAGCTGGCCCATCCTTTGGTATTATCAAACCGCAAATTCCATCAGTAAATGGATATACAAGCTAAATGAGCTGGGCACTCAAAGAAAATTAACATTGGCTTTGATTCGCAGCTGTTTGGGGGTGAAGACAAATATTTTGGCGAACAATCTGGCCAGGGACGGTTTGCCAAAGTTTTCCGTTGGAGCTGACCTCTCCATTGGTATTACTAAACCGTAAATTCAGAAACTGGATACACAAATTGAATGAGGTAGATACCCAAAGAAAATTAACATCAGCTTTAGTGCGTAGCTGTTTGGACGTGAAGAGAAATGAAGTGCTGAACAATATGGAACAATGAAAAATTCGTCAAAATCTTCCTTCGGCATTACGAAACCACAAATTCCGATTAGTAAGTGGATACACAATCGTGGCGAAAGTCACCAGGACGGAGGTAGGCGCAAGTGGTCTGAATTTACTAAAGACACGAGGACTGTCAAAATGCTAATAGGTCTGCTGGCTGGTCACTGTAGGCTAAATAGACATAGGTGACGCTATGTAGGAAGAAAGAAACACCAGTTCACGTGTTGTGCAAATGCGACGGTCTGGTGAGGATAAGGCTTCAAGTACTGGACATGAAGAGACCCACAACTAACACCTACATAAAGGAGGCACTCTCAAGGATGTGAGGTCATCTAAAATCATAATAGATCTGAAAAGGTGGCGATAGAGGGTTATCAACAGGAAATTGGCTGATATTGTATCCTATGCAAGAATATTGAGTTGTAATGACATTTAAAAAAAGTTATCGCAAATTATTTCGACTGAATAAACTGCTGCAGAAAGATTTACCATAAATTTTCATAATTAATGAAAAATATGAAATATACGACTGATGATTACTAAAAGAAGATATATTTAGTTACATTTTATGTAAAACTAAAACTGGACCACTCGTTGCTATATTTGGCTTAAGGATTATTCCAACTTTTAGAACTGACTGATGCGGAAAAAATGATATAGGATTCAATCTCACCAGAAGCTAAAAGCGTTTTACCGAGCAACTTTTTTTTTTAAACGTTGAAGCATCAAGAACAACCGAAAGTGAATAAAAAAAAAAAACAGTTACACAGAAAGAAAGAATAAAAGAAAAACTCATTTACCATCAAAGTTACTCCATGAGTTTTTTTTTCTTCGTTACGTATAAATATAAATGAGAATTTGATATCGCGGGCAAAATATAAAAGTCCCTCTCGTACCAGGATCATAAATATTTATAAAATTCATGTCATATGTTTCTCTGCTTATCTGTTATTTCTGTATGAGGCCAACCATATATGCGTACATTCCCTACATCTTCCCTATACGAAAATGCAATATCTGCCGGATTGTCATTTCTGATCTCCCTCGATGCTCCCTAGGCAGGTAGGTACGCTCCTAATTCACTGTATGAATAACGAAGCGAAGATTTATATTGTAGACGGTCTATATCTCTGTATGGCAAGGTATGGAGTAGAACTTCATAAATGAGAGACGTACATACAGTTATGGACGCAATTTCCCTCCTGCCTTAATTTTATATTATCACATAATTATGCTCTATAACGGCTTATACAGGGTGTAACAGCGGTAACGCCGTGGTCTCTGGTGGTCAAATGGTAACAATTTTTGAAATATTGTATATTAAGATGTATGTAGGTGGATCAGATCTACAATTTAAAAATAATATGCAATATACAGGGTGTTCCAAAATTTAGAAGCGCATCAAAGTTATGTTTTTCTTAATGGAACGCCCTGTATTTTATGCCATTTTTGAAGTGTACACTAAAAACTAGAACAATTTTATTTGAGGTTCCCTATACCTAATTTTTATAGTTTATGTGATATTTTAATTTGTTTAAAAATGCGATGTTGCAAAAAAAGTCTAGTATCTCGGAAACGAATTAATTTAGAAAAGTGAAATGAAAACCGTAAATAGCAAATCCTTTGACTGATTGAATGCGACATTCAACGTTGTCCAGTACTCTACAGGATGTTCAAGTACCTAAGTCAAACTTTGTGAATTTTACTCGTGCATAACTTTGTTATTTTAAATGGAACACCCAGTATAGTTTTACGTTGATAGATAGGAATTTTTATTTTCTTTAAACCAGTATTAGGAGTTCCTATACCCATCTCGACTGGTTTTTAAGTTATTTGGGTTTTTTAGGTGGTTTAAGTAAATTGTCATTATCTTACGTTAATTTAATCTAGGTAGCTGGTGTTTTTTTTTTTGAATGTGTCTATTTAATGTGTATCCAGTTAGCACCATGAAAGCATACTCGTTGCAAGAAAGAACTGATATGATTTTAGTTATTGGTGAGTGTCAGGAAAATTGTTTCCTTGCGTCTCGGGTGTATGCGTAGAAGTACCCTAATCGAAAACATACAGATAAAAGAGTATTTCAAACACTGTTGGACCGATTTCGTACCACAGGCAACGTTGCTTACATGAAGCGACATAAAACAACAATTGTAAGCGAAGAAAATGAATTTGGGGTATTAGGAGCAGTCATTAAAGAACAGCATAGCAGCAAGAAAGATTGCTAAGGAATTTAAGTCACATGATTGTATTTAGGATCCTGAAAAAAACACATATACCATCCCTACCACTTTCAACGCCACCAACAATTATACCCTATGGATTATGAGCGAAAAGTTGATTTTTACGTGCGGGCGCTCTATAGATACGCAGAAGATAATGATTTTTTTTAATTATGTTCTATTCACTGACGAATCCACATTTCATAATAACGGACTAGTAAACTGTCACAATTTCCATTATTATGATACCGAAAATCGTCATCTTTTTCATACCTTGGATCGGCAGCATAGGTGGAGTTTGAACGTGTTTGGATGCATTATAGGTGATCATATAATTGGTCCACATTTCTTTAATAGACAGCTAAATGGAAATGAATTTCAAAGCTTCCTTAAGAGGGACTTTTGTTCCCTTTTGGAAAATATTCCCTTAAATATTAGAAACCGGATGTGGTTTCAACTAGACGGGGCTCCTAATAGGTGGATCGGAAGAGATAACACCAAATATGCTGAGGAACGTTAGAGGAGCATTTGAAAAAAGAGCTATGTTGTGCATTGGAGAAAATGGCAATTATATTGAATGCTAGTGCTTTTCCATTTATTTTATTGCGTTTTTTTTCCTTTATTTTATAGATACATACAAAAATCCCTTGTTATTATCTTTTTATACAAAAATATTTACTGTTGTTTTGTTTAGTTTGTATCTACTTCTTAGCGTTTATGATATTCAGGTAAATTATGAAAAATAAAGTTTCTTCGAATAGTAAAATTAATTAAATAAATCAATGTAGACATACACCGGATGTTCCATTTAAAATAATAAAGTTAGGGACGAATAAAATTCACAAAGTTTGTTCGCCAGCAACTAAATCATATCAGCTCTTTCTTGCAACGAGTTTGCTTTCATGGTACTGACGGGATGCATGGCAAATTGACACATTCAAAAAAATCACCAGCTACCTAGATTAAATTAAGGTAATGACAATTTACTTAGACCACTTAAAAAATCCAAATAACTTAAAATCTAGTAGAGATAGGTATAGGGACTCTTAATAGTGGTTTGAAGAAAATAAAAATTCCTATTTATCAATGTAAAAATATACTGGGTGTTCCATTTAAAATAACAAAGTTACGCACGAGTAAAATTCACAAACTTTGACTTAGGTACTTGAACATCCTGTATACTACTAGAAAACGTTGAATGTCGCATTCAATCAGCGAAAGGATTTGCTATTTACGGTTTTCATTTCACTTCTCTAAATTAATTCGTTTCCGAGATACTAAACTTTTTCTGCAACATTGCATTTTTAAACAAATTGAAATATCTCATAAACTATAAAAATTAGCTGTAGGGAACCTTAAGTAAAATTGTTCTAGTTTTTAGTGGACACTTCAAAAATGCCATAAAATACAGGGCGTTCCATTAAGAAAAACATAACTTTGATGTGCTGCTAAATTTTGGAACACCTGTATATTGCACATTATTTTAAATTGTAGGATCTAATCCGCCTACATATATCCCAATATAAAAAAATTCAAAAATTCTTGCCATTTGACTACCAGAGACCACGGCGTTACCGCTGTTACACCCTATATTGAAAGCATCACAATCACCATAGGTCTTCAATCTACACCTACCACCGTTGACGTATCAATGTTTACGTCGGGCCACACACACACAATTATATTATTAAATCTCAACAAGTCTCGACGTGTGAATTTAAACTAAACAAATGCGACAGAGCAGCATGGGCCGGAGGGTGAGTTTCGTTCGGTTATATGAGCGTAGTTGAAATATTAACTGCGGTTACGACAAGTGTTTCCTCTTAAATGCCACTGTGTTATTTATATACAGTACGAACTGCCTCTCGTTGTCGGTTAATCCTACCCGCTGCGCTTTCGATAACGGTTTCAGCACCTACAGATTATGCGTCGGGTGAATTGTCGACGAGGGGATGCGACAAGTTTAGGCTACGCGCTTGGGATCCGGCGTCAGTAGGTGTTGACGATAGTATAAATAAGCTTTAGGTATTTATAATAACTGAGGAAAATTGTGGTACGGCAATTAAAAGGGTTTTTTTTTCTTATAAGATCAGATTAAATAGATCTTAACGAAATAGATAGATAAATAGACAGTAAATGATGGTGATTAGTGGGTTGGCAGTCAAAGGGAAAATTAAATCTCTTGTTCAATTCTAAATCTTTTTTTTTTCTGAAAATTGACACTTACTAAAAATTTTTTGAAGAGTTTATGCAATAAAAATTATGTAAAATTAACGATATCATTGATGAACAAGATAAAAAGAATGGGTCCCAAAATTGAACCTTGCAGTACTCCCATTTTGATAGCTAAATGAAATGATACGACGCCACTAACGATAATGGTAGTTAAGAAGATAGATTTTCTTTAAGAGAATGGTATTTGACAAGACAAATTTATAAACAATCCTAAGTGAATTCATATTTCATTAAGGGGAGGTTTACATATATATATATATCGGAAAAGTCCAAAAACTTTCAGCTTTTTTCTCAGACAAAGGAAAACATATACGAAATACGGCTTTTTGTTAATAAATATATTAAAACTTGAACATTAAAAAAATATATTTTTTTTTATGACAAGACCACTATAACGTTCGCTATTTGTATCTAGGTATCAGTGTGCACAGAAAACACGGTCAAACTGCGTAAACTCTAGCATACGCAAAAGTGATCCGAAATTGAAAATAAAAAGAAGAGTTGGAAATATATTAAATTTGTTGGAGGTTATACCTAAATTTAACCAGATAAGTCGAAAGCAAACAATGTGGCAGGTACCTCGACTTTAATTTGATTATTTTCTATTTCTTTTTGTGTGTATGACTGGATATAAAAATGTAGAATATTGCAATTTTTAGTATAATATAGGTATAACCTCCAATAAAAACTGTTTACATTAAGAAAACAAAAGAATTAAGTTGATATATTGAACACTTGAAGAACTAGAACTTACGCAGATTTGAAAAATCATGTTTCGAGAAAAACACGTTCAAAGTTTCGCAGCAAATTTTTTTACAAATAGTTCAACATACACTTAGTCAGCTATTCCAGCACCACATATTAATCCTTCTCCATCTTCATACTTCTGCATTTTCAAAATTTGTTGCTTCCCTTTAGACAGCACAGCGAGTTTTGCAGCGCTGGACATATCCTGCTCAGCCCGTTGTATGCGCTGACGATCAGAATTGACGACAAAATTTTTGGCATCAAGTCCTACTGCAATTCCCAACGCATTCATTATTTGTAATACAGAAAAAGTAACTTTCATTGAATAAATTTGCGGCAATGTAGGTAGCAAGTTGAATTGTTTGTGAGTCGCAGTGTAAATCTTTTGGAGCTAGTTTCTACACACATGAATTAAACGAGTCGTTTCAGTTTTTGATAATTTTCTCCAATGCATCTTTGTAATAAATTACTGTAGAAAAAACTTCATAAATCGGCCTAATAGCATCTTGATTTTTGCAAAAGAGGGTCATGTTTGAATGAAGCAAGCTCAACCTTGGCTTCTGCAACGCGCCACTTACACAGGCTGTCTACACCTTTTGATTGTTAAATTATCAATAACTTTGTCAGTCAGTTCACCAGCGCCCTTTCCTCAAAGTCCACTCATTCTTTTTTGTACATCTCCAACGCATTGTCTTTTTTTCTTATGGACAGTAAGACCTTCGTACGGCTAAAAATCACAAATTGCTTAAAAAGTTGTCTTGTCTCAGTCGCCTATCCGAAAGCGTGCGAAAATTTCTTTTATGGCATCGCATCGACTTCCATTTTTCCTGTGCTACTCTGATGATCCGCAGTGCGGTTACCTTTGCCATCATATTCTGCCGTACCTTGCTCTAGTTTCCAATTGGCGCAGTTTTGACTTGCTCATAGCAAGCAATATCTGTAACTTTCTTCCTGTACTTTCCAATTGAAATAGCTCTACCAGATAACGATGAAAACCCTAGTTTTTTTCATGAGCCGGGTCCAGATACTGTACAGACGTTGTGGCTCATTTCCTACTTTAATTCTTCTTCTTCTTCTTTCACGCCTTTCTTTTGAACTAATTCAAAAACGGCTTTCGACGCAATATGAAAATTATCGACAATACCATAGTAAATAGAGCTACTGAAGAACTACTCGAACACTTTTTTAAATAAATTGGGCATTTTAATTAAAGGTTATCTCTATTTTTTTCCAACTTTACATCAAACATTGAATTAGAAAAAGTAATCGCAGAAATATACAATGCGACAAATACAGCCGCGACCATAAATGGTGAACCTTTTACTAATTCTAGAAAATACGGTTCCATGAAACTGTATTTATTTGTTATCTTTAATGGCTTTTCTAAGAAATTTAGTGTAAGTGCATCTGCAATAAATTGATACATTTTATGGCAGTTTTCTAAAGCGTGGGAAAGTGTGTTTTAAGTAAAAGAAATATTGTTAGATTATAACCTTTTTTTTTTCTGAAGATTGATACTTACTAAAATTTTTTTGAAGAGTTTATGCAATAAAATTTTGAAACAGATATGGGTAAAATATTTTTTATTAGGTATATCAAATACCATTAGTCTAATTTACAGCGAGACCAATATAGGAAACTTTGAAATTGACTTATGTTAGTAAAAATTAGAGCATGACTTACAATTTTCCCGTCATATTTATGAACCGAACGCCCATTAAACCACACAAAATTGCCCTACCACGCCGTAAAACATGCATGTTGCGGTTACTCATTTAATTTTCGCGCTATCCACTTTAATGACAAGGAAGAACCGCTGAAATGAGCGTCGCCAGTCTAGAGAAATTCCCTGTAATTAAATCAGGAATGGGTTGGGTCTGAGGACGACACGGAATTGTGCTTTTAGAGAAATTAAAACCCAGACAGAACGCTGTCGCTTTTGTATAACTCTTCTCCACCGTTTTTTTATGTACTCAAAGGAATTTATCTCTTCTTTCCGGAAAACCTTAATAGTCTAGAAAGAGGAAGAAGCTCGCTAGTTGTATTTAGAATTTTGCGGTGAATTTTCGACATTAGGGGAATTTAAGGGATCTCGTAAGCTGTGGGGAATAAATGAGAGAATTAAATCCTTGTTGAAATTAAACTCATTTCGAATAAACTAATTCTAAGTGGTAGTATTTTATTTTTATTTTTTGTTGAACAAATTATTTCTTTTGGGTGTAAGACTTATAAAGGCACTAAACATATTTATAACATCCATAATTTGACTCTGAAAAAACAAGAGAACAAGGTCTTGATCCTCACAAAATTTAGCATTTAGAACATTACATCCTTTAAGAAATTTAATTATTAACAACAAAGATAATACAGATCCACTAAAAAAGAAAGGTGTTTACCCCTTTACATGTAATGACTGCATTGCACATACGTTGGAAGGACTTTAAGAAATTTTAACATTAGGAAAAGAGAACATTTGTGTAGTGTCAAACCCAATTCTACTGTTGATTCTTTGTTCGGTAAACATTTGAAAGAAAATAAACAGAGTTTTAACATTGATCCCAATTTTACAAGATTACATACTGCCAGAAGAGGTACCTACCTTAACAACCTCGAGGCATTGGAGATACTGAGGCAATAGCTCACTGCTAGGAACCTTTCTTTCAATTCGCAAGTTGTAATCGAGAGATGACACCCTGACATATATGATTTTCAATTATCCTACCATATCTTCAGTAGTTTATTATTTTACGTTTACTTTTTCAATAATAGATGGCACTATTATTGCATTGCAATTTCTAGAAAAATTTCTCTAACTTAATTCAAGTTCATGCCAGAATATTTTTATATTCTGAGTGCGAAGTGTCAACATCTTTATTTAAATATTTTTAAAGTGTCGTTTGTTTTAATTTAGTGTTTTATTGTCCATTTTAATGTCTGTTATTTACATAGTTTACTTATTCCTACTTTTTACATTGCACTTTCCAATTGTACTTATGTTTTTTTTTTTTTTTAAATCTTGACTAATTTTAAACTGATTTTGAATTGGAAGTATATTTTTAAATAATTTTTAATTTTTAAATTTTTTATTTTACATACAAAATATGTAAACTCTATACAATACTAATTATTATTATTATTACACTCATTAATTGATGCTTCTGTAGCTGACCTGAGGATGCTCGACTAAAGCGAAACCTGTACTGCGATACATTAAAGAATTTTGTTTTTGAATTTGAGGATCAAGACCTTGTTTTCTTATTTTTTGCCTAAATATATTTAGTATAGATGCAATCAATTTGTGAATGCATATTTGTTAAACGTTAGGTATGTACAACATGTGACAAAATGTAGGTACAGATTTTATGCAATTAATTTCAACTAATTTTAATCAAACAAGCCTTTACTGTCTTTAAATGAATTATTTGTTTTGTTTATGGAATAGTTATTTCTTTGATTTAACAATATAAATTGAAGATAATAAGCGTAATTGAGTATATGCAAAAGGGCAATAAAATATAAAATTGAAATTTAAAAATACTTTCATAATTTTACCACATTCCAAACTTATCCCCAACGTAGTTTGTCACATCATTTAGTTTATCCTATTTCTCAAGATAAAACACATTGTTATTAACTAGGTACTCTATTAGTTAACTAAAATATTTGGAATTTGATTTAATACTTTTATAAGAAACAGGAATTATTATATTTTGTTCACTAGCAAGCAACATTTTAAAAATAAAAACTAAAATTACTTTTATTTTTATTACGTATTATTGTATATATCTATGTATAGAAAGAACTTGCTTCTACAAACAAATAAGCTGTTGACTAATAAACCCTTTTATATGCATAAGATATAAGATCTATTACATCCGTTTAAGCAAAAATTATTAACAGCAAACTTAAAGCATCACTCCTTCCTTCTTGGAGTTGAAAACGACGCTTATTAATGACTCGAGATGAACGCCACATCCGTTTCTTACCAACTCGTGCTCCGCAGACACACTGAATAGAGCACATTTTCATAATTGCTTCTCTCTTATAACGGAGCAGGCATCGCGTACACAAAAAAAAAAACAAAAAAAAAGTAGAGAAAGAAGAAGCATGCTGATATCAAGATGTTCTGAGACTGTTTGAGGTGAAATGAATAAAAGTGTTAGGGATTTAGAGGGAGATAGCAATTTGTCAGTAATTAGTATTCTTGTTTTTATAACGAAGCTAATTAATCTTGCCGATTTGAGTGATATTCTTTCGATGTAATTTTGCTGAGTTTTTAATTAAGAGGAGAATTGGCGTTAAAGAGATGCATTATGATAGATTCTTCTTATAATAAAATCCAGATATTTTGAGGATCCCAGCACAACAGCATTGTTAGATACTAATATATTTACCACACAAACTAAAAAGTAATATAGAATAATAGACTTCTAAGACTTCCATCAGGCGTTTATGTCATCGAAACACATGATTATTATATTATCACCACCAAGTTTCCGAACTTGAAACTTTCCTCTCCAACGAATATACTCACTCTGGCAACTATAATTTTATATTTATAGGTGTCGGGATAAACAAAGTTTCAGAAAATTTTACTTGTATATACATTATAGCTACTTCCATGCCATGCAAGCACACAGCGCTTTATTAAATAAACGTCTAGAACTTTCGTTGGTAAATTTACGAGGAACATTACTGCTTGCTGGCAACTTTGCAAAATTCCGCAGATGTATAGATGGAAAGCCTTTTGTTAAAAATATATGTCTGTAAACTATAGGAGATTTTGGAAATTTGAAACAAGGTAATCCCATATAAGTTGTGCTGCTTTGTCGCGCATAAAAATCATATTTTTTTTTAAAAGTTTATCTTCATCTTGTTCGCATTTTGCCTCATTTTGCAAAAAGTTAATAAAGTGTTTGTGTGATATAAGAATTTGCAGAGGATTGAAATAGCTACGTAATGGAATCTTTGCAGACGATGTAGTAATAATAACAGACAGTGAAAAACAAAGAAAATTTGAACATATGGAAAGGAAACATGGAAGGAGAGGGCATGACAATAAACATAGAAAAAGCTAAATAAAATCTTCGGAAACCAAAATGTTGAAACTAAAATTGAAATAAATGATACTAAAATAGAGCAAATGAGAAATTTAAATATTTAAGAGTAACATTGGAAGAAACACGAAAACAAGATGCTGGAATAAACGATTGATAAAACAATCAAGTACTACGCAATAAACCAACAATTTATTAATAAAAAAGACAAAAGAGACAAACCTATAGTAGTGTTATGAAGAAAGCCAAGAAAAATAAGATTCCACTATTTTAGGGCATTTGGAAACACATCTCAGTAGTTCAATACCTGCTACTTCTGAAGATTTGGGCACCTTGAAAACATCTGACCAGAAAATTTTGAAATAAAATAGGATCCATTTTTAGGAATTCTAATCCAATCTAGATCACAAGAAATGAATTGCGACATATTTTTTTTTTTGTAATACTTCAACGAATGTTAGTATCTTTTTATTTAAAATAATTTGAAGGGACGAAAGTTCAGTTGAGAGGCATAAGAAACAGAAGCAATAATTACTATTAATGGACGGAACGATTGTAGAAATTCTTTCTCATTTAAGAAAATATTAATAAATTCTCTGAGTTCCAAAAATCTCAATAAAACTTTTTCGCTATTGCACCATCGAACTGGCGATGGTTAACTCACCGAGAGCCAATAAAGTTAACCACTGCCACAACTGATTCAATAATGCAAAATAGATAGAGGTGTTTAATGAATTATGCAATGACTTATTGAAAGCTTTGCACAAAATAAAAATATTTGGGTAGTATCAACAATGACTGTTAACTCATCAAGAACTAACAAAAAGCACTAGACATTTTTTGCCTTCTCCATTAAGAAGCGTATATTGTGATATTCTCAATTTATCTGACAGTCGCTTGAGCTGGGAGGTCAACAGAAAAACAAACCCTCTTCTTTGGGCACACTTCTTCAGCTTTATCGCAAATCTATTCATGAATATTTCAAATTTAATTCTAAATAAGGTTAGAAATATTATTGCTAAGTACGCCGAAAGCGTTCATAGTAAATGAATTAACCGGACTTATTTACCGCGACATCAGTTGACTATCAATCGGTGAATAGTAGATGTAGATACCTTCCGGTACAATAATTTTCGTAAACCCTTATTGTGGGTGAGAAAAACTATCGGCAATAGCTGAATTAACAGCTTGGTACTTACATATTGCGCGGGCCGGATTGAAATACGCAGCGGGTCGGATTTGGCCCGCGGGCCGTAGTTTGGCGACAAACTGCTCTAACGCCTTGTCAAATTTTGTCCTTTATTTCAAAACCACCCATATAATAGTTCCAGAACGTCTGTTATTACTACATTTATTAATCAAAATTTTCTACAAATTGCAATACAAAATTTATAAATCTCTAAAATGGGTATTCTATTTAAATAAAAAAATCATTACTTTCTGGACTTCCTACAATAGAATCTGTTCACTGATGCACCTGCCTTTTTATCATCATCTAATAATAACGTCTATTATCAAAACGAAACGACAAATTGAAATCCCATGTCTCCGATATTCTCATACAGACATTTTGTCTCCGTGATTCGACTATCCGGTAATCGATTCCCAAAGCGGATCTCATTTCTCCCGCGCGAAAAAATCTAATCGTTGAATTACAGTCGCCATAATACGTAGCTTGGCTTTGCCGCGTATTGACCGACTCGATACGATCGTGCGATTACGTTTCTATACGTCATTTCGGTTGGGAACGTTTCACGTTCCGGAATCTCGCAATGGATAGAGAATATTTTGCCTCGTATTTTATCTATTTGTCAAGTCGTGATCGCCTTACTTGCGCGTTCATTCTCGGCTCTCCCTGAGTCAATTTCGATCGTAGTTCGATGTTGTATGTGGACGCGAAATTAGATATGAAATTGTTTTTAAAATATAAGGATCGTGCGATAGATTGTAGTAATGCTTTTCACCCGCCATAGCGATATGGTATTATCAATGATTACATCTCTATAAGAGAAATATATTCAAAATATTTCATCCACGAACAAAAGCATTTAGATATCTCTATGATTTATCTTTTAGCAAAAGCTGTGACAATACTTGTTCCTATACAGTATATTATTTTCAGCATGATTTAGCAGTGATTTAAAACTTTAATTATACAACGTGTATATAAATTGTCGCAAAAGCTACACGTAGCGACATACTTCGTTCGTTTCTGAATCGAAAATCTAAATGGTAAAATATTGTACTATGCTTCATAAGTCTTCACGAGGTTCTTGAAGTTCGGTTTTTTACTTCCTTAATAAGCGTTTGTGTTCGTTATTTGTCGGTATAGATAGCTGCAATTTTGAATTTCGACGATTTCTTATTCCCGTTTTTTCGTAAACAGTTTCTTTTTGATTTTAGAGCCTGGTTTCAACATTTCTTCATAAGCATCCTCTCATGAAAAACACATTTGACAACATTATAGGACAATGACTTTGTATTCTAATTTGATTTCAATCAAAACTATTACTGTCAAATTTTGACATTAATCTGAAGTGTTCAATTTTATGCAAGCTCTGCCCTTTTTCGTGATTACTCGTATTCTCTTGATTAGTTTTTCTGTTTCAGTGTTTTTACCGTTCTCGTATTATTGTTGTGTTTATTTACAATGGTTCTTACATTTAATGAATATGCCGATATGTATATGATATACGGTTTTTGTAATGGAAATGTTAACATGGCAGAACAGGAATATCGCGTACGTTTTCCAAACCGGAGACATCCTACTGGAAACGTATTTCGACGGCTGGACCAACGTCTACGTGAAACTGGTTCGTTTAAGAAAAGAAATGCCAAGGCTGGTCGACCTAGACAACGGCGTACATTACAACTGGAAGAGTAAATTCTAGACTCAGTACATGAAGATCCCTCCGTCAGTACTCGACAGTTGGCGTCCACATTCAATATCCGTAGTAATAAGACCGTTCATTTGGTTCTACGTGAAAACCTTCTTTATCCATACCATATAACTAAGGTGCAGCCGCTCTATGAAAACGATAACATACACCGTTTAAACTTTTGTCATAGTATCTTGAATAGGATTCAAGAAGATGGCGACTTTTTAAGAGGTGATCTTTGGACCCACGAGTTTATGTTTTACAAGAGATGGTGTACTCAATACCCATAATTTTCACCATTGGGCAGATGAAAATCCTCATGCGTTTCGGGAATACGGTCACCAAAGAAAGTTTTCAGTTAATGTTTGACTGGGTATAATAAATCACCGTGTCGTTGGTCCAATCTATCTGCCAAATCGATTTGATGCCAACGGGTATTTAAATGTATTAGAACAAGTTATTGACGAGATGCCATTGAATATACGCCGTAACATGTTTTACATGCATGATGGAGCTCCGGCACATTTTTCTTGTATTGTGAGAGAGTGGTTGGATCAACACTCCCCTAACAGGTGGATTGGTCGCGGTGGTCCTATCTTATGGCCTGCAAGGTCTCCCGACCTAAATCCTTTAGACTTTTTTTGTTTGAGGTTTCATAAAGGTGAAAGTTTACGCAACACCTCCACAAGACGCTGACAGAAGTTATAGGACGAATTAACGCGGCAGTATTAGAAATTACACCGGAAAGGCTTGAACAAGTAATACAGACAATACCTCGTAGATTGCAAATGTGTTTACAAACAGACGGATATCAATTTGAACATATGCGTAGGTAATAGTGTCGCTAATTTATTACAAGAGATGCGTTCGAAAAATAAAAACTACTAGTTCTGTTTTAATAAAGCTTTCTTATTGCTTTTGCCTATGTATCATTTGTTTTATCCAATTTGTCATTTGTAATTCTAGTCTGTCAATTTTGACAAGTATTGTAACTACCGTTACGGTAGTATGCGGCTACAGTGTTGCCAAATGTATGTTACTTTCAAGTGGCTCCTGAAGACGCATGAAGCATAGTACCATATTTTACCATTTAGATTTTCGATTCAGAAACGAACGAGGTATGTCGCTACGTGTAGCTTTTTGCGACAATTTATACACACGTTGTATACCTAGATGATTCTGTAAATTCTATTTTAAAACCCAGTATAGAGTTTGTCCATCATCATTTTGGATTTATTTCCAAACATCATAAAGCTATAGGAAATGCATTGCTTGCAATTATTTGATTCGTTATAATTATTTATTGCATCGCAAAATTTCAGATTATCGAAAACAATTTCAACTCACAGCAATATAATCAAGACGTATCATTTTATATAACAAATTATGTAAAATATCTTTTGCCTTAAAGAATTTCCAATGCGCTAATAAAGAATACACCGACAAATTATTATATTACATCAAGATAAACATTTTAGCACAGTTTTTACTACAATTTTAAATCATCCTTTTCTAAAGAGAATATTCAACGAACGACAGTTGACTAATAATCATAATAGAGGTGCCTTGTTTTACGATTTTACATTCACACACGAAGTCCCCCTCCATCCCAACTTAACTGTTTGTCCTGCCTTTATTACTACACCAAAACAAACAGATCTTGTGATAAAACTCTACGGGAAAAACACACTTCCTGCGCTTGCTGCACCTGTAAATTATTTGCTCCGTCAATAAAAGCCGATTTCTCTGACTTGTCGGACACGTATCAGGTAAACGTATATCTTTATGGATGCGGTCGTGATTTCAGTATACTGTCAGGTGCAAAACCCACACGTAGATGATAAGGCGACACAGGAACATGTGTAAATACGGATATAAATAAATATCAATTAGTTTTCTATTTTAAACTTTAAATTAACTCTTCGATTAATATTTTCAAAAGAAATGTTTCAATTTTAGATTATAAAAATTCAATTTTAAATATTTCCCGACAAGCTCTACACATTAGGTTTGTTCGTTTTGCACAAAATCTAGCCGCGTGAAGATTCTCAACGCAAGCTGTGGCCGTAAAACGCTGGATTGACTCCAAGTTGCTGTTCGTTTTGCCACCAGTAGTTTCACATCGCCGGTAACATGGGTTTCAAACATGGCGTCCAAGGAAATTCGCGGTGTCGCATACGTGGGTGAAATTGTAACTAAAACTGTTTAAATTTGTTTACAAACAAAAATCAAACCTACGAAGACGTTCCATTCTGTTGTTAGCAACGTTATTGGTGACATTGATGTGCTGTTAACAGAATATTCCGTAATTGAAAGCGTACTATCACAATATATTTTCTTATTTCCAGGTTTACTTATCAGTATTCTTTGGTGTAGTTATTTATTTTAATCTTTACTTATTTTTTGCTAACATATAAACCTTATTTCTAACAGTAACCTTTAGAGTAGTTGTTGCAGTTAATTATTTTTAATATACAACTTTATTAATAGTATTTTAGTAGCGTATATAGTTGTTTTCTTTATTTAAAATTTCAATTTAGCTTTATAGTTACTTGATAGGTTATTAATAAATCCACAATGCCTAGCGTAAAGTGCTGTGTGCCAAATTGTGACAGGAGGTATCACAAAGATAATAAATAATATCATTTTTTTCAATTACCTCCAGATGAAGTAATGTAAGTAAAAATACAATGTTGGTTAAAATTTTGCTTCGTTGTTTCTTATAATACATGTTTATAAATATTTAAATGTAAAAATGTTGTAGTCGTAATAAAATAGTTGTTAACAATTATTGTAAATACTTACATGTTCATTATTTGGTTGGTTTACTACAAATGCTTTCAAGCTACTGCGAGTTGTCTTTAAATGGGAAAGGATATTGAAACTTTTCTTGTACTTATTCCTCCCAGGAATTATATTATTGTGCCAAGCTACTCCGCAAGCATAATTTTCTTAATAATTTGTAATTACTTGTGATAATCCTGCTGTGATTGTTAATGTTTTCCTTCAACCGATTTTAGAAAAATTATCATTAAATTCAATGTAATTTTCAGTCTGTTTTTTAATCCTTTTATAAATACAAGGTATAAATGTGTTCCACATTGGCTAAAACGATTAGTATGTAATAAATAAAATACTAAAGACACAGATTCCACATTTGTTTTTTTTTTCCAGGAAAGCAAATTTTAATTCGTGAACTCTGACGAAGTTATAAAGCAAAGCAACAAACGATTAACGATTTTTAAAACAGATTCTTTTAGGAATATGTATATATTTCTCTGTAACTGAATATATTTCCTATCAGTTCCTATGTATAATTTTAAGCCCTACTTACTGCGGTTTTTAATATATATGTTAATATTAACCAAATTATGTCATTTTTAGTATTCTTCTATCAATTCCATTAATATTGAGCGCGTAAATTATGCTAGCTCTATTTGTTCATTAAAATTAGTTTTTATGGACCAACTAACGACGCGATTTTCTGTCAATTGTCAATCCGTTCTAGTATACAGGTTACTGTCGTACCCACTTTGCAATTATTAGTTGCAAATATAGCCGCCAAACGCCATCGCGAATTTCCTTAAATTGATAGACAAAACATCAAAGGCGCCGACGCTTAGTGAAACTAGTGGATAGGGTATATACTGTGGTTTTGCCCTCAAATCGAACAGAAATGCTTACGGCTGCGTGACGCTAGTGCCAAAACGAACAAACTTATTGTATTTATATATAAAATGCAGAAAGAAATAAAGCGTTTTAAATTTATTACGTACTCATTTAGTAAGTGAAATTTTCTTGTTTATTTACATAGAATTTGAACAAGGATTTTCATAGTTGTTGACTTATTTTATTAATTAGTTACGACCTTTCATTGAACTTTGATAAAATTTCATCCATCTGCTATTAATTAAATGCGCCATTGTGTAATTAAATTAGATAAGGATTCAACGATGCGCCAATACAAATAATTGGTTTATACGCGTCGGGTAATTTGATTTACCTAATTTCGTTAATCAACTCGTCAATTTGGGGTTAACTATAGATGACAACGACTGGTTTTCATTAATTTACGGGACCTATTGTGCTTGTGCGCGCAGTGTTGAAGCTATATGTAAAGCATGTATTTTATTAAACGTATTCTCATGTCAGACAGTTTTCTTTTAGCATTTTTTCTTTACTCAAAAGACATTATAATTAATTAATTCATACTTAAACCAATTTAAAATATTTCACCAAAACCTAAATTTTGTAATTGTAATTGTATTTTGATATCAATCACAGGTTTGAATTCGGCATAGTCCCAATAGCTCAATTGGTTAGAGCGGCCGTCCGGAGAACGATGGGTGCATGGTTCAAATCCTGCTTGGGATTAGTTTTTCTTTGAAAAATTTCTCTCAGAAATTTGTTACAGTAAATCAGTTTTTCCCATTTATATTATATTTATTTCACTGTAACATTTGCATTATTAGTAGTATATTTGTACTAGTACAAGTATAAATATGTTATGTTAATTCATTCTCCCAAATACATTCATTCCTTATCAAGAACTTTCGATTAAAATACTTTCCCTGACCGTTGGATTGGCAAGGATGGCCTGATGCGCTGGCCACCTCGTTCATCAGACCTGACACCTTGTCATTTCTCTCAATGAAGCGTTTTGGAACCCTTAGCTCATCCAAAAATACTTGTGGCCGATGTTAATGAACCATAAAATCGTACATTTCAAGGGACGCAATCAGTAACACCGTAAATGATACGTAACCCCGTTCAAGCAATAGGAGTTTTCACAGTGTGAAAATCATCAAATAATTAATGATTTGCTGCTAACATTGTTAATAAGGAACATTTTTATTATAAAAATTTTCTTCCCTAACAGCCAGAAATATTACATAAATATTTTAAAAAATATATTTTATAAATATTTTTCGTGAAAGGTTTTTGAATATATTTTTCATATTTTTTTCTAAATATAGATAAAATATTCAATTAAAATATTTATTCCATATTTTAAATATATATTCCATAATATTTGTAAAATATTTATACGAAAATTGAGATTTTTTATGCAAACTATTTAATTTGTCAAAATGAACTAAAATTGTTCTTGGTTACTTAGAACGTATAACGTCGATAACGAAAAGTTAAAACATACATAGAGTTGTCTAAAGGCAAGAACTTGTTTTTTCACACTCACCATACAAGTTAATAATCAATAATTCTGGCATCTTTTAAGGCATACTGAAGGTTTATCAAATTAATTACTATTTTTCAATTGAAGTGTTCTAAATAAAAGACAAACGTATTAATTATCATTTTATTTGAATAAGCCAATAAAAATGAAAAATACTCATTTTTAAGCCTAGCCTTGGCTGGTGCCAGGTACAACCCTATGGCTTTTTTCATATCTTCGGTAGTGGCGCTCTCATGGCGTTTCCTTGTGGCCTCTAAAACAATGCCAATTGTATTAGATCATACCATGAATAAAACATCGTACAACATTATCAACACCTACTAATACATTTGGAACATTGGTAGCTACATTCTAATACTTACGATACTTATTTTTACTTTATTTCATAATATTTGAAAACATTCTACGTATAAACAATAAAACAACACAACGTATTCTAACCTCTATTTGATGTTATGACGCTTATCTACCGAGATGAATCTCTTAAGCAAATCAACTAGCAATTTATCTGGTAGATGCAGTACATATATCATGCATAAAATTCCTACAATTATATTATTAAACGATTTCTGTACATAGCGATATTGAGCATTCCAATTATCTTATAAATGCCATGACATGTTCAAAGTTTTGCTTACCTCGTAGTCACCACAAAAACTAAAATACATCCCGCAACAATTAATTACACAGTTAACCCTAATCTGCCCTAATCGTATACTATTATAAACTATAACATGTAACGGACAAATGAATGAAAACGTTGATGATACGCACGTGCGCGTATGCATTCTATGTACCTAATCCATAGACGCAATAAACAATACTAAATATATAACACCGGCACCGTAATGAATAGAGGTGTTGTGTTGACGTTGCAACTTACAAATATTACAAATAATATAATACAAAACGCAGATATATTAACAGAAAAGTTACAGCGCTCAACTTAGATACTAATTAAATCATATTAGATATATATTATCTAATTTAATCTTTTAAACTATCATTTTAAATAGGTACATACCTACTTAATATGTATGCATATTTTACCCATTTTATATTATTCGTCCTACGCACCAAATATACAAAAGCAAAAATTCAATCTTTTTTTTTTATATGAAATAAATATTTACAGAAATAGAAAGCAAAATATTCTTGCAGAGTTATGAAAAATATATTGAGAAAACATTTGCAATAAAATATTATTAATGCTACATAACATATATATTTTTTAAATGTTTTCTTAATATATTTTCTATAATATATTTTATGCATATTATATTAATATAACTAATATTCAAGAAAGATTTAATATTTTTTAAATATTTATAAAATATGAAATAAATATAGTTGGTCACTGGGGTTGCCTCGTGTGGGATTTGAACTCTACCAACTGAGCTATCAGAGGTAATGAATTCTGCCGATTCGATTTAAATTGAATTCAATTGCACTATTTGCTGTCGGTAGCTCAGTTGGTAGAGTCGTCCGGTGAACAAAGAAGTGTGGGTCCAAATTCCATACGAGGCAAGAAAATTTACCATATTAACAGTGTTAGCAAGAAAACATTAATTATTAGATAGAAGTGCTGTCAGAAGGCAATTCGAACAGTTATAGTGTTCTGTGCTATAATTTCTATAGTTCTCGAATATTCAATATTTTTACATATTTTTTTTTTTCATTTTTGAAATTACTATAAGTCAGAAAATACTGGTAAGATTAAAAAAAAAACAGTAAAGGAGCATTTGTTTCAGTTTTTTTTTATGCTTAATCTTATCCCATAGTCGGTGTTCCCGAATTTCGTAACACCCTGTATATACGGATGCAGGGGTAACATAATATGTTCCCTTCGACAGTTATAGGTATTATCACATTAAACCGAAGCCACCACATGTTAATAATAATAATAATAATACCCGCAGCACAATGTCAAAGTGAAAAAGTCACACAGTTGGCTCAAATTAAAAGTTCCCCGGGAACAATCGTCAATCAAAAGCTATCCTCTTTTTAGTTTACCACGAAATTCTATCCCATACCGCATAATATTATGCCCAGTGGGGTACGCGCGTCTACCGGGACACCTCGCTGGGCGGACGCGAAATCAACCCTTATTCCTGGCCGTCTCAGAGCTCAATATCAGCCATGCGTGGCGCACAAAGGGACCCTATATTCTCCGTATACGTTCGACTGGCCTTTTTTCGGTCGCATTTGGCCCACTATTCATAAAAATCAATGGCCGTGGAAACGCCTCGCCATTAGGATTCCCCACTGACTTTCGGTTTCGACCGCTATGCTGTCTGTCCGCCTGCACCTGCTATTACATACACCGCCAGTCCTCTCTTTTTGTATTTATCAATGTAAAACACTTGTACGTAAGTATAGCGGCTGACAAATAATCCTGGGCGAACGATCGCGCTGAGTTCTTGATTGAGATTTTCCATTTTAATTTTCGTCACGGTTAGAGGAATAATCTGCTTTGGAATTATACTCGGATATGGTACAATAGCGAACGAAGTTGTACATCCTTTAATGGCTACTAAATCTATATTAGAATATTATAAAAGGAATTGTGATACTAAAAGGGTTTTATTATAGACCTAGTTGAAAGTAATTTCAGTATTACAGATGTTAGATTTATGTGATTATTTAAATGTAAGCATTGGTAATTTAATAATTGCAATGAAACGTCTATTCAGCATCACTTTTATTGATTATATTCTTTTTAAATGAAATACTAACGAAACTTCATATAGTTGTCATCCCCGAATTTCATAACGCCCTGTATGTCATATAGAATTCGTCGAGATACTTATTTGCATTTATCTGAAGCAATTTCTGGAAACAACAAGACTTGCACACCCATTAGATCAGACCGCACAAGGCAGATATGACATTAAGATAATTTTAATGTGTACGTTGAATGTAATTGCAAAAGTTTAACGAAACTGCATGCTGCGATAGATGTAGAAATTTACATATACCCCTAAATGTGCACACCTAAGATTCTCGGGAGAGTTCAGAAGTTCTTGTTTGATATAGAATAAGCACCACCAAATTCTGCTAGTGTTTCCGGCAATGATTCTCGCATGAGTATAATTACGGTTAGATTGAAGATAACAAGTAATATTTATTCAGTTCTGGGAATCTTGCTTGAGATTATATAAGAAAATTTTGTTTTTAGACCGAGTAAAACTCCGTTACTGCGCTTATTTTAGTAGAGGTGAACGAATGCATCCATATACAGTGTGTTAAAAAAAGGTTGTCGGATATTTTACCCAATTATAGTACTGGTGGTAATTAAACAAAAAAGTCTTAGTCAACATGGGTCCGCAATTCAACTGTTTTTGACATATAGTCGATTGCATATTTTAAAATACAAAAAAAAAACCTTTTCCGTTTTGAGAATAGTTGCCTTTGTCAAACAACTGATTGTGACTTAAAATTAGTTCTGTCAAACATCTGTCATCAGATTATTTATCATTTGCGTCAATTTTTTTTTGTTCTCAAATTATGCATAAGTACACAAATGCAGAAATGGCCGATATGCATTTTATGTACGGTCGTGCGAATGGTAATGCCACTGAAGCAGGCGTATATATGCCAAAGAATTTCCAAATCGGTTTTACCGAGTGATAAGATTTTTTCAAGACTTTCATATCCGGCTGTCCGAAACTGGTTCATTTAAAATTAATGGTGGTTCTGGTAGACCTAGATCAGTTTTCTCTCCCGCAGTAGAATTAGATATTTTGAGACGGGTAGAAGACAACCCAAATATTAGCACCGAAGACTTGCCGCAGAACTGAACGTCAGTCATCCTCCTCATTTGGAGAATTCTGCGGAACAGCAGCTCTATCCCTACCACATTCAACGCGTGCATGTTCTTGCTCCTCTCGATTATGATGCATGTAGGGTTTTTGTCATTGGGTTTTACGAAAGCTGCAGAAACTCCTAATTTTGCGACTCAGATTTATTTAGTGACGAGCTGGGTTACAAAGGACGGAATATTCAATTTTCATAACAATCACGTCCTGAGCAGGTGAAAATCCCATGCTGTTGTGAACTGCATCACCAAAACCGTTTTTCGCTAATGTTGGCTTGCTATTTTTGGAGACTGTTTAATTGGTCCAGTATTTCTCCCTAATCGTTTTAAACGGACAAGTATACTTGGATTTTCAAGAAATGAATTACCCGTTTTGTTGGAAGACGTGTCACTTTTTAACAGATTAAAATATGGTTTATGCACGATGGAGCTCCTGCGCATTTTTCCATCGTAGTTAGAAATTTCTTAAAATCAAGATTACAAACGAGAGATGGATAGGACGGGGTGGACCAACTGCATGGCTCCTAGTCCCTGACCTGACACCTCTAGACTTCTATGTTTGGGGCATCTAAAACAATTAGTGTACGCACGATCTGTAAACAATTTGGAAGAACTCAGGCAACGAATCGTAAATTGTTGCGAGGAATTCGGAGGACTCCAGGAATTTTCGAAGATTGCGTCGATCTTTCATAAGAAGGTGTGAAGCGTGCTTAGAAATGAACGGTGGACATGTAGAACAATTTCTTTAGTTTTACTTTAAATAAACATTTGTTTAATTTACATTGCGATCAGAATTTCTGTGAAAATTTTTATCCTACTAAAACAATATGCAATCGACTATATGTCAAAAACAGTTGAATTGCGGACCATGTTGACTAAGACTTTTTTGTTTATTTTACCCAGTACTACAATTGGGTAAAATATCCGACAACCTTTTTCTAACACACCGTATATAATTTCTATTTAAATAGTTGTACGATTTAATATGAATTTAAATCATTAATTATGGATTTCACTGGCCCCTGTCCCCTGTCCATTTAATATTTTCAATTTTTCATTTTTTTTTTTCATTTTTATTTATTTAGGTTTCTACAACAACGGAGCGAACCTAGAAAAGTTATAGCCTAAGTACGCAGGGAAAAGAAAAGAAAAAATAAAGACTACGCAAGTACAATCTATCAATAAGTAATTAACATCGTGTAGCAAATAGCATTGAAGCAGGTTATAATATTATAGTTAATATTACTAAAGCTACTATTGATTAAATTATTACAGTTAATATTACTAAAGTCACTATGGATGAAATTATTACAGTTAATAATACTAAAGCTACTGTGGATCAAATTATTACAGTTAATAATACTAAAGCTACTATGGATCAAATTATTACAGTTAATAATACTAAAGGTACTATGGATCAAATTATTACAGTTAATAATACTAAAGGTACTATGGATAATTATTACAGTTAATAATACTAAAGCTACTATGGATCAAATTATTACAGTTAATAATACTAAAGGTACTATGGATCAAATTATTACAGTTAATAATACTAAAGCTACTATGGATCAAATTATTACAGTTAATAATACTAAAGCTACTATTGATCAAACAAGCTGCGGGCTGTTTTATTTTTTTACCGTCTTTCTCTGATTTGTCAATCAAACGCAGTCTTGTGTTAATGTACAGGTATAGGCCTTGAACGTAGTGGCTAAACTTAAAATATGAGCTCGAGGTATTTTAAGCAGTTAAATACGAAGTCTTTTGAAGCACAGAAGGGGGCTGACATAAAAAAAAAATATCCCTCTGCCTTCGAACGTTAATTTCTAAATGCCTACGTCTTGTATTTCGACAGAATTTAAAATATATGGTGGTGGGCTTTTGGAAGGAGAAAAGATGCTAATTTTATGTCTAAATTAACTATTTATCTTTTGTTTGGTTTGGGTCCGATATCACTTAATACAGAAAATAATTATTTCAAGTTCAAATTGAAAAATGTGTTGTTAATTTCTCGATCCTAAAGACGTTCACCTGCCCGTTTGATGAAGAAAATTTATAGTTAACGGGTTATGCAGGTATAAAAATGAAGGTGCCTATTCTGGGCTGTCATCTATTTAAAATATTGACTCGTAATTTTTTTAATAAAACCTACATAAGTCTGTAAGGCAGTCAGTTATTATTACCACCACGTGCTAATGGGTAAAAACTGTAAATTTCTATAGCAACCATTGCTTCATTGGATTATGTATTCGCCGTTGTTATAAAAAATAGCTTTATTATGCGTTAAAAAATAAATATAAAGTTATGTGTTAAATGTAAAAAAAATTAGATCATTCTATTTAAAATAACAAAGTTGACGTCCATTTCCGGTCAACCGGAAGTTGTATTTTGGTTAAAGTATTTCAAAGTTATAGTTCCAATCGAACAAATGATGTTGCCAAAATCTTAAATATAACTAAATAATAGAACATCATAAACTTTTACGTGGAACACCCTGTATGCTACTCAAAATTCACTATAAGTGTTGCAACGTCAGAAATAAACTTTTAAAATCGAAAAAAAAAAAGGAATTATTACCACCATATTTATTTAATTTTCCAGAGCGTAATAAATATCATAGTAAAATCATCAAAATCGTACGACTTATGTGGTTTGATGACCAGAATACAAGAATAAGGCAATAACATCGTAAGCAAGATCTAATATAAAACCGACTCCGTTTTTATGGTTTTCCTAGAATTTGAAACGTTCTGGAAAATATGCCGCAGAATCGTATAGTTTTATAGTGCCCTATAAACCGTTTACGAGGCCACTTATCATTGTGGGATTGTTTTAAATATTTGTTTTACCAGAGTAAAGCCGAATACGCTTGCTTAACACTCGTTAATACAATGATTTAAACGTCTGACCTTTCTCAGCCGCGTAAATTATAATTCTTCAACTGTATCCATCATAACAACAATATTAGAAGGTTAAGTATTGGAAAATCAACCGTTTTTTTTTTTTTTTTCAAAAGGAATGCTATAATTTTTAATACGCACATTAACCTCATCGGCAATTAAGCTACGCTTGTATTCTTACAAATTACCTCAGAAATTACTAAACGCTGATTACGAAGTTCCCGCAGCGATGTCTAAACAAATAGCCGACATAAACATCGGTAAAATTGATTTTCGTGTCACTATGTCTAACGATTAAGGCTGGGTAATTTCCCGAAATTAAATATTCGTGTTAATTAAGATATAGATCTCGGTCAGCGGGGGGACAAAACTAACCATTCGTATATATTACAATGCGAAAAATATGTCAGTATATATTACTGACTGGTGCCTGGAAGACCAGGATGATGTTTGGGCTGTCTCGTTGCCGGTACACCACAGGTGGCCTTATAAATATTAAAACCTTTTAAGGAAATGTCAAGAATCCACGGGGTTATAAACAAATATCGTAAAACTAAATAAAGTATCAACATCACGGTGTAGGCAGGCGAACATTTGGGGACTCTTACCGCTGAGGTAATAAACGGTAAAAACTGTAAAAAGGAAACGTCAAGTTGACATTAAAAAAGGTCGATATGAATATCAATAACTTGTGTCTATCTCGTGACATAAAGGGGCATTGGTAAACCGTGTAATATGTTTCTATAATGAAGTAAGAGAATAAAATAGATTCCCATTTATATAAAAATAAGTTTTTTGTGAAGAAAATACAGGCTGATTCAAATTAAGTGCGCACCAATGCTATTATCTCTGATATTATTGATTCTAGAAAGTAGGTTAAATTAGCAAAGTATTAGTGTTTTTAACGCTAATTAATATGCAATATAGGAATAAACAATTGCATGAGGCATTTCTGAGAAATTTTGAAATTTATATATTTTTTTTTAAATTGAACACCCTGTATATTGTTAAAAAAATTGGCCGATATTTTAATTTGTGATGCAAAAGTTTTAATACAATATTATCTTAAAACGAATAATAAAGAAATTGTGGTGGTTTTTAATTGATGCCAAAGATATGTAAAATTTATAGTAGGCTTCTTTCACTTTAAGTCAAAACAAATTGTTTGAAACTGTCAAAAACGCACTGAGCTTAAATCTTTTACACGTTTAATTATTAAAAAAAGTTGGTTATTTTATTTTTGTGTTGTGTTCTTTACTTCTAATTGTTATTATTACATTATTATCATTAGTAGCTTGAACAAGTGTTAGATAATATCTCACCATGGTATTTCCTCATTTGGAGAAATGCGATATGCTGGAAGCACACATTATACGCGGCAAAAATTCAATAAGGACTGTCGAATATTATGCAGAATAGTATCCTTTACGACAGCAGCCAGATCGACGTTACTTTCGAAACTTTCAGACATTTAGACCACACCATTGCTTATTTAAGAAGAAAAGAACAAATAAATATCATATTATCAACGAGGAGGTAGAAATTATAGTGTTAGCATATTTTGAACCCATCACGAATTTTCCATTAGAGATGCTGCTAAGGAATTGGGTTTAAGTATATCCCATTTGTACTTAAATGCAACATATTTCCTATATTTACGACCGCCATTGTGCGAAACTATAGGTACTGACCTACACTGCATGAAAAACGACTTCTAATGTTCTCATTTGGAATACTCGTCTTATATACCTATTTCCTAATGCAGACGTGACCACTTAAACGTGTCGTGTTAATTACTATGCATTCGGGGATTTATTTTTATCTATACAATAATATGATTAATCACCAGATCCCTTATCGCGCGTATTAATTAAACTCACGTATGCGTAGATAAGTGCATATCAAATTCATCACAATAGACACGTACATATATTTATTTTAAGTTATTATTACTATTATTAATTTTCTAAATTTATTATACATCACCGTTTTCTATGTAAAAGCGATCTTTTTTTGATGAATAATGAATAAACTTATTATTAAAAAATGCGGGGGTATGGGCGTACCCCGTTCCCCGTTTATTAGCTTTTTATGAAGATATCTACCTTTGAAACCATGTATTATGCTGGAAATTATGTTAAGGATAAAAACTTATTTCTGTTATAGTTCATTTGATTTATATCAATAGACAAGTTTATTAATTTTGAAGCTTTATTATTATTTTTCTATTTTTCAATTTTAATTTTCTCTAACTTGTTATACATCATCGTATTCTATGTAAATCCGGCCTCGTTTTGATGAATAAGAGAAAGAAAAAAAATTAAAAAAATGGGGGATTACGGGGTAGCCCGTCCCCCGTTATTAACTTTTTGCGAATATGGACGACCCACCCTTATGGCCATTGCAATATGCTGCAATTATGTTAAGAAGAAAATTAATTATCTGTTATAATTTAGGAAATATTTTGCAAAAATTGAAAAATCGTACAAACTTTGGAGGGGGCTGTACCCCAAAATCGTACGGATACGCCGATAAAAAAAAATACGTGTCTCTTATTTTAAGGTACTCTTTCGATCTGTTAACTTTCATCGAAATCGGAGGGGGACACCCGCCGGTGTTGCCTTGTAAGTGAGAACAATTTAGAATATAATTGCTTGAGGTTCTATAACAAATTGCCATCGCATATTAAAACTGTAAAAAATTGTCAACATTTAAAAATTTGTATATAAATTATTACTAAATAGAGCAATACAAATAGCAGGAATTTCTAACCTTCAAATATACATTTATTAAATTTTTGTTCTTGACCTGATGTTTGCATTGTTCCATTTGTATTGAAACACTGCAATAATAAAACTATTCTATTCTATTCTACCCAGTTGTAATTCTTAAGATTCAAAAGAAAAACGCTGAAAACAGTGCTATAACGGGCTACATTATAACACTGTTTGAATTGCCAAGCCAGCCTCCAGCCATGGATAACTTATAGATGGTGATAATTACGCAATTTAACAATTTTGAAGTTTAAAAAAAAAATACCGAAAACATTGTTATAATGAACTGCTTTATACTACTGTTTTCGATTACGCAAGTATTTCATTAGGACACCGAAGTAAAAAATGCATATTTAATTTTATCGTGCCAATATGGTAAACACTGAATGATAGCCATTACGTAATTAAGCTACGATTTGCACGAGCTGTCAAAACACGTAGCGCGCGGTTTATTGTTGTTACCGGAGGAAGACAACGATGAATTAATAATTAGGAGGGCACAGAGGAATTGATAACAATTTGCCGTCACGTACGCCGTATGTACGTACGATACTCAAGCACGCATACACACAAAGCCCGAAGTCCTGCCGGTACTGTAATCAACTTAATTATCCTTGCCTGCATAATGGAGTTTCGTCGATTGTCGAAGGACGCTCAGATACCCGGAGTCCATTACATTACGTACGCATTCGTGAATCGGCGCGTAATCGGAATATAAAGTCCATCCTCTTGGTTATTGTTTAGTCGGGTTTTACTGCCGCTTTAATTATTATTATTATAACTGCTGGCGACTAGCAGCGAATTAATTATGCTGGTGAACGCTGGATGATCTCGTAAAATCTGCATATATTGAGGAGTTGAGCGTAAAACCAGATCACTTTATCTCTCCTGCTAATGCGGACGTTATCCGTGCGTTCAACTTCGAATGTCAATGTTGACCGTAGAGCCGTAAGTCAAGAGGATCTTGATAAAGAATGAGGTATGCAGCGCAAATATGTATCTCTAACGTAGCACTCGTTACAGTTTCTTGGTTTGTTGCGTTCCCGTGTTCTTTCTATTCGGAGTGGGTATGTTATATGGACGCGGTGATTTCATTGGGAGCGATGTAAAGTGAAGGTTAGTTAAGGTCGTTAAACTGGAATCGCCGGTGTCTATAATGGACTTTCACTTAAAAAAAAAAGCTTAAACGAATTTTAATGAAATATATCGTTAAGCAAAAAAACAAGTATATTTCAATAATTTAATGTGAATTTTGATGGTATTTCTATTTAAAGCAAAAAAAAAACAACAACATATGACAGTTTGAAAATTAAATAACTATATCCTTGATTCTTCTAGTGCCTTTGTTTTACTACCACTGATAAAGAGAGGCATCTGTTAAGTTTCGATGAAACTTAAAAACCAGAGACACGTATTTTTTTTATCGGCGTATCCGCACGATTTTGGGGTACAGCCCCCTCCAAAGTTTGGACAATTTTTCAATTTTTGCAAATATTTCCTAAATTATAACAGATATTAATTTTCTTGCTTAGCATAATTGCAGGCGGCAGAGACGGGGTACCCCGTACCCCCATTTTTTTTACATTTTTTTCTTTTTCTTATTCATCAAAAGAAGGCCGATTTTACATAGAATACGATGATGTAATTAAATTAATAATTGTAAAAATAGAAAAATAATAATAAAGCTTCAAAATTAATAAACTTGTCTATTGATATAAATCAAATGAACTAGAACAGAAATAAGTTTTTTATCCCTTAACATAATTTCCAGGCATTAAACATAGGCTCAAGGTAGATATCTTATAAAAGCTATTAAGCGGGACGGGTACCCATACCGCCGCATTTTTTCTTAATAATAGTTTATTCATTATTCATCAAAAAAAGATCGCTTTTACATAGCAAACATGGTAATAAATATTGGAGGATGATAAAAATAATTGTAATAATAATATAGTACATTAACAACAATTATTTGTTATCGTTACTTCCGCTGCTCTGCCTTACTTAAATATTTCTTAATTTAGATTGTATCTATCTGACAAGCTATGGTCAAGAACCTTTCTATGGCCTACTAACTTATACTATATACTATACGAAACTTTTATGGTGTAGCAATATAAATCGTTTTATCAATTTGCATTTAGTGACTGCGTTTTATACATTTCCTTAATAAAATGTTATTCATTCTTAGAATACCATAATCCTTTTAGTGCGTATATATGAACAAATTTGCTACACAGGACGAAGGATTAAATAATACATACATATATATTTTTTAATTTATTTCAAGTTTTTCGTGCAATGTAGGTGTACAATGTAAGTATTCAATGGAGCATAAATATAACTAATGTGTTTGTAACGATTATAACATTTCGGAAACAATAGAACAGAATTGGAAAAAAACATTATAATGCTTATAAATGTTTAAATACATGACATACTGTAATGCGATGGATATACTTCTAGATTAAATCCGCTCTCATCAGCGTTCATTTGATTTATATCAATAGACAAGTTTATTAATTTTGAAGCTTTATTATTATTATTTTTCTATTTTTACAGTTATTAATTTTCTAAACTTGTTATACATCATCGTATTCTATGTAAATCGGCCTTCTTTTGATGAATAAGAAAAAGAAAAAAAATGTAAAAAAAATGGGGGTACGGGGTACCCCGTCCCCGTTATTAACTTTTTACGAATACGGACGACGTCACCCTTAGGGCCATGCAATATGCTGCAAATTATGTTAAGAAGAAAATTTAATATCTGTTATAATTTAGGAAATATTTGCAAAAATTGAAAAAATCGTCTAAACTTTGGAGGGGGCTGTACCCCAAAATCGTGCGGATACGCCGGATAAAAAAATACGTGTCTCTTATTTTAAGGTACTCTTTCGATCTGTTAAGTTTCATCGAAATCACCCGCCGGTGTTCCCTTGTTAGTGGATTTCTCTGATTTTGATAAAATTTAGTAAGAATGTAGAAGACCGAAAAATATTTGAAAGGAAGTTTTTCAATCAACAGTTTTTGAAATACCATATTTCTATACATTGATCTAATCACTTGAGTGTTAAAACAACAACTAAGGCATTGCAAAACTGTAAAAGTGTTTCTAAATGTACAGGTTATGATAATATAACTTCCTTCATTGTTTGTTATTATATTATTTATTACTTCTATGACATATTTAATTAATTTTTCTTTTCATAAAGAGAATTTTTCCCTCTAAACTTAAAATATCTGTATATAGTGAAACCTTTATACAAGAAGGGTGACTGCACTACTAATATTTATCGTTCCAGTTGCTGAAGTGTGTTTTGGGGAAAATATTTTAAGGTTATAACCTTATAGGTATATAAAGTTTGTGTAACTCCTCCTATTTCCAGTTTCTACCTGCGTCTTCCCCGCTGTTAATAATTAAAATTTTTAATAAATATGGAAATACGAAACGCCGGTAACAGGATTCCTCGAAACCGCGTAGGTACATAGAAATATAAATAAAAACCGTTTAATATCGAAAACATTGTCAAGCATGTTCTGTCACCGGTTACGGCCGTACATCAAACTGATAATTTTACTCATATTTCACCTGTACTCCTGAAGGCGACACGGTGGTCTTCGATTAACACGAATAAATAAGGAGCCCATCGACTGTATAAATTTAATAAAATGATTCCTCACAATATAATAAAAAGAAATGGATAAAAAACGAATTTACACACCTGCATTGAGCCGCTATTCGAGTGGTGGTACAACATGCATACGTACCGGAGGAATGAGGGCCATTCTAGATGAAGAATTCTAAGTTTCCGTGCACGAAACAGCGTGGTGCCGTCATCTGGACTACGCGATTGTATAGGTGCAGGGGAATTAACGAGTTATATAAAAATGGAAGAAATATTCGCTTGCTTGAAGAAACGATATACCTAGTAATTTAATAAGTGACATGCTATGTGTTGGGTTTCGATTTCACATTTCTGTAAGCGATTTTGAGCTGATGTTATGATACTTGGAAGTTTAAGTGTGACTGTTCGCGCAATGTCGTAAAATATTGAACGGAATATCCAAACAAAAAATAGAAATATAGTTGCAATATTATCAATTTAAAAAAATAATAAGTCATAAATTATATACAGGGTGTAACAGCGGTAACGCCGTGGTCTCTGGTGGTCAAACGGTAACAATTTTTGAAATATTGTATATTAGGATGTATGTAGGTGGATCAGATCTACAATTTAAAAATAATATGGCAATATACAGGGTGTTCCAAAATTTAGCAGCGCATCAAAGTTATGTTTTTCTTATGGAACGCCCTGTATTCTATGGCATTTTTGAAGTGTACACTAAAACTAAACAATTTATTTAAGCTTCCTATACTAATTTTTATATAGTTTATGAGATATTTCAATTTGTTTAAAAATGCAATGTTGCAAAAAAAAAGTCTAGTATCTCGGAAACCAATTAATTTAGAAAAGTGAAATGAAAACCGTAAATAGCAAATCCTTTGATTGATTGAAATGCGACATTCAACGTTGTCCAGTAGTCTACAGGATGTTCAAGTACTAAGTCAAACTTTGTGAATTTACTCGTTGCGTGACTTTGTTATTTTAAATGGAACACCAGTAGATTTTTACGGTTGTTAGATAGGGAATTTTATATTTTTTAAACCAGTATTAGGAGTCCTATGCCATCATTGACTAGCTTTTAAGTTATTTGGGTTTTTTTAGGTGGTTTAAGTATACTGTCATTATCTTACGTTAATTTAATCTAGGTAGCTGGTGATTTTTTTTTTTGAATGTGTCAATTTAATGTGTATCCAGTTAGCACCATGAAAGCATACTCGTTGCAAGATGAAAGAACTGATATGATTTCAGTTATTGGTGAGTGTCAGGAAAATTGCTTCCTTGCGTCTCGGGTGTATGCGCAGAAGTACCCTAATCGAAAATATCCAGATAAAAGGGTATTTGAAACACTGTTGGACAGATTTCGTACCACAGGCAACGTTGCCTACATAAAGCGACATAAAACAACAATTGTAAGCGAAGAAAATGAATTTGTGGTATTAGGAGCAGTCATTGAACAACCGCATAGCAGCAAGAAATATTGCTAAGGAATTGGATTTAAGTCACATGACTGTATTTAGGATCCTGAAAAAACACAAATACCAGCCCTACCACTGTCAAACGCCACCGCAATTATACCTATGGATTATGAGCGAAAAGTTGATTTTTGCATATGGGCGCTCGATAGATACGCAGAAGATAATGATTTTTTTAATTATGTTCTATTCACTGACGAATTCACATTTCATAATAACGGACTATGTAGTAAACTGTCACAATTTCCATTATTATGATACCGAAAGTCGTCATCTTTTTCATACCTTGGATCGGCACATAGGTGGAGTTTGAACGTGTTTGGATGCATTATAGGTGATCATGTAATTGGTTCACATTTCTTCAATAGACACCTAAATGGAAACGAATTTCTAAGCTTCCTTAAGAGGGACTTTTGTGCCCTTTTAGAAAACATTCCCTTAAATATTAGAAACCGGATGTGGTTTCAACTAGACGGGGCTCCTAATAGGTGGATCGGAAGAGATAACACCAAATATGCTGAGGAACGTTAGAAGAGCATTTGAAAAAAGAGCTATGTTGTGCATTGCAGAAAATGGCAATTATGTTGAATGCTAGTGCCTTTCCGTTTATTTTATTGCGTTTTTTTCCTTTATTTTATAGATACATACAAAAATCCCTTGTTATTACCTTTTTATACAAAAATATTTACTGTTGTTTTGTTTAGTTTGTATCTACTTCTTAGCGTTTATGATATTGAGGTAAATTATGAAAAATAAAGTTTCTTCGAATAGTAAAATTAATTAAATAAATCAATGTAAACATACACCGGATATTCCATTTAAAATAACAAAGTTAGGGACGAATAAAATTCACAAAGTTTGTTCGCGAGCAACTAAATCATATCAGCTCTTTCTTGCAACGAGTATGCTTTCATGGTACTGACGGGATGCATGGCAAATTGACACATTCAAAAAATCACCAGCTACCTAGATTAAATTAAGGTAATGATAATTTATTTAGACCACCCAAAATAATCCAAATAACTTAAAAACTAGTGGAGATAGATATAAGAAAAATTCCTTTCTATCAACGTAAAAATATACTGGGTGTTCCATTTAAAATAACAAAGTTACGCACGAGTAAAATTCACAAACTTTGACTTAGGTACTTGAACATCCTGTATACTACTAGAAAACGTTGAATGTCGCATTCAATCAGCGAAAGGATTTGCTATTTACGGTTTTCATTTCACTTCTCTAAATTAATTCGTTTCCGAGATACTAAACTTTTTTTTTGCAACATTACATTTTTAAACAAATTGAAATATCTCATAAACTATAAAAATTAGGTATAGGGAACCTTAAATAAAATTGTTCTAGTTTTCAGTGTACACTTCAAATATGCCATAAAATACAGGGCTTTCCATTAAGAAAAACATAACTTTGATGCGCTGCTAAATTTTGGAACACCCTGTATATTGCACATTATTTTTAAATTGTAGATCTAATCCGCCTACATATATACCAATATAAAAAATTTAAAAAATTCTTGCCATTTGACTACCAGAGACCATGGCGTTACCGCTGTTACACCTGTATACTGTAAGAAATCGATTTACTTTTCCACACTATGTTATATAAAGATATATCAGGTGCGTAATTCTTTACCTATACACTTCGGCAAAATGATTATACATTATTTCTAATTTTCCTTAAAAACGAATCAATTTATGTCAGGCACAAATCTGGAAACGCTGAATTGCTGAATTCAAATTGCTGAAAAACAACCTATCTATTCCAGTCTTTCTTTAAAAGTATTGTTTATGGAAAAATATTGTTTGTTGGAAAAGAACCAACTCAAAATAATAACATAAGAGAAGCATTCCTAATTTCTCAAAACGTTCTCCATTACACGCTCTTACAAGTAGCATTATTGCTGAAAGAAAAGGCCACTATACTCCGTCACATATCAATATTCCAAACTCACAACTTAACAATGCATACGAACAGAAATGTCTATACCCATGTCGTCTGAAGGTGTAAAATTTATTCCAACCGGGATTGAAATTTTCTTTTAATTTCACGCTCTGTTCACGGACGGACATAAAAACTAAATTAACTATCAGTTTTACGGGAATCCTATTGGTGCGAACGCTATTCTATAGAAAAGGCAGTCACCGATTCCTAATCTATATGCATCTTGTACGTATGTGTGTTTCACGTGTGTTATAGTTGTTGACGATGTAGTACGCGAGATCGTATGGCACCACCAATTTCGTGAAATTCGTTCGGGTATATTAAAAATCGAGAGTCCTTCTAAATTTGGAAAGGAATAATTGCGTGTTTTGGACGGTTGGGTAACCAAAAGGTGATTCGCCATGCTATGAGCAGCGAGTAGCGTGGAATTACCATATGCGAAGAATTTTCGGAACGTGATTCAGCGTGGCGTGGCTAATGATTTGAGTAGTTATAACATTTATCACGTTAGATAACTAGATAGTTTTTTTTCTTGAAGTCTTCTTCTTGTAGCATAAACAAGGTTATATGAAATGAGCCAATTTGTTCCTAGATTAAAAAAAAATAAAATGGTGGTAAAGACTGTCTTCAAGCAATTTGTTTCGAATAATTGTGATCTCAGCAGGGCGTTCGACTGTGTCAATGTTTTGCTGAGTAAATTATACGAGTGTATCCCTAAATTTGGAATAATTGGAATAATGGACTGGGTGTACCACAAGCGTTGGTACTTGAGCCGATTGTACCGATCACTATGCTTGATAAAGATAGGGATGCGTTCATATAGGGCGTGAATGTATAGATCTGTTATATCAGTTGGCAAAGTAAATGTGTAATCGTAATTTATTACGTAATAAAGACAAAACAGATATTGTGTGGATTCGTTGATCATTTACAAATTTGTGTGTTCTTGAGATGTCCTCTTTTAGTGATTTGTTAAGGACCGTGAAGTTTAAATTTTTTATACAGTGTTAAAAAAAGGTTGTCGGATATTTTACCCAATTGTAGTACTGGTGGAAATAAACAAAAAAGTCTTAGTCAACATGGGTCCGCGATTCAACTGTTTTTGACATATAGTCGATTGCATATTGTTTTAGTAGGATAAAAATTTCTGATCGCAATGTAAATTAAACAAATGTTTATTTAAAGTAAAACTAAAGAAATTTCGAAAATTCCTGGAGTCCTCCGAATTTCCTCGCAACAATTTACGATTCCTTGCCTGAGTTCTTCCAAATTGTTTACAGATCGTGCGTACACTAATTGTTTTAGATGCCCCCCAAACATAGAAGTCTAGAGGTGTCAGATCAGGGGACCTAGGAGGCCATGCAGTTGGTTCACACCCCGTTCTATCCATCTCTCGTTGTAATCTTGATTTAAGAAATTTCTAACTACGATGGAAAAATGCGCAGGAGCTCCATCGTGCATAAACCACATATTTAATCTGTTAAAAAGTGGCACGTCTTCCAACAAAACGGGTAATTCATTTCTTAAAAAATCCATGTATACTTGTCCCGTTAAACGATTAGGGAGAAATACTGGATCAATTAAACAGTCTCCAAAAATGGCAAGCCAGACATTTAGCGAAAAACGGTTTTGGTGAAGCGATTCAACAACAGCATGGGGATTTTCATCTGCCCAGACGTGATTGTTATGAAAATTGAATATTCCGTCTCTTGTAAACCCAGCCTCGTCACTAAATAAAATCTGAGTCGCAAAATTAGGAGTTTCTGCCAGCTTTCGTAAAACCCAATGACAAAAAACCCTACGTGCATCATAATCGAGAGGAGCAAAAACTTGCACGCGTTGAATGTGGTAGGGATAGAGCTGCTGTTCCCGCAGAATTCTCCAAATGAGAGGATGACTGACGTTCAGTTCTGCGGCAAGTCTTCGGGTGCTAATATTTGGGTTGTCTTCTACCCGTCTCAAAATATCTAATTCTACTGCGGGAGAAGAAACTGATCTAGGTCTACCAGAATCACCATTAATTATAAATGAACCAGTTTCGGACAGCCGGATATGAAGTCTTGAGAAAATCTTATCACTCGGTAACAACCGATTTGGAAATTCTTCGGCATACATACGCCGTGCTTCAGTGGCATTACCATTCGCACGACCGTACATAAAATGCATATCGGCCATTTCTGCATTTATGTACTACTTATGCATAATTTGAGAACAAAAAAAAATGACGCAAATGATAAATAATCTGATGACAGATGTCTGACAGAACTAATTTTAAGTCACAATCAGTTGTTTGACAAAGGGAACTATTCTCAAAACCGAAAAATGTTTTTTTTTATTTTAAAATATGGAATCGATTATATGTCAAAAACAGTTGAATTGTGGACCCATGTTGACTAAGAGTTTTTTGCTTATTTCCACCAGTACTGTAATTGGGTAAAATATCCGACAACCTTTTTTTAAATAAATATAATATAAATTAAATCAGGATTCTTGCATTTATTCAATGCCCTTCTTGTTTTCATAAGGCACTAATTTATAACTTATCTGAAAGAATATTTACGTCAAGCAAGTCTTTTTTTTGGGTGGAGTAAAAAAAAACGATCTTTATTGTCTTCTCTTCGTTTGTCTCATTGGCGACAAGATAGAAGCACGTATTGTTGTTCATTAAAACGATTTTCACCCCACGTTGATCCGCATTCCACTGACCGATGCATCGTGCACCGACCTACTAAATCGTCTATAACTTTTTTATTTCCTGATTTAGATTTGTGAAACTTGGTGTGTATATCAAGGAAGGTATGCTGAATAAAACTGTGTGAAAATTGATTTAGGTTCATAGTTATTAGCTGATAAGTATGAACGAAAATGAAAATTAATGGCTTTACATACAGAAATCAAAGCAGATTGACGCAATGCATGTTTTTAGTTTAGGGAATCTTGCAAAGAGTAATACTTAATCACCTGTTACCATATACAGGGTGGTTATTTTTTAATAGAAACGATATTGTGATAAAATTTTTAAGACAAACCGTATCATCCCATAAGGTGTTTCGCTTTTTACTAAGGTGCACTGTTTGACAATCGACTAAATCGCTTATAATTTTATTGTTTATACATCTGAATCGAAAAATAAATGCTGCGTAAGAGTGCGTGGTAAAATTTCGAAGATATAATTTAGATTTATATTTATGAGGTGATAAATATAATGAAAAATTAAAGGTAACTCAACATTTTTTTTTTTAGTTTAAGAAATCTTACAAAAGACAAATATTAAATCACATGTCAGCTACTTAATAGTATTATTAAATAGGAATGTGGTAACATGGCACATAAATGCTATTGGTAAATGATATACAGGGTGTTATCTGCGAAAAAAATTTTTAATTAATTTTTAATCCATAAAAATTAGGAATTTTTACAGATCTTGGGCGATTTTGTGCAAAAAAATACTAATATTTCAGAAATTAGTAGGAACAGCTAATACCAAATCTTTTCCCCAGTGACCAACTATATTTATTTCATATTTTATAAATATTTAAAAAATATTAAATCTTTCTTGAATATTAGTTACATTAATATAATATGCATAAAATATAGTATAGAAAATATATTAGGAAAACATTTAAAAAATATATATGTTATGTAGCATTAATAATAATTTATTGCAAATGTTTTCTCAATATATTTTTCATAACTCTGCAAGAATATTTTGCATTGTATTTCTGTAAATATTTATATCATTTAAAAAAAAAATATCGAATTTTTTGCTTTTGTACATTTGGCGCGTAGGACGAATAATATAAAATGGGTAAAATATGCATACATATTAAGTAGGTATGTACCTATTTAAAATGATAGTTTAAAGATTAAATTAGATAATATAATATCTAATATGATTTAATTAGTATCTAAGTTGAGCGCTGTAACTTTTCTATTAATATATCTGCGTTTTGTATTATATTATTTGTAATATTTGTAAGTTGCGAACGTCAACACAACACCTCTATTCATTACGGTGCGGTGTTATATGATTTAGTATTGTTTATGCGTCTATGGATTAGGTACATAGAATGCAAACGCGCACGTGCGTATCATCAACGTTTTCATTCGTTTGTTCGTTACATGTTATAGTTTATAATAGTATACGATTAGGGCAGATTAGGGTTAACTGTGTAATTAATTGTTACGGGGTGTGTTTTAGTTTTTGTGGTGACTACGAGGTAAGCAAAACTTTGAACATGTCATGGCATTTATAAGATAATTGGAATGCTCAATATCGCTATGTACAGAAATCGTTTAATAATATAATTGTAGGAATTTTATGCATCATATATGTACTGCATCTACCAGATAAATTGCTAGTTGATTTGATTAAGAGATTCATCTCGGTAGATAAGCGTCATAACCTCAAATAGAGGTTAGAATACGTTGTGTTGTTTTATTGTTTGTACGTAGAATGTTTTCAAATATTATGAAATAAAGTAAAAATAAGTATCGTAAGTATTAGAATGTAGCTACCACTCCAATTATTGTAAATGCTCCAAATGTATTAGTAGGTGTTGATAATGATGTACGATGTTTTATTCATGGTATGATCTAATACAATTTGCATTGTTTTAGAGGCTACAAGGAAACGCCATGAGAGCGCCACTACCGAAGATATGAAAAAAGCCATAGGGTTGTACCTGGCACCAACCAAGGCTAGACTTAAAAATGAGTATTTTTCATTTTTATTGGCTTATTCAAATAAAATGAATAATAAATACGTTTGTTTTTTATTTAGAACACTCCAATTAAAAAATAGTGATTAATTTGATAAACCTTCAGTATGCCTTAAAAGATTCCAGAATTATTGATTATTAACTTGTATGGTGAGTGTGAAAAAACAAGTTCTTGCCTTTTAGACAACTCTATGTATGTTTCAACTTTTCTTTATCGACGTTATACATTCTAAATAACCAAGAACAATTTTAGTTCATTTAGACAAATTAAATAGATTGCATAAAAAATCTCAATTTTCATTTAAATAATATTTTACAAATATTTTAGAAAAGATATTGCGCTTACATTAATTTTAAAATATGGAATAAATATTTTAATTGAATATTTTATCTATATTTAGAAAAAAATATGAAAAATATATTCAAAAACCTCTCACGAAAAATATTTATAAAATATATTTTTAAAAATATCTATGTAATATTTCTGGCTGTTAGGGTAGTGTACGGTGATAATAAAGCACTTATACGCATCTATGAACATAGTAGGTACAATAAAACAGCCTACAGGATTATTGAGTGTTGCCACTAATTCAGGTATCGTAAATTTATCGCCTCTATATTAACTTCCTGTTGGTAATTTGCTACAGGTAATGAGGGTTTATCTAGAATTACGCATTAAAGAGGCGTTTATTGTGTTTGGCGGAAGTTCGCAAGTTCTAGACCCCAAATAATTTCAACTATCGACCTCGGGGTCAATTAATTATGTCTGTCATTCATTATAGTTTTAGTTTTAGTTTTATTTATTTGTTCCTGTATGATACAATAAAGTATAGAACACGTTAATCCAAATACAAAAAAACAATACATGTATATCAATAAATAAAAAGTACATATTAAAAGCACTGCAACTCACATGTACACAGTTACCATATTCCTTGTAACACTTTACAACTTTATCAGTTAATTTGTCACTGGGATAATTAATTAATTTACCTTGCATTTAATACAACATCATGTTTGCTTTGACGCCATTTCACTCACTCACTATAATTATTGGAATAATTTAGAGTATTCTGGTAGAGTAAATATATAATTAAATCTGCAGGCGGTTCAACGTTTTCCGGCCACTGTTGTTAACTTTATTATTAATATTGCAGCTACGATGTTTGTTAAAATATCAAAGATGTAGGACTGATTTTAGACTGATTGCGATCGTGGAAAAATAATTGAAAATCATGTTTATATAATATAAAATAGATAACGTTGTTTCTTTTTTTAACCCTAAACCTACCAAGGTGTGCTTTTGAGGCACAATTGATTTTGAAATGGCTGGAACTTTGTAAGTTAACTGCCCACAGACTGGAGGATTTTTGTATTCTCAAAATTAACTATTTAACACAGAATGACATAAAATTTTTTAAAAATATTTTTCCTATTTTATTAAAAAATTAAACATAATTTACCGACACGTCCTACCAAGGTGTGTCTTTGAGGCACATACTGTTATATACTATAAATGCATTGCTACGTTATTTAAAACTAGGTATGTGGTAAATCCCGTAATAGATATGCTTTATATTTCGGGACTTTCCCCTTGTATGTAAGACTTCCAGTTGCATATGAAGGGGAATTCCTTAAATGCGTTTTGCTAAATCACTCAGCTTACAAACTGCATTGCTATCAGTGTATTTGTGACTTTCCTAACGAACGCATTGGCCGTTTTAGGTGTCTATTGGTTAATTTTATTTCTTTTACCTAGTGGAGAGTATAGTATAGACCAGGTAAGCAAAATAAAGTTTTGATTGATCCCAGTAAAAATAGATTTGTTGTTTTATGCTTATTTGGTTTTGAAATTTATGCAGAAAGTATGACCGATTGGTTGACTGACCGACGCCGGCCACTAACTGAAAAGGAGTTGCCCGATGTATTGTACGAAAGTGATGAGGATTTGGGAAGGAATGTAAATGATGGTGAAGATGAAGAAGAGCCAAATGACGAAACCTCTTCTAGTGAAGCGGATTATCAAGAAACTGGCGATGGAGAAAGCGATGAACAAGAAGGAAGTGACGATAGTGATGCTAATGATGAACCGCCCGCCATTCGCAAACTTTTATTGAAAAGATGGTACCGAGTGGAATGCCACGCCGATTGCCAAGGGAAAAAGACGTGCACACAACATAATTACAACAGCTTTGAACAAAGTGAAACTTTCACCTGGAGTGCATGTTGATACTCCTTGTGACGCATTCAATTTGTTTTTTGATGATACGGTTATTGGTATTGTGGTTACTTTCACTAATAAGGAGGCTGTTCGTATTCTTGGCGATTTGTGGAAACCAGTTGACGACGTTGAAATCCGTGCTTTCTTGGCCTTTTGATTACTGCTGGAAGAAATAAACAAGGAATGGTGGACTATAATGAGCTATGGAATCCTTTATATGGAAATCCTGTTTATCGAGCGTGTATGTCACGAAATAGATTTACTCAATTACTAAGATTTATTCGTTTTGACGATAAAGCGACCAGAACCCTCCGAAGGCAAAAGGACAAGTGGCACCAATTAGAGACCTGTGGACCTGTGTAATACAAACTTGCTGAAATATTATCTTCCTGGCAGTAATCTAACCATCGATGAACAACTGGTGCCTTTTAAAGGTCGTGTATCTTTCCGACAGTACCTGCCAAGCAAGCCAGATAAGTACGGTATGATAATTTGGTGGATATGCGATAGTGGAACTAGTTATCCGTTACGTGGTATACCGTACTTAGGAAAAGAAGGTCTCAACAGAGCAGAAAACTTAGCGCAAAAGATGGTTGAAGACCTTTGTGAACCTTTTCTGAGAACTAAAAGGAATATTACGTTCGACAACTTCTTCACCAGCTACGAGCTTGCATCCAGTTTGGTTACCAAAGGCCTAACTTGTGTAGGAACGCTCAGAAAAAATAAGCGCTGCATACCACCAAATGTTTTACCTCACAGGCGACGGAATATTGAAAGCAACTTGTTTGGTTTTCAGAAGACAATGACTTTGGTATCTTATGTACCTAAGAAAAATCGCTGTGTCATATTATTATCTACAATGCACAACGACTCCACCATTGATAAGGAAAATAAAAATAACTCTGAAATCAATAAGTACTACAATTCCACGAAAGGAGGGGTGGATACACTTGATCAGATGGTACATACATATTCAGTGAAACGCAAAACTAATAGGTGGCCTTGGTCTATTTTTTCAATATAATTGATGTGTGTGGAGTAGCTTCATTTGTCATTTGAGGAATATCCATCCTGACTGGCATATTTCCAAAAAACGAAGACTTCGCAAAATTTTCTTACGAGAAATTACAACAGAATTAGTACTGGGGCAAATTAGACGTCGTAGTTTGAGTGGCTTGCATAAAAGTCATACTTCATTGATACAAACTACGTTGAATCAAGTACCAACCACAGGGGAGTCTTCGGCTCGAGAAGTATGAAAACGAAAACGGTGCTATATTTGCCCATCAAAGAAAAGCAGAATGTCAACACAGTTATGTGATAAGTGTAAGCAAACGGTTTGTGGTGAACATTCAGAGAAAATACTCACGTGCACAAATTGCAAACTACATAAATAACTTTCAAATATTTTACTATCTTGTACTATTTTTAAATTATATCTTCTGACACACAATATTCTTTCTATATGTTTTAATCTTACTGTATACCTACTACATGAAATAAATAATGCATATTTTGCTATTATTTACATCAACAATGTGTACAAATAGATGTGTGCCTGTGAGGCACACCTTGGTAGGACACGTCACGATAAAACGTTGGTAGGACTAGGGTTAAGATCAACCTGAAATTACACTGCAATCTATGTTACTAATTGTATCTCCTACTGCATTTTACAACATACAAAACAATATTTAATGATGAAATTTCAAAATTTGCATTATGATAAAAAAAAAAACCGAATAAGCGATTTTTTTTCCTATGACATTTTATTTAAAAAAAAAAAAATGGTACCAACAGAAATGCTCCTTTAATTAAGTTTTAATCGTCACATTCGGAAGTAGCAATTTAGCATCAACACCCTGTATAGTTCTCGTAGAAAACGCAGGTGTTATATTCTCACCAAGTTGTCGCGACCACTTAGGCGACAAGATTTTCATCTTAAAAGACCTGAGCCTTCTTCTCACCGAACTTGTTCTCTGGGAGGGTGGCTCCCTCTTTCGAGATATTCAGTTTAGCTATTAAGAAACCATACATATGTCGAGCTGTAGAATTCTCTTTCCGAATTACTCAAGACATGACGTTTAAAACGAAATTTCCACGTATAAAGACGGTAAAATTTTAATTTATTGTCATTTAATCCATCGGGTAGTAAATTCTGATGATGGATTCAACATCAAAGCAGTCCTTAGGAGTTATTAATTTTTTTTTATTATTCCCGCCCATTTAGAGATTCAGTTTTTATGCCTAAGAGAATTAATCTCGGTATTAAAACCTCTGCCAGTGTATAAAACGTCATGGCGTAAAAGTCTGAGAGGGATCTTTATAGAATACCTCTCGGAGACTAACTCTAGGACCTTTAATCTTATTAAAACCTCTCTTTAAACGACGATTACTACGGAACGCTTTAACGTAGATGAGATGCCGGAGTATTCTACCGGCAGAATGATCAAAATTATAATAAAATCTCGAAATAAGTGTAGACGAACGACGCAATTATTCCGGGACTGTTAATTGGTCACGGTGTCGTTCATTAGTGACAGGTGCAGGACAAACACACTAGAAGAGATTAGAATTGAATCGGTTTTCGTTCAGGCATTCGTGTTATTTATATTCGTCTTATCGAAAAACAGGTGTATTTCTGGGTATTTTATCGAAGACTCCTTCGATTGTTTTCAATTTTATCAATTAAATGGAATGTCAAATTGGTATACTCGTTTTTTAAACAAGATAAAAATTGTAGACAATCGGTAATTTTTATGAGGCATGTGATATCTGAACATTAAGGAAATAGTTCTGACTGGAATGATATACAAATATTTTTTAAAGTGCTTACTTTTCTTCTTATTTCTAATTGGTGTAGTAAATATCCCATAGATAACAGCAAATCTAAGATGTATGATAGAAGAAAGCCAATAATTATATTAAAAAAAGACACACACACAGAAATCAGAAATATGGACTTAGCATTATAATTTTACGCAAGAAATGCTAATACTTCAAAAACTATTAAGAATAGGTTCCATTTGAAATAAAAAAAAAAAATTGTTAGCTTAAAGGTAGGTATCCACATTGGAGGCGCATTTTTGAACACCCTCTCTGTCATTCAGTGATTATTGCTATAACACCTTGTATTTACATCGACTTTAGTAAGAACCACTAAATATCTGCGATCTCATGAAATATTTTATTTTATTAGAAAGAGTGCAAATGTCAAAAATTCAATTCGAAAGGGAAAATACCTCAAAAACTGTCAAGTATAGGGATAGGGGACCTTCATATAAACTAATTGCAAATGACTCGGCAAATTCATTAGAGCCGATAAAATTTGTACTATTCCATTTGAAATAAGAAAGTTGATATCAACAGCTTGTATACCGAAAGTGCTATAAAGTTGAAAATATTTTCCTTAGATAAATCATAGTGGACCATGATTACACTGCAAGTTTCAAAATCAAATTCCTACTACAAGTTAAAAAAATCTAATAACCCAGTAATATCTGTACATACGTTTCTACATCAATTATTTTCCTAATTTTGGTAATTTTCTGAAAGAACTTGAGAGTTGTGGGAGAAAAAATAAATGTGGTTTTTGTAAGTTTGAAGTGTATATATTTTACAAATTTTTTTCCAAATAACTTAAATTTTTTATGTATTATAAGTTTGTTCGCGTCGCATGAACTATTTGCACTATTATGAACTTTTGCACACAAAAGTTCTTAAAGTGCATAATAGTGCAAATAGTTCGTGCGACGCGAACAAACTTTTTTTTTGTCTGAATTTTTTCCCCATCTAAATCACTCATCATCTTGTATATCTTCCAATATAGCAATATCATTCCTATTAGAGGCACTCACCCTGTATATGGTGTGAAATGACTTAATATTCTTCTTTATAAGGTTCCTCAAACCAAACAAAAAATATGGTAAATCAATTTACTTTCGGTTTCTTGCCATTAGTATATCAAAACATATAATTTTACTTTTTGTTTATGTTTAACAGCCAATAAATATAAACCTAAATCATATTTTCAACATTTTCTAAAATTATCTTATGCACCATATCTTGCTTGATATGCATACTGATACCGCTTGATGCAGTGTTTTAGAAATATTCCGTTGTCTCAAGATAAAAAAAACTCACCCAGTATAAACCATTTTGTTAATTTTGACATACGGACATGTGAATTTAAAATTTGAAATTTATTAATACTTATTAATCATTTTAATGCATTTTAGGCTTTATTTAAGCCAGTAGATTTTTTTCTTCTAAATGCCGTAATTAATTTTCGTGAAGGGGTTTGAGATTTTATTTTTCTAAATACTCATGATCGTGTCTTCTAATGATACCTAACGCAAATATCAAATATGAATGTTCTCGAATATTTAGTTCTTGAGATAGAAAAGAGTAATGAAGGATTGTGTAAGGGATATTTTGGGGTACGCTCTGTTGAATCGCCGTATAAAGTTAACGAGCTTTTAACCTGTCACTTTCAACTATAGACGCAGAAACACTCATCATACGTCCACTTTATCTAACACTCTCACAATTCCAAATGCTTTCGCATGCTGGACAGGTGGCGATCGCAAAAATTTTACGACAACATCAAAGATCGCACCGCATTAAAAATGCAATTTTCGTTTGAAAAGGTGCCCGTTGAAAGGTCCACGACGGTTTATTGCTTTCGTATCCATAAAAACACCAAATGAGTTCGCTGTAGTAAATGGACTAGAGGTGTAGAAGGTCGGCAGTGCAGAAAGTTTTTTTTTGTTTCTTTTCCTTTATTTTCTGTCGGCCGTCCGTTTGAAAAAGCAATTACTAATTTTGCTATTATATTCTTTTTTTTTCTTTTGCATGTACCTACATACATGGGAATTGAAATACACAGAGATTCAAAATGATTGTCAATTCCGCTCTTATAGATAGTAACAGGGTGTGGGTATATGCCGGCGTTTGTAATGAAGGTTTGAACTAAGTCAGTGTTGGAAATAAGAAAAGTAAACGGATCTGTCGTAAATAAGGAGAACGTAACTATATTGAACTCGCATTATATAAACGACTATGGATTGGTGTTTCTGCTTGTAAAAATGAAATGTAATTAATTTAACTTTACTAAATTATGATTTTACAATTCAGTACTAACTGGTGTTTAACTAATTTATTTAATTACTTTAAATTATAACATACAATTAGTATAATTATTAATGTACAAAACTGCATCTCTCAGTTCTTCTATGGTATGCATGCGGTTTTATAGATCCTATTTTTTTAGATAGCCGAGCATGAGAGTAATCTAATGGGTTAGATCAGGCGATCTTGGTGGCCATCTTGTGCTCTAAACGAACTTGTCAGCAAAAACTGTTGAAGATTTGTAGAGCAGTATGTGCCTGGAGCATTAATCGTGCTGAAAAATAAACCTGCTTCAAGCTCATTTTCTTGTAACTCTCCCAATAAACAATTCAAAATCTGTTGGTAACGTTGGGCTGTTACAGTTCCTCGAAGAAAATTGGCCCTATTATTCGTTGCCTGGACATAGCAAAAAAACTCCAACTTTTACGGGATGCGATTGCGTTTCTCGAAATTGCTGGTGGATTTTCTGCAAACCCAGATACAATAGTTTTGTAAATTGATATAGTCTGTTAGATAAAACCAGGCTTCATCCGAGAAAAATGATTTGTAAGAATCATCGTCCCTTAAATGTTATTAAACCAATGACAATATTCCAATCGCCTAATCGTGATCTAATGGTAATAATTCCTGTACCGTAGAAACATTATAGGGATGAAATGTAAACTTTCTTTCACAGCTTATTGCGCTGAGGAGCATGATAAGCCTATAAAATGTAATAAACTATTTCAACTTAATGTTAATATTGATTTTTTACCTGTTTGTTGAGCTATTACCACAGATAAATTCCCTTATTTTCTTACAGTATTCAGAAATACTATTGTTGTATATTAGATGTAAAATAAACGAGTTGAAAAAAAATTATAAGTTAAATAATCGAAAATACTAAACACGCGCCCCAATGTTACTAAATGTCAAGAAATTCATTTAATTATGATTGTTTTGTAGCAACTTCGCTAATTAAATGGGCAATAAGTATAGATAAATTTTTTCCGAAAACAGTTTTTTTTCTTACGACAATCATTTTGATCACATGTTATGGAACATACTTACGCTATAGAACAAATTCTTCAAGCAACATCCAATTATGATTTTGTAATTATTCAACAACTAAAATGCTATACCTCTATCTTCATACTGTTATATGCTTGTTCCTAATTACCATACAACATTCTATTATTCGTAATGCTTGCTGTGTATTTTAAACACAAAAAATACTTTTTAAAGTCACCAATTTATTTCTCTTCATAGCATTTAAATTAAACAAATTTGTGTATCCCACCAAAGAAGTAGTAAAAATATGTTTTATATCCCCATGTTTGCTTCTCGGATTACACGATTTGATCATTTCAATTTTATTTACTACCTAATACAATTTGTAATAAAATCCAGATCATTATTAATGATATATCGCCTACAGTCCACTTAACGACCTTGTTTTTATATCAAACCGACATCCTCAAACCGCATCCAAACAGGTACACAAGTTAAATTGAGCGGGCTTTTGTTACATTCTGGCATCTTACATTAGTAGTATCCGCATTAAAATAATCGAATTTACGTCGCATATAAAACGTTTCCTGCTTTCCTGCTCATGTACTGTTCTAAGATACATGCAAGTTTTGCTCGGTTTGTGTAATACACTCTGAAGGCTTTGTCAATCGACTCAAACGGACTTCATAAATTTCACCGCTGACTCGTAAAACTTAATACTGTAACGACCATTAAGGATTTGTTCTCCAGTTACCGTGTAGAAGACGCGCAACACGATTCTGTGGTAGTAATTGACTTTCCGAAGCGGTTATAATGATATTAAATTTCCCAGCATCGTTAAAAATTCGACGAACGACAGTTAATTCAATTACGACTGGATTAAATATTTAAGTTTTCATGGACTGTAGCTGTAAATCGTGGCATGGAAATAAGAAATAAACGAATACTATACAAAAGGAGAGAGGGCATCGATTTGCAATTTTATAGAGTGGTTTTGCTTGCTTGCGGAATAATTTAGGTTAAATGTTAGGGGAGGCGATTTCGACCCATTAATAAAGAAATTCTGATTGAAATATACTTTAGAAATGGTTACAAAATGAACTATCAACGATGATGGTTATAAATTGCAGGTCCAAATTATACAATGTTTAATATAACCCTAACAACCAGAAATATTACATAGATATTTTTAAAAATATATTTTATAAATATTTTTCGTGAGAGGTTTGAATATATTTTCATATTTTTTCTAAATATAGATTAAAATATTCAAATTAAAATATTTATTCCATATTTTAAAATAATGTAAGCGCTATTATTTTTTTCCAAAATATTTGTTAAAATATATTTATTATTGAAAATTGAGATTTTTTATGCAATCTATTTAATTTGTCAAAAATGAACTAAAATTGTTCTTGGTTATTAGAATGTATAACGTCGATAACGAAAAGTTGGGAACACTACATAGAGTTGTCTAAAAGGCAAGAACTTGTTTTTTTCACCACTCACCATACAAGTTAATATCATCAATTCTGGCATCTTTTTTAAGGCATACTGAAGGTTTATCAAATTAATCACTATTTTTTAATTGAAGTGTTCTAAAATAAAAAACAAACGTATTTATTATCATTTTATTTGAATAGCAAATATAAAAATGAAAAAATACTCATTCTAAGTCTAACCTTGGCTGGTGCAGGTACAACCTTATGGCTTTTTCATATCTTTCGTAGTGGCGCTCTCATGGAGTTTCTTGTAGCCTCTAAAACAATGCAAATTGTATTTAGATCATACCATGAATAAAACATCGTACAACATTATCAACACCTACTAATACATTTGGAGCATTTACAATAATTGAGTGGTAGCTACATTCTAATACTTTACGATAACTTATTTTACTTTATTTCATAATATTTTGAAAACATTCTACGTACAAACAATAATACAACACAACGTATTCTAACGTCTATTTGAGGTTATGACGCTTATCTACCGAGATGAATCTCTTAAGCAAACCAACTAGCAATTTACCTGGTAGATGCAGTACATATATGATGCATAAAATTTCTACAATTATATTATTAAACGTTTTGTACATACGATATTGAGCATTCCAATTATCTTATAAATGCCATGCACATGTTTCAAAGTTTGCTTATCTCGTAGTCACACAAAAAAACTAAAACACACCCCGCAACAATTAATTACACAGTTAATCTGCCCTAATCGCATACTATTATAAACTATAACATGTAACTGACAAACGAATGAAAATGTTGATGATACGCACGTGCGCGTATGCATTCTATGTACCTAATCCATAGACGCATAAATCGTCTATCGTAATGAATAGAGGTGTTGTGTTGACGTTCGCAACTTACAAATATTACAAATAATGTAATACAAAACGCAGATATATTAATAGAAAAGTTACAGCGCTCAACTAATACTAATTAAATTATATTAGATATATATTATCTAATTAATCTTTTAAACTATCATTTTAAATAGGTACATACATACATACTTAATATGTATGCATATTTTACCCATTTTATATTATTCGTCCTACGCACCAAATGTACAAAAGCAAAAATTCAATCTTTTCTTTTATATAAAATAAATATTTACAGAAATACAAAGCAAAATATTCTTGCAGAGTTATGAAAAATATATTGAGAAAACATTTGCAATAAAATATTATTAATGCTACATAACATATATATTTTTTAAATGTTTTCCTAATATATTTTTTATAATATATGTTATGCATATTATATTAATATAACTAATATTCAAGAAAGATTTAATATTTTTTAAATATTATAAAATAAAATAAATATAGTTGGTCACTGGGTACGTACTGATTTATCGAAGTAAGATATTTAAAGTGTATAATCACTGCTGACATTGCGCTGTTTTTCAAATCGCTCAGAAAATCTAAAAAAAAAAAAATTCTGTGTTACTCATTTCCTCCGATATACAGGGTGTTCGGTAAACATGCGGCGAAAAATCAAGGGATTATTCCTTGGCCTATTTTAAGAATATTTTGTCCTATGATGATTTTCGAAAAATCCCGTTGTTTTGAAGATACAAGGCGAACAAGATTTGCGCGAAATTCATATGGGCCGTACTCACTTGCTTTTTCTTGTGAATCGTTAACATTTTGAAATTTTATCTAGACAGAAACCGTTAAGGAAATAGTGAGTTCTTTATAAAAAGTGTGACAAATTCGTTCATACACTTGAAACACACTCAGTATAATGATTTGCGTCTTCATACATGACATTCAGAAAACACCTAACTTAACCAAGCTTCTTTTGTCAAAAAGCGACCACCATATAGTCTCCACTCAAGGTCTCCACTAAACCGCAAGAACAAATAATCACCTCTCTTTCGGGCGATCCCGTCAAGACCTTAATGGATGGCGCGTTTAATTTTTGGCCAGGCCATGTTATTACACTTAATGAAAAGTGACTAACCACAAAACCTAAATTTCCTCAATGACCGGCAATCATCCCGCCTTGTACACGAGGAAAAAGACCCGACCTTCCGTTCTCTAAGTCGAATTCTAGCGACCCGCTTGTTTGTCGATGCGCGCACAAAAAGCCCAGCTCCACAAACTTGTTCCTAATGTCTATTTAAGTGCCCTATAACTGAAATACTGAAGCGCACGTTTTTTTCTTTGTTCCAGATACCACCGGATGGCCGGGGGAAACAGGGCACAGCCAGCGAGCGACCGGCTGATGCGGACGAGTTCGTATCTACAAGAGTGTTGTTATTTCTGTTTTTTTCGGGATAGGTAATTACGCTAAAGTGTTTCCATCGTTGTAATATAATACAATAATAGACCTGCGATATTGCCTGGCGAATGGGTATATTAGACGGGATTGATTGGAGAGGAGAAAGTCAATTTATAGTAGCTTTTTTGACGTTTGATGAATTTTCTTTTTGCTTTACAGGAGTAAATGGCAGTTTAAGGTTTTCATTTTTAAAATAGTAACAGGTGAAGTCACATGCAAAAGAGCGTTTCTTGGTAATATTATTTAAAAAGGTATAGTGTGAAAGTAAACGTCAGTAATTAGTAACATTTAACCCTAGTCCTACCAACGTTTTATCGTAACGTGTCCTACCAAGGTGTGCCTCACAGGCACACATCTTATTTGTACACATTGTTGATGTAAATAATGCAAAATATGCATTATTTATTCATGTAGTAGTATACAGTAAGATGTAAAACATATAGAAAGAAATTGTGTGTCAGAAGATATAATTTAAAAAATAATACAAGATAGTAAAATATTTGATAAGTTATTATGTAGTTTGCAATTTTGTGCACGTGAGTTATTTCTCTGAATGTTCACACAAAAACCGTTCTTTTACACTTATCACATAACTGTGTGACATTCTGCTTTTCTTTGATGGGCAAATATAAGCACCGTTTTCGTTTTCTTACTTCTCGAGCGAAGACTCCCCTGTGGTTGTACTTGATTCAACGTAGTTTTTATCAATGAAGTATGACTTTTATGCAAGCCACTCAAACTACGACGTCTAGGTTTGCCCCAAGTACAATTCTGTGTAATTTCTCGTAAGAAAATTTTGCGAAGTCTTCTTTTTTTGGAAATATGCCAGTCAGGATGGATATCTTCTCCAAATGACAAATAAGCTACTCCACACACATCAATTATATTGAAAAAATAGACCAAAGGCCACCTATAGTTTTGCGTTTCGCTGAATATGTATGCACCATCTGATCAAGTGTATCCACCCTCTCTTTCGTGAATTGTAGTACTTATTGGTTTCAGTTTATTTTTTTTCCTCATCAATGGTGGAGTCGTTGCTGCATTGTAGATAATATATGACACAGCGATTTTTTCTTAGTACATAAGATACTAAAGTCATTGTCTTCTGAAAACCAAATAATTCGCTTTCAATATTCCGTCGCCTGTGAGGTAAAAATTTGATGGTATGCAGCGCTTATTTTTTCTGAGCGTTCCTACACAAGTATGGCCTTTGGTAAGCAAACTGGATGCAAGCTCGTAGCTGGTGAAGAAGTTATCGAACGTAATATTCCTTTTATTCTCAGAAAAGGTTCACAAAGTCTTCAACCCCTTTGCGCTAAGTGTTCTTGCTCTGTTGAGACCTTCTTTTCCTAAGTACGGTATACCACGTAACGTAAAACTAGTTCCACTATCGCATATCCACCAAATTTTCATACCGTACTTATCTGCTTTGCTTGCAGGTACTGTTGGAAAGATACACGACCTCTAAAGGCACCAGTTGTTCATTCGATGGTTAGATTACTGCCAGGAAGATAATATTTCAGCAGTTTGTATTAACACCGCCCACAGGTCTCTAATTGGTGCCACTTGTCCTCTTGCCTTCGGAGGTTCTGTCGCTTTATCGTCAAAACGAATAAATCTTAGTAATTGAGTAAATCTATTTCGTGACATACACGCTCGAATAAACAGGATTTCAATATAAAGGATTCCATAGCTCATTATAGTCCACCATTCCTTGTTTATTTCTTCCAGCAGTAATCAAAAAGCCCAAGAAAGCACGGATTTCAACGTCGTCAACTGGTTTCCACAAATCGCCAAGAATACGAACAGCCTCCTTATTAGTGAAATAACCACAATACCAATAACCGTATCATCCAAAAAACAAATTGAATGCGTCCCAAGGAGTATCAACATGCACTCCAGGTGGAAGTTTCACTTTGTTCAAAGCTGTTGTAATTATGTTGTGTGCACGTGTTTTTCCCTGGCAATCGGCGTGGCATTCCACTCGGTGCCATCTTTTCAATAAAAGTTTGCGAATGGCCCGGGCGGTTCATCATTAGCATCACTATCTTCACTTCCTTCTTGTTCATCGCTTCTTCATCGCCAGTTTCCTTGATAATGCGCTTCACTAGAAGAGATTTCGTCATTGGCTCTTCTTCATCTTCCCATCATTTACATTCCTCCCAAATCCTTCATCACTTTCGTACAATGCATCGAGCAACTCCTTTTCAGTTAGTGCCGGCGTCGGTCAGTCAACCAATCGGTATACTTTCTGCATTAAATTTCAAAACCAAATAAGCATAAACAACAAATCTATTTTTACTGGGGTCAATTCAAAACTTTATTTGCTACCTGGTCTATACTATCACTCTCCACTAGGTAAAAGAAATAAAATTAACCAATAGACACCTAAAACGGCCAATGCTTGTTAGGAAAGTTACAAATACACTGAATAGCAATGCAGTTTGTAAGCTGACTGTTTTAGCAAAACGCATTTAGGAATTCCCCTTCATATTGCAAACTGGAAGTTCTTACATACAAGGGAAAGTCCCGAAATATTAAAGCATATCTTATACGGGGATTTACCCACATACCTAGTTTTAAATAACGTAGCAATGCATTTTATCGTATAAATAACAGTATGTGCCTCAAAGACACACCTTGTAGGACGTGTCGGTAAATTATGTTAATTTTTTTAGTAAAATAGGAAAAATATTTTTTAAAAATTTTTATGTATTTCTGTGTTAAATAGTTATTTTGAGAATACAAAAATCCTCCAGTCTGTGGGCAGTTAACTTACAAAGTTCCAGCAATTTCAAAATCAATTGTGCCTCAAAAGCACACCTTGGTAGGTTTAGGGCTAAATGAATCTTGCTTAATTGCATAGGATAATAATCATATTAATTCATTCCCCTAAAATGAACACTATTTACATCGAATAAGCATTACAAAGATAGTGAAACAATAGATTCTTCAAATTTTACCCACTCTGTACACTGTAAAATATTACAGTAATTTTGCCATGGTAAATCAGGAATATTTTTTTTTTTTTTTTTTTTAAAGGGTATTAACGCCTAAGCTATATGATTAGCTTATCAGGTCCCCTCAGAGCCAAATCTCCCTCCTAATCAACATTACGACCCCGGAAAGAAACCGATTATCGTAATTGACCAGAGCGAGATTTGAACCCCGGACTCCGCACTGATAGCCAAGCGTGCTAGCCACTCGACTACCAGCCAGGCAAATTATGTATTATTACATGTAATAACGTTGTGAATTTACCACAATAAATCTATGTAATTTTGTTTTACATGTTTTTCTAGATATTTACATGGAAAAGAATTTCGGTAAAATTTATAGCTTTTTCATGTTAAGTTTAAGATGTAACAAAAATTCAAAGGAAAATACAAGAAAAAAACATGTACAATTTTGTATTTACTCACAAAATTTACTTAAAAGTGTAAAATTGGCATTTTTTTTGGGTATTTAGTGCATTTTAAAAGTAATTTTACTAGTGAACTATTAATTTTGCTGTAAATATATTAGGATCTTTTAATTATTTTTTTAGTTGAATTTTCGGTGTAAAAACTATAAATATCATGCAAATACGAAATTCATAACGCCGCAATGTGATTGGTTATTGATTATTTATCTGTGCGCGTAGGTAATTCTATTCGTTTGTCGAACTTATTATCGGCTCAATGATATCATGTACTCATCAAACAATCGTTAGGTTTCGCGTAAGGGTGTTCATTCTTATCCCTGGTTAGCGATTCAGTATGACCTATTAGGTGCTATAAAAGAATTAGGTAAGTTGCTTGCTCCCTTTATAAAACTACATATGAAAAATTACTTCAGTGTTCGTAAATTATAGAGTTCATATAAATATACATACGAATTTTACAGTACAATCTTTGAAAAAAACACATCAGCATGTGAAATTTACTAGATGGTAGAAATTTTACCTTATGAAGCCAAATTTACCTGTAAAATTGTAAGCAACTTTGTACCAACGATTTTACATGTAATTTTACTGCAACTTTTTTTACAGTGTTTTCGACAGAAGCTGAAATTCGTACAATGAATCTCAAATTGAATTCGAAAATTGCTCAAATTTTCTTCAGTATTTCAGTTAAATAAAAATCCGTAATACCGAACAAAAATCTCATATTAGGGCGTATTTTTTGACACACCTAGTATAGCGATTTTCCCAGAAGTAGTAGACATACATTTCAATCAAAATTTTTGAGATTAATGATTGTTTACAACCGAAAAATTAAATAATACGAAAGCAATCTTAATACCGCTAAGAATAAAAATCCTCCTGTACAAGAAAAAAACCTGTTTCATCCACTTATAGTATCGATATGATTATAGGTTATTGCTTACTACTATATTGCCGAAGAAAAATTGTTCTGTAACAAGGGCCGAAATAAGACCGGTGATTCCCAGTTATTTCGACATATTGAATTGAGCACGTAATGACTGGATGAATACGTGTATGGATGCTCACATGCTTTCGTAAATAAAATTATACAGTGTGTTTCACTTTTCATGGGGACACCTAAATAACTTTTTTATTTTGAAAGCAATCAATATTAAAATTTTATCATTATGTAGGCCACGAACAATGCATCTTTCATATGAATTAGAGTTTTTATAAAGTCAAAATCTAGCCAACTACGATTAAAATAAAAAGTAGCGTTTCAAGTCGGGTCATAGTAGCGATTAGATAGAGCAAAAAAGTATTAAGAAAAGTTATTACAAATCACTCAAGATAACTCCAAATACAATAATTTCTCTGAAAAAATTTAATTTTACATTTTTCTCCATTTTTATGCCATCAGCAGATGAATAATTTTTATTGCAATAAATAAGCATGCCATGAAACAAGAAAACGATTCGCAAATTTTATTCAGTATTAAAGAACAAAAATATAGCAACAATTTAACGAACAATATTTTAAATAGGATCTTTTCAACTAGATCCACCTTGAAGACGGATACATTTTCCAATCGTCTTTTGTGATTCAGTACACTCGTCGTAGTATTTCTGGGGAAATTTCTCGGCAGGCTTGTCGGATCTCTGACACAGTTCCTGGTATGTTTTGAGGTCTTGATGCAATACACAACATTTTTAATAGTTTCCCCAAAGGAAAAAGTCAAGTGGTTAATGTCAGGCGTCTAGAGCCCACTCTATTAACGGGCTATACGACCTTATCCATCTTAACGGAAAGGTTCTCGTCTAACCATGCTCGCACTATTCTTGCGTTATGAACCGGGGATCCATCTAGCTGAAAGTACAAATCTCGCTCTCATCCAGTGGTAAATCATCAAGCACATCCATTAATTCAGTATTTAAAAAATGTAAAAACCTTTTGCATTTAGCGTGTCAAAAAGAAAAACGGGCCAATGATTCGTGCATTAAAATTCCGCACCACACATTAATTTTCTGTGAATATTGTCTTTTACAGTTGATGACCCAGTTTTGGTTTTCTGTTGCCCAGTATCTACAGTTCTGGGACGAAAACTACACCGTAGTAGTAAATGTAGCTTCATCACTAAACATAATTTTTTTCAAAAATTCTCTGTCATTTAGATAATTACCTTGAGCCATAGACAATACTCCATTCTTCTATGGAGATCTCCATCTTCAAGAGTTGTAAATATTTTGGCTTATACGGTTTCAATTTGTGACGACGGAGACATCTCCAAATTTTAGAGTAAAGAAGATATTTAAATTTCTAGCCATATCTCGTAAACTCGTGTGAGGATTATTACGATACGCTGCTAATATTACTGCATCTAAATTGGTGTTCTCGATTGTTCAATCCTCGTGGGCGTGGTTTAGTAACATTTCCAGTAGTGTTGAAAATATTATTCAAGTATGCAACAGTTCGATGACGGATGGTGGACGTTCAGGGTGCCTCGCGTTAAACTCTCTACCGCCTCTCGGGTTAGAACGTACATTGTCACAACAATTCGAATAATTTCTACTTTTCAGTAATACTAAATGTCTATCGCCATTGCTTAGCAAAGTTCGATAGTTGCAACTGAAGTAAACTGTTTAGTGAATTGACGTTTGATGTTTGACGTTTGAAACTGATGAATCGTTTTCTTGTTTCATGGCACTCTTATTATTGCAATAACAAATTATCATCTGCTGATGGCATAAAATGGAAGAAAAATGTTAAATTACAATTTTTTCAGAAATTTGGTATTTGGAGTTCTTGAGTGATTTGTAATAACTTTTCTTAATACTTTTTTGCTCTATCTTAAATCGCTACTATGACCCGACTTGAAAACGCTACTTTTTATTTTAATCGTATGTTGGCTAGATTTTGACTTTATAAAAACTCTATTCATAGGTAAAAGATGCATTGTCGTGGCCTACATAACTGATAAAAATTTTATATTGATTGCTTTCAAAATAAAAAAGTTATTTAGGTGTCCCCATGAAAAGTGAAACACACTGTATGTTTGACTCCTGTCGACAGCCTAAAGTAAGTGTAGTGTAGTAATGAACATGCAAAATGTCTATTATATCCTCGAACCGAAGATTTTTTAATTTCCCATAAATGCACAATAATTCCAATTAAACCTTAACAGTAAATGCATACCTTCAATCACTAATTAAATGAAATTAATTTCGTATTTATTAAGCTGAAAGATGAAGGCATGCGCCAGAATTTTCTATATTAAATTAGAGGGTAATGTAATGCGTGAATAGCAAATTGAGGAAGTGTCTCAATTCTGAACCGAATGAATAATTAGCAAATGTTTATTAAGGACGTTAGTTTATAGCTGGCAATACTTATGTAGATTAGATACAACGTCTGCCTGGTGGATAGAAGCTGAGACTTTGGTATTTCCGTTAGATGAAATGAATTATATGCATATGTACACTGAGCAACAATCAAAATGTCATCTAAGATTACTTCAATCCAAACGCACATATGAGTTATGCCAGTAAAAAAATGTGCATTATAATTTTATTCCTTGTTACAATATTTTTAAACTGTCACTTCGATAATTAGATGGGGTAATAATTACAAATAAATTAAAAAAAATTGAATATGGGTAAAAGTAAAATTTAGTGATGAAACACATACAAAATACTTAGTAAATTAAACAATATCGGTTAAATGTTCTTTGAACGTTATCTTTGTTAGAATTGATGATGGTTTGCAGAATTTTAATTCCGTAGGTATGTATAAAATAGGAATTAATACCTTAACGGTTCCGCGTTTGTTATTATACAGGGTGTTCCTAAATATCATGTACATAAGGAAGGGGATAATTATTTGGTTTATTTTGTTGCCTAAATTTTCATATAAACATAGGTCTGCAAACGCTCGTTACCAAATTGCAAAGTGTTGAAATTTCAGAATTTTTTCACTTTTTACTGTATAGCTCCTACAGTTTGAGATATTTTGCTCAAATTGGAAGGTAGGTTACGCTATAAGGCCTGCATCATTAGCCATGCCAAATGATGATGTAAATCTACAGGGTAATAATTTTTTTCGGGTCATGCCCTCTTTTCCCACCCTGAACTTTTTTGCGATGCGCCACTACTAGATTCTAAAATATGCAATAAATTTTCTGTCTTGTTTAGAAACTTTTTGATCTCTTGCATTTTTTCTTATCTCTGACTATTATCGAGAAAAAATAAATAGAAAACAATTTTCTGTAATTCGCCAGAGAAAATTAATTTTTTTTAAAATGGTCTGGGCAGCTCTGCTTTATTCAGATAATCACTGAGTTTATTAATTTTAAGGTTAAGGTGCTACTACCTGTTAAAAATAGGATGACCCGGTTTTCGTAGCATTGTTTTTTACAATACAAAGTAACATAACTAATAACAATAAAAACCCTAATTAATAAACAATGACAAGGAAACTATGCTACAACAATTGTTGAAAGTGTCCTCCTCCAACCTTATACAGGCGTCCGCTCTTCTTCTCATTGATGCTCGCACTCTCTCAAATACTCCTGGAGTATTCTTATCGTTTCAAATCCATCGATTATTCGATTTCGTAAAGTCATCAACAGTATTCACAGGTGTTGTATACACTAGAGATTGAGATGTCCGCACAGGTAAAAATCTATATTATTTTAAGTCAGGGGACCTAGGGGGCAAGGCTGAGGTCCACCTCGTCCTATCCACCTATTTCTTCATACTTCATTTAAATAATCCCGAGCCAAATAGAAAAATGTGATGGGGGCGCCATCGTGCATATACCACATTTGATTTCTAAGTAAAAGGGGCAAGTCTTCAAGTAATAAAAGCAATTCATTCTGCAAAAAACAGCCTGTATGACTGACCAGTAAGTCGACCAGGCAAAAAACAAGGACCAATCAATTATCTCCAATTATACCACCCCATACACTTAATGAGAACTGTTCTTGAAAATGCGTTTGTACAATTTCATGTGGATTTTTATCTGCCCACGTGTGGTTGTTGTGGAAATTCATAATTGAAGTCCTTGAAAAATTCGCTTCATCGGTAAAAAGGATTTTACAATTAAAAATGCGGTTTGCTGCTAGCTTATTAAGGTACCATTGGCAGAAATCAATCCTTAAAGGGAAGTCTCGGGGAAGAAGAACCTGCACTCTTTGAATGTGGTAAGGGTATAGCAGGGAAACACGTAGAATACGCCAAACAACTTGATGACTAATATTTTAATGTTCACTGATTTTTCTGGTGCTGGTGCGAGGATGTCTGTCTATTTCATTCAGAACAGTCTATTCGATATGTGGTGTTCTAACAGTACGTGGTTTACCCGCATCATTAGTATTCTTTTTAAAAGTTCCAGTTTCTACAAGACGCCTATGAATATTTGAAAATATTGGATGATCGGGTATCATTCTATTGGGATAGCGCTCCATGTACAGACGCCTGGCTTCTCTTGCATTTCCATTCGCAAGCCGTAGATAAAATGCATGTCAGCCATTTCAGAATTAGTGAAATTTGGCATATTTACAAAATTATAACGAGTATTTAAAACACTTTTACACCTTACAGTTTGCAATTTAAAACTTTACTTATACAGACACAAGTTACGATTTCTAATGTCAGTTGTCAAATTAATAAACTCAAGTGATTATCTGAATAAAGCCAGAGCCTGCTAGACCGTTTTAAAAAATTTAATTTTCTCTGGCGAATTACGGCAAATTGTTTTCTATTTTTTTTCTCGATAACGGTCAGAGATAAGAAAAAAAATACAAGAGATCAAAAAGTTTCTAAACAAGACAGAAAATTTATTGCGTATTTTAGAATCTAGCAGTGGCGCATCGCAAAAAAGTTCAGGGTGGGAAAAAGAGGCATGACCCGAAAAAAATTATTACCCTGTAGATTTACATCATCATTTGGCATGGCTAATGATGCAGGCCTTATAGCGTAACCTACCTTCCAAATTTGAGCAAAATATATCAAAAACTGTAGGAGCTATACAGTAAAAAGTGAAAAAATCTTGAAATTTCAACACCCTGCAGATTGGTAACGAAAGCGTTTGCAAGACCTATGTTTATATGAAATTTTAGGCACAAAAAATAAACCAAATAAATTAACTCCCTTCCTTATGTACATGATATTTAGGAACACCCTGTATAAAAGAATTTGTAGGTTTCCAGCATTGATTCATCTAGTTATAACATCATATTCAGCTTCTATGGAAATTCTTCTAATTTGAAATAGTTTTGCATTATAAAGTCGGTATGTGCATAATTTTCTAATTGAGAAAAATTTGATTTTTCTTTTAAATCAATCCATTCTGGCTGATCTAGCTAGCATTCTAGTTGACATATTTTTTTGGAATCAATCTTTGGATATAAATAATTTTATTGATTAAATATTCCGTAGCATTAACATAAATAGTGACAACATAACCTACAATTGATTCAACTAAAGAACAAAATGAATTGTATATATGACTATAATTTTAATCTACGTCATAGTCTATAGATGTGTTTGTTCCGAAGAAAATTTTGAATCGCCAGTTAAGCCCAAATAAATTCATCGAACTAATTCCAAAGTAACAACTATAATTGCAATTCATGACGATATGTCAATGTCTCATCGTAGCCCATGTCTCATAGGGGCTCATCCTATATGTGCCAATATTATTAACATACAGGCTGTAAGGTAAAGGTTTCAGAATACTACCTTGAGGTACTTTGATATTTCCAGATTGGCATACAAAAAAAAAAAACATAGCATCCTTAATTATGACACATTTTTTTTCCCTATTAAAAAAAGCGAAGACATTTTGCCTGTTCACGACTGTACTAACTCACCTGAACTGGTTTTAAAATTACGCCGGCAGTATCCAGATGTGCAAATAAACAATGACGCGGAGATCGACGAAGACTTTTTTCCCCCCTTCGAGTAGTCTATCTGCCTCTCCTTGTCGTTCGTTCGCGTGAATTCTCCGCGCATCAGGAATTCACCGGATAATTACGAACGTGTCGCTATTATTAAAAATGGTTACCGGATACAATTATGTTGCAGCACGTGAGCACTAGAAAACGTTATACGTAAAGTATCTATGCCTCTGCTCGCTTGCCTACATTAGAGCGGTTGTATTCTGTCTAGGGTCAACAACACGTTGTCGAGATATTCGCTCCTATGCGAGAGAATGTAAAAAGAACTGAATGAAAATTATCGTTTTTATGGATATAAGAAATCGAAGAAATTATCATTATGCTAGTTCGTACGCTACCTTCGTTTTATTTTCTTTCTCTATTAAGTTCTGCTCGACAGTGTCTCATAATCTTGTAACAGTATCTTATAATGTCTGCGGTGTTATAAACTGTATTTCTTACGCTATGTTGCCTGTATATATTATCTAAGCTGAACACATAGTCGAACTACAAATATAAAAACTAACGAGCAGTGAATAAAACTGTATTTTATGTCCATATGAAATGTTATTATTAATAGAAAGAGGTACTCAGTGCTTGAAATGAAATCGTAAAGTAGTTTGTTGTATTACTGTGGGGTATCTCCAAAATTAATATTCAGAAAATTTGAATTGATGTAATTGTATGCATTGATACATTTGTGCGTTTTAGCATATAATTTTTATTGACGGGAAGTAAGCAATAATACTGTATAAAATCAAATATTTTATACAGTATTAGACATCTAAGTGCTGCAGGGAAAAATATAGAGGTTATTGGTTACGGTGTTGCGGCAATAATCGCTAAACCACATACAAGTTGTTCAAAATTCTCATCTAAAACAAATACGTTTAAATTAACAATATTTTTTATTATATTACAGCATTAAACGCCGCATAAAAAATTACATTGATCACCATATCTATTCCTGATGGTTTTTGTAATATAGACAAGATAAATGTTGCGAGAATTTCGATTTTATTTACAATAAGAAAGTTAAGTTTTCTTTAAATAATCGACTAGACTATTATTCAAATTTACACAGAAAAAAAAACTTATAAAGCCATTTTGTTCGACAAACAAATATAATTTGCTAAAGGCTCTGCTCCGATAAGCCATTGAAAAGTGCCCCTAAAGCCATTGGGCTGAAATTAAAGCAAATGAGTACTACTGTTACACATACTATAAATACCAAAAATTAGCTCAATCGATGCCACCCCATTCGAGATATTAGCATAAGGGTGGAAAAATTCATATATTTTTTTTCACAGGAATTACTTAAGTTATCACGTTCAAAAAAATTATGTAAGTAAACACTGATTATGGGCATTCTATAAAAAATCAAGAACTAATTCCCTCCACTCAATTCAAAGTTATTATTATTATTTTCCCCTTTTTAGGGGTGGTTTCTTTGAGTTTGGTTCAAGGTGCCAACTTGGCTTTTTATTATATTAGACCGTATGCATTTAAGTTTATTATATATTTTTTTTAGTTTTTTCTGTGTGGTAGAACATGTAAATAAAAAATAAAATGTATTTGAATGATTTTAGTTGGAGCAATTTGTTATTGGTTATTTTAGGGTTAAAATAATTATTCATCGATTAATTTCAGGATTATTTGTATAAATGTTTTAGCCCTATTAGTTATAAAAGCACCGAAATATACTTAAGCATATTGTAACAATAAAATAATATTTAATTCCATACACGCAGTTCAAAGCTATTATTATTTTCCCTTTCTAAGGGGTGATTTTTTTTTGAGTTGGGTTTAGGGTCCCAATTTAACTTTTTATTATACATGAGCTGTATATTTATATTTGGGTTTATTATATATTTCGTCAACTTCTTTCAATGAAGTAATACAAATAAAAAATAAAACCTCTTTGATCTTAGTAGCAGCATTGGGTTATCGATTGTTTTAAGGATAAAATTCAAATTATTCATTGATCGGATTCAGGATTATTTATATGTACATTTCAGCCCTAATATCTATAAAAGCATCGACTTGTAAAAAAGAATATTGTAACAATAAATAATATTTAATTCCGCACACGCTGTTCGAAGTTATTTTGTCCTTTTGGGGGATGTTTTTTCAAGTTGGATTTAACAATTCGACTTGATTTTTTGTTACCTATAAATCTATGCTTTTTGGTACAATATATATGTTTTTATATGATATAACATATTGACATAAATCAATCAAATCTCTGTTAGATATTTATTATTCTAGTAACAACATAATTCTATTCACATTTGTTATTGCAACAAGCTAAGTATTTATAGTTGTTATAATTTTCTTAATGTTGAACAGAAGCGCTATTCGTATTTTACTTTTGTTCTTACTGCCAAATAGATATATACATTTATTATACATATTTCTTTAATCAATGTTCTGAGACGTGCATAATTTGTTTTAATATGACAATTATTTGATTGTGAGAGTTTGGAGACTGTTATTTAATGTAATTTCATTACGTAGAATAAACTGCAGTGCTGCAGAAAGTAAGTTAAAATATGTTCTCACATAAGTGTATTAATCGCGGTGGTTTGCTAATAAAAATATCTGGAAGAATAAAACTTAAACAAATAAATAAACGATGAAGATGATAGAAATACTTATTTGGAGCTATTTATTCTTCCCAGAAGAATCAGAGAAAGTTGCAAATCAAGGGCATACTTCTCAGTTCATATGACATCACTTGTAAAGAATTTATTAGGAAAAAAGTAAATAGTAAACCCAAATGCAGGCATTACCATACAGCAAAAAGTCAAGTTGGAACCTTAAATTCAAAAAACCACCCTCCAAAGGAAACTTTGAACTTCGTGTACGAAGCTAAATATTATTTTATATTGATTATGAATACATATATGTTAATAATAAATGTAACAACAGATAATATATTATATAATAATATATTACTTATTATCATTTATTCTTACAGAACTATTTTTTATAGCTCAGTGCTTTCATAACTACTAGGGCTGAAATGTACAACATATAAATAATCCTGAAACCGCTCGATGATTTTCCTTTTTTATTTGGATATTCTACCACATAGAAAGAGAACTTAAAAAAATATATAATGAACGCAAATACATACATTACTATATAACAAAAAATCGGATTGACACATTAAACTCAATTAAAAAAAAACCGCCCTTCAAAAAGGGAAAATTACAATAACTTTCAACTACGTGTGCGGAAATAAATATTATTTTGTTGTTATAATTTTCTTTTTTATATTTCGATACTTTTACAACTACTAGGGCTGAAACATACATACAGATAATCCTGAAATTGATGGATGAACAATTGTTTTAACCCTAAAATAAACAATAACAAATTGTCCTTACTAAGATCATTCAAAGAGATTTTATTTTTTATTTACATGTTCTACCACACAGAAAAAACTGAAAAAAAATATATAAAAACCTAAATGCATACGGTCTAATATAATAAAAAGCCAAGTTGGCACCTTGAACCAAACTCAAAAAAACCACCCCTAAAAGGGGAAAATAATAATAACTTTGAATTGAGTGGAGGGAATTAGTTCTTGATTTTTTATAGAATGCCCATAATCAGTGTTTACTTACATAATTTTTTTGAACGTCATAGCTTAAGTAATTCCTGAGAAAAAAAATATTGAATTTTTCCACCCTTATGCTAATATCCCGGATGGGGTGGCATCGATTGAACTAATTTTTGATATTTACAGTATGTGTGACAGTAGTACTCATTTGCTTGAATTTCAGCCCGTTAGCTTTAGGGGCACTTTTCAATGGCTTATCGGAGCCAGAGCCTTTGTATTAAATTACATCTTAACGAGCAAATAAGCAAGCACTGAGTATTTAAGAAAAGATGTATACAGCAGTTTAAGTCGGACTATAAAATAATCATTTGTATATATTGACCAAAAGAATTTCATAAACTTATTTTTGTACTTGCAATACATTGATCCATAATATATTCCCTTTAATCATAACATAACCGACTTAAATTTACTACACAATATTATATTAAAAACTGTGTGTGTTTTATTTATTTAATATTTAACGACTGTATATATTATATAAGAAAAAACTGCATATTTTATGCATTTATTATCTCATTATTTCCGTTAAAAATAAATCTGAATGCACATTGTTATTAGAGTACATCTTATCTTACAATAAAAATTAATTAACTAACTATTATAGTACCGATTAGATTAAGAGAGAGGAACTGCAATATTTGTATCCTAATATTTTGTATAATTATTCTAAAAGATATAGTTATTAAACTATGTGGATAAATCTAAGTGAGATAGGATGTTAAATTAATATAATATTAGGTCAAAAAATATAATTCTTGATACATATTACATCGTATTGATAAAATTGTACGTAATAAAATATTTCGCTAATTATATACATACAATTATGAACATATAATCGTTATTTTTTGCTGGATTTATTGATGTATTTCTTTATATATAGATGGCTATGCATGTTCATCGCCATAATACTTTATGGTATATACGAGCAAATAACCAGGATCTTACCTAAAAAATTGTAATGTCCACGTCTGTAAAAAGAGAAACATACGTGTAATAAATATGATTTACATATGCCATGGAGTTTTATTACCCTTTCAACTATTCCATTTGTTTATCATATAGGGATAATCTCTTGGAGTATTTATCAAATCGATCAAAATTACCAAAGAAGGCCTAATTCGCTTTATACTTAATAATAATAATCCTGTATTAGTACAATCTAGTCGGCGTATAAGAACATAATGGGGAATTACCAAAAAAAAAATATAATTTGACAGCCTAAAAAGGTCCACGTTCATTTTAGCTTCAATAAGATAGGCAGGTAAGTACCTCAACTCGATTATTATATCTGGCTACCAAAAACGCGTGTCTAATTTATAAATATCCCTATTATATATGAGGTTCAATTGAAACTGACGATTACAAATGGTGCTCACCGTCAAAAAATTACCAAGTATGAGACGCTCTACGTGGCGGAACACACAGCATGGATCCATTTTCTAATCTACGATCTCTGCAATTTTTCAAAGAACCAGAAGTTATAATAACAATGCTACAGAGTATACATATATGTCATCTTTCTCTGTGCTAGCGAGTACCAGATATATTTTTCTCTATTACTGTACAGTTGTGACACATTGAAAGTTACCGATCTGGTAGATTTTTATTAGAGTTAGTATAAAGTGTAAGATAAGAAGTTCACATCCTTACAATAGTTTGTGTTTAAATATAGTCATTCTGATGCAAAAAAATCAAAGGTGCCCACCCTAAGTAAGTAAGTAAATATATAATAGAAGGGTGGTGTTACACTGCGACCTAAAAGATCTATTGTGTCCCCTATTCTTGCTGCTTTACAGCTGGCCTTCCAATCCTATTCCTTTTAGAAAGTGTAGGGTGTCAGAGGGCCCCAGTCTAGGTAAGTCTCCCTCTTCGTATTCACATGCTCCCAGCCTGCAATGCCTCGAGTTGCACAGTGCTACACAGTTTCAGAGGAGGTGGATGGGTGTTCATCCTGTTCCCCACAAAATCGCATTCAGGATCTTTTTCCGCAATCAAGCTTACTCAGGTGTCCTTTCAGTCTAACAATCGCACTGAAAGTATTCTGTAATATGCGAACATTTTCCTTACTCAGTTGATGCATTCTGTAAACTCTTTGGTTATAATTCCAGAAGAATTTTACTTTGCCTCATTTCCTGGAGATTTCCCAGTAACTGGATTTTCACTGCTCCAATTCCACATTTTTAGTTTCTTCAGTATATACTGCTACTTAACCCGCAAAGGGTTCAAGCCCTACGAAGGCATTCCAGCCCCCTTTTTGCGGAGTTATACCTATTTCGTTTTCTTCCACTCCTGTGTACCCGGAACCTACAGGAGGTTACTTAATTTCTTTTGCCTAGCTTTATTTAGTTTCCCTAGGCAATGCCCAACCATGTGGAGCTGATTTCATATGAGCTTCAGCGACCTTGATGGCTGCTTGACTATCAACACCGATGAATAATCTCCTGCTTCGAAGTCCCTATCCATAAGAAACTGAGCACATCTTCCAAATAGCGTGAATTTCCGCCTGAAATATACTTGGGTTATTTGTCCCAAGCTTTCGAAATATGTAGTTCTAGGCCCATATATTCCTATTCCAGTGGCCTTCTCGCCGTTTTGAGCCATCAGTATACCATTTGATGGCATTTGTGTTCAAGTTCAAGATGGTGTATATGATCCCACTCGCTCCTGTTATTTAGCTTTATGGTGAATGCTTTCACAAAAGCTAAACTTTTTTTAACATATCATCCCGGGGCATATCCCAGGTTTGATCACCCGTAGGAGATGAGGCCTATGCCTAACCATTCCTTCTTTCAACAATTCTTAGTGCGGTTCTTTCGCCACACCCTCTACTATTATGTGGAGGGGCGAAGATCCATACTACTCAATAGCTGCTGTTGGCAGGCTTCTCATAGCCCCCGTTATGCACTACACATGCTAATCCTTTGCACTTTCGAGAGGTAAATTCTGCGGTGGCCAGATTAGTTCTCTTACACTGCTACTATGCATAGGTGATGATCAGGCTCACTATCGCTGTATACATCCAAAGCAGTATTTTTGGGTGCATCCCCCAATTTTTCCCTGCAAAGTTTCTGCACACCAATCAGAGCTCTTTGGCCTGTGGTTACTCAAAATCATGTTTGTTCATAGCAGCTTTATTGTCCTAGGTAAGGCCTAGATATTTTAACTTCTGCTCTCCATTCCATATTATAATATAGAATAAAATATCCATATATAATTATAATTTTTAATTATATATAATTTATCTATATTATAGTATTGCCCATCCAGTTTTATGGTTGTAAGATTGAATTTTCTTTTCCTGGTAAATGCTACTAGGGTCTCTTAGTGGGTGACATGAATCCCCATTCGATTGACATCACCTTCCGTGAAGTTCAAACTCTTCTGAACTATGTCACAGAGGGTATTCTCAAATTTGCCTCTTGACGTAATATGACAATCATCATCAGCATAACCCTGTACAAGATAGCTAGACCGTCAGTCCGCATAAGAGTTCGTCTACTATTAGTTCCACATAAGTGGGATGTAACTCCCCCTGTGGTATCCTCTGGTCCGTTTATAAACCGAGATGGTCTTAGTCCCACCTCCGCCTCCACCGACACCTGGTAGACAGTAAGTTGCGACATCCATCGAGAAAATCACACCGTCTACCCCCCTGTTAATTAATGCTTTTTTCGACAGACTTGTGTGAGTGTGTCAAAACTATTCACTGAAAGGCGCACACAAGGTTTCTATTCGTCAGGGCATCTTGATTTGTCCGTCAGCTCCACTAATGCAGGTCTCAGTGGATTTGCCTGTTGATAGGCATGCTGACAGGGGTGCAATGGCACCCGCTCCAAGATGTCTGTTCTGATGTAGTTATGTACAGCCTTTCCATCGTTTTCAAAAACAATGATGTTGAGGCGATGATAGGTCTGTGGGATTTAGGATGCGTAATGTCCTTTTTCCCTGCTTTTGGTTGGTGCCCACCCTAACTAAATGAATGGGTGTAGCACAACTATTCATTCGGACTAGTAACTTCAATTTGTCGTGGGTGTAATTATGTTTGTCTTTTAGATGTATTGAGTTTTTTTAAAAGTACTGTTCGATCAATGAAATGAAATAGGTCTAAATTTTGTTTGCGTGAATTTCTCACGAACGCCATTTAATAATATTCCAACAGCATTACCATCGTCACTTTATAGCTGGTTTTACAACCCTGAGCGTCCTCCATTTAATTTTACATTCCATTTATGTGGGTCATAAGCATGCAGGCGTTAAAAGATAATATCCCCAGTACCTAAGGATTTATTTTCTACAACTGCAGTTGATAACGCTTATGATGGCGTCCTTAGCAGCGTGAAACTATTCCGAGCTGAGGATTCGATTATCATTATCCGGGTTGAAGGTGTAGTTCGGGGGAAATTAACCTTTACAGAGGGAAGTTTCTATTCGTAGAAATGTCGATAAGTTGAAGTGGGCGGCCACCGCACAGGGCTGTATCTATTTAAGGGATTTTTTCTTTCTTTCTCGACGTCTAGGGGGGAAGATAGGAGCCATGTAATTTATAACCTTATCATAAGACTGTCAGAGGTAGAGCAACAAGCTAGTTTATAATTCATGAATAGGAAAGGTCGCGCCGAAGAATGGTGGCTGTTCTTTTTTAATATTTAAACGAGTTGGAAAAGTAACGGATGTGGGCTTTAATGCTTATTGAATTCAGGTAAGGGGATATACAAGATGCAATTTTCGTGTTTCTGTAGTATTATAGCTGATACCGTCATTCTTGTTCATAAAATACGATCACTCATTCTAAAAACCATAGCATTCTTTCGTATTCATTTAAATATTATTAGTTATATCGATAGCTATGATGATAATTTTATTTTTAATGAAAATACATATCGGTTTCATAGATAACTAGATGTAGTGTATCTCTTTATACAATTCACTCTAGTTGGCGCTTATAACAGCTGGATTCGTTTATGTTTATAAACACAACCTCTTGCACCAACGTTTCGACAAAACTTGGTCTCCTTCAGGCTACAAAATAACTAAAACCATCAAAATATACTTAAGCAAAAGTTTGGCTTTCATTAAGAAGTTTGACATTTGAATTATGCAAAGCAAAAATTTAGATATGTTCTCACTAACTTTGGGGTACTACAACAAAGCTAATGGTTCCTCGTTCGAAGTAACCCAAACACCTTCGTTTGGATGACTTGATGATGCATCTGCCTAAGCTAAAAACTCAGTTGTCAGCGTATTACCCGAAAGATAAAAATGATTTCTCGAAGAGATAGGTATTGAATCCGTTTAGCGGAAACACTGTTGCTACGACTAAGTTAACAGGTGAGATTCACGATCAGCTTATCGAGAAGCAATGTACATCTGAAGATTTAAGTGCCTTTTCGTTTACTTGTCGATATGGATATGGAAATTTGGTCACGAAAGCATTAAAAATACTAATTCCTTTCAATAAAATTTAGATGAGTTCCCACTCGCTTTGGGTTACTTCGAACAAATGGTGCCTTGTTCGAAGTAACCCCAACCCCTTGGATGGTTTGACGATGCATTTCGTTGAGGTACAAATTTAGTTGTTGGAGCATTTCTCGGAAGATAAAAATGATTTTTCGGAGAGATGGCTATTGAATCCGTTTAGCGGAAACACTGTTGCTACGACTAAGTTAACAGGTGAGATTCACGATCAGCTTATCGAGAAGCAATGTACATCTGAAGATTTAAGTGCCTTTTCGTTTACTTGTCGATCATGGATATGGAAATTTGGTCACGAAAGCATTAAAAATACTAATTCCTTTCAATAAAATTTAGATGAGTTCCCACTCGCTTTGGGTTACTTCGAACAAATGGTGCCTTGTTCGAAGTAACCCCAACCCCTTGGATGGTTTGACGATGCATTTCGTTGAGGTACAAATTTAGTTGTTGGAGCATTTCTCGGAAGATAAAAATGATTTTTCGGAGAGATGGCTATTGAATCCGTTTAGCGGAAACACTGTTGCTACGACTAAGTTAACAGGTGAGATTCACAACCAGCTTATCGAGAAGCAATGTACATCTGAAGATTTAAGTGCCTTTTCGTTTACTTGTCGATATGGATATGGAAATTTGGTCACGAAAGCATTAAAAATACTAATTCCTTTCAATAAAATTTAGATGATTCCCACTCCGCTTTGGGTTACTTCGAAACAAATGGTGCCTTGTTCGAAGTCACCCAACCCTTGGATGGTTTGACGATGCATTTCGTGAGGTACAAATTTAGTTATTGGAACATTTCTCGAAGATAAAAATGATTTTTACGGAGAGATGCTATTGAATACGTTTAGCGGAAACACTGTTGCTACGAGCTAATTAAACAGGTGAGATTCACGATCAGCTTATCGAGAAGCAAAATGTACATCTGAAGATTTAAGTCCTTTCGTTTACTGTCGATATGGACATATGGAAATTTGGATCACGAAACACATAAAAAATACTAATTCCTTCAATAAAATTAGATCAGTTCCCACTCGCTTTGGTTACTTCGAACAAATTGGTGCCTTTTCGAAGTAACCCAAACCCTTGGATGTTTGACGATGCATTTCTTGAGGTACAAATTTAGTTTGCAGACATTTCGGAGATAAAAAATGATTTTCGAGAGATGGCTATTGAATCCGTTTAGCGGAAAACACTGTTGCTACGACTAAGTTAAACAGGTGAATTCACAACCAGCTTATCGAGAGCATTTAATATCCGAAGATTTAACGTACCTTTCGTTTACTTCTCACATGGATATGGAAATTTGGTCACGGAAGCATTAAAAATACTAATTCCTTTAAACAAAATTTTGACGAGTTCCCACTCCCTTTGGGGTACTTCGAACAAATGGTGCCTTGTCCGAAGTAACCCAATCCCTTGGTTTGGATAGTTTGAGGATGCATTTCTCTGAGGTACAAACTTAGTTGTTGAAAGCATTTCCGAAGATAAAAGATTTTTCGGAGAGATGGATAATTGAATCCGTTTAGCGAAACACTGTTGCTAAACTAAGTAACAGGTAGATTCAAACAGCTTATCGAGAACCAATTTATATCCGAAGATTAAAGTACCCTTCGTTTACTACTCGACATGATATAGAAATTTGTCACGGAAGCATTAAAATACATAATAACCTTTAAACAAAATTTTGAACGACGTTCCACACACTGGGGTACTTTGAACAAAGGTGCCTGTTCGATAAGCCATAACCCCTTGGTTTGGATAGTTTGAAGATGCATTTCTCTGAGGTACAAACTTAGTTGTTGGAGCATTTCTCGGAAGATAAAAATGATTTTTCGGAGAGAATGATATTGAACCGTTTAGCGGAAACACGTTGGCTACGACTAACGTTAAACGGTGAGATCACAACCAACTTACGAGAACAAATTTATATCCGAAGATTTAGTACCTTTTTGTTTACTTCTCGACATGGATAGGAAATTGGTCACGGGAAGCATTAAAATATTAATTCCTTAAACACAAAAATTTGACGATTCACCACTCCCTTTGGGGTACTTCAAACAAATGGTGCCTTGTCCGAAGTAACCCCAATCCCTTGGTTTGGATAGTTTGAGGATGCATTTCTCTGAGGTACAAACTTAGTTGTTGGAGCATTTCTCGGAAGATAAAATGAATATTTCGGGAGAGAATGGATATGAATCCGTTAGCGGAAACAACTGTTGCTCTACGACTAATGTATAACAGTAGATTCACAACCAGCCTTATCGAGAAACAATTTATATCCGAAGATTTAAGTACCTTTTCGTTTACTACTCGACATGGATATAGAAATTTGGTCACGGAAGCATTAAAAATACTAATTCCTTTAAACAAAATTTTGACGAGTTCCCACTCACTTTGGGGTACTTTGAACAAAAGGTGCCTTGTTCGAATAACCCAAACCCTTGGTTGGATGTTGAAGATGCATTTTCTGAGGTACAAACTTAGTTTTGGAGGCATTCTCGAAGATAAAAATGATTTCGGAGAGATGGATAGTGAATCCGTTTAGCGAAAACACGGTTGCTACGACTAAGTAACAGTGAGATTCACAACCACCTATCGAGAAGCAATTATATCTGAGGATTAAGAATAACTTTTCGTTTACTTCTCGACATGGATATGGAAATTTGGTCACGGAAGCATTAAAAATACTAATTCCTTTAAACAAAATTTTGACGAGTTCCCACTCACTTTGGGGTACTTCGAACAAATGGTGCTTTGTTCGAAGTAACCCAACCCCGGTTTTGGAGAGTTTGAAGAACGCATTTCTTCTGATGGTACAAACTAGTTGTAGGAGCATCTCGGAAGATAAAAATGATTTTTCGGAGAGATGGATATTGAATTCGTTTAGCGGAAACACTCTTGCTACGACTAAGATAACAGGTGAGATTCACAACCAGCTTATCGAGAAGCAATTTATATCTGAGGATTTAAGTACCTTTTCGTTTACTTCTCGACATGGATATGGAAATTTGGTCACGGAAGCATTAAAAATACTAATTCCTTAAAAAAAAAATTGACAAGTACTCACATCACTTGGGGTACTTTGAACAAAAGGTGCCTTGTTCGAAGTAACCCCAACCCCTTGGTTTGGATAGTTTGAAGATGCATTTCTCTGAGGTACAAACTTAGTTGTTGGAGCATTTCTCGGAAGATAAAAATGATTTCTCGGAGAGATGAATATTAAATCCGTTTAGCGGAAACACTGTTGCTGCGGCTAATTAACAGTTGAGATTCACAACCAGCTCATCGAAAAGCAATTTGTATGTGAAGATTTAAGAAATTTGGTCACGGAAGCATTAAAAATACTAATTCCTTTCAACAAATCTGGTCTCTGAATAGGAGCTTTTCTCCGTGGTAAAAATTTCATATAGGAATCGTCTTTTATCCCTGAAAACAATTTGCTTTTGTGTGTTTTTAACCTAGATCCAGGTATGAAGATGAATTTAAATGAAAAACAAATACAACTATGGCGTAATGTTTATTATAAATAATCTTCTCTCACGATGCTATGATGATATTACATATTATTGCATTCCTTCCAATAAAAACATGGTAATAATTTTACTCCACGTGGTATTGAAAAGACAATTATAGTCCTAATTAAGATGTTTTAATAGTTGCAATAACTCTTGTAGTATTTCGTAAATCTCTAACATCTCCATGCCTTCTGTTTCATTGCATCTTCCATCTTGACATGTCCGCGTAATGTTGCTAAGAATAAAATGTAGGTTTAGGATTACATCATAATTCAGACCTGGTTTATTTTACTCTACTTACACACAAGTGCTATCGCTCTCAACGTTTACGCAATAACTCCTAGACATTCCTCATCCAGTTAAGTCCTCCCACATCCCTTTTGCTATTAGACCACCAAATCCCGGAGTTTTACTAATGAAAAGGCAATTTCCTTACAAAAACATCGTACGCCCGCTCGACGCATTAAGTGTCTAAGTTTATCTTGGAGATGGGTGGCGTCGACTTTCGTCTAAGTGGAACAGACGTTTCGAACGACGTACTTTGCACATCTGTTCCCGTCCCGCTAGGTTAAGCACCCGTTGCAACTTCTGAAGGGGATTATTCTGTCATTTTGGCGTGTATGTAAATATTCTTATCCTCTGCCGCGTTTGTAATAGTGGATGTGTGTGCTTCGTTCCGTGAGTGCGTGGGTGTTCTGCCATTCGTAGAGCGGCTGAAGTGACGCACAGCGCGTTTCCTGAAATGTTTAGAATAACACGCGATTTGTGCGACGTCAAAATACGATTCGTGTGTGTCGAGGAAACAGTGATTACATGTCTGAATAATAATAATATTTGTACATATAGTGTAGTAGAAATTTTGAAATGATTAGAGACATCTCAAGTTTATCAAAATTTAATAGGAATATCGGTTAGAGTCTAAACCCTAACAGCCAGAAATATTACATAGATATTTTTAAAAATATATTTTATAAATATTTTTCGTGAGAGGTTTTGAATATATTTTTCATATTTTTTTCTAAATATAGATAAAATATTCAATCAAAATATTTATTCCATATTTTAAAATTAATGTAAGCGCTATATTTTTTCTAAAATATTTGTTAAATATTATTTAAATGAAAATTGAGATTTTTTATGCAATCTATTTAATTTGTCAAAATGAACTAAACTTGTTCTTGGTTATTTAGCATGTATAACGTCGATAACGAAAAGTTGAAACATACATAGAGTTGTCTAAAAGGCAAGAACTTGTTTTTTCACACTCACCATACAAGTTAATAATCAATAATTCCGGCATTTTTTAAGGCATACTGAAGGTTTATCAAATTAATCACTATTTTTTAATTAAAGTGTTCTAAATAAAAAAAAAACAAACGTGTTTATTATCATTTTATTTGAATAAGCGAATAAAAATTAAAAATACTCATTTTTAAGTCTAGCCTTGGCTGGTGCCAGGTACAACCCTATGGCTTTTTTCATATCTTCGGTAGTGGCGCTCTCATGGCGTTTCCTTGTAGCCTCTAAAACAATGCCAATTGTATTAGATCATACCATGAATAAAACATCGTACAACATTATCAACACCTACTAATACATTTGGAGCATTTACAATAATTGGAGTGGTAGCTACATTCTAATACTTACGATACTTATTTTTACTTTATTTCACAATATTTGAAAACATTCTACGTACAAACAATAAAACAACATAACGTATTCTAACCTCTGAATGAATCTCTTAAGCAAATCAATTAGCAATTTATCTGGTAGATGCAGTACATATATGATGGATAAAATTCCTACAATTATATTATTAAACGATTTCTGTACATAGCGATATTGAGCATTCCAATTATCTTATAAATGCCATGACATGTTCAAAGTTTTGCTTACCTCGTAGTCACCACAAAAACTAAAACACACCCCGCAACAATTAATTACACAGTTAACCCTAATCTGCCTTAATCGTGTCCTATTATAAATTATAACATGTAACGGACAAACGAATGAAAACGTTGATAATACGCACGTGCGCGTATGCATTCTATGTACCTAATCCATAGACGCATAAACAATACTAAATCATATAACACCGGCACCGTAATGAATAGAGGTGTTGTGTTGACGTTCGCAACTTACAAATATTGCAAATAATATAATACAAAACGCGGATATATTAACAGAAAAGTTACAGCGCTCAACTTAGATACTAATTAAATCATATTAGATATATATTATCTAATTTAATCTTTAAACTATCATTTTAAATAGGTACATACCTACTTAATATATATGCATATTTTACCCATTTTATATTATTCGTCCTACGCATCAAATGTACAAAAGCAAAAATTCAGTCTTTTTTTTATATGAAATAAATATTTACAGAAATGCAAAGCAAAATATTCTTGCAGAGTTATGAAAAATATATTAAGAAAACATTTGCAATAAAATATTATAATGCTACATAACAATAATATTTTTAAATGTTTTCCTAATATATTTTCTATAATATATTTTATGCATATTATATTAATATAACTAATATTCAAGAAAGATTTAATATTTTTTAAATATTTATAAAATATGAAATAAATATAGTTGGTCACTGGGGAAGGCTATAGAGCTTCACCATAACGCTTAGATTTTTAATCTAAAAATTATGTAAAGAATAATAAATACATATTTTTTTGGGGAAGATAAATTAAATTCAATTTGTATTTAAAATCCTTTTGACATTACCTGTTTTGATTGGTAAGTCATCATCAGGTGTAAAACGTTATAACTAGAAAGTAATAGATTAAAGCAAGTTATGCAGGTACATCGAAATTGCTTAATTGAAAATAGAAACACACATTTTAGAATTGTATTTATATTCACGTGAGGGATCAATAACAAGCAAGAATGTGTACTTTGTTGATTTATAAAGATATTGACATTGTCTAAAGAAACTAATTTGTCACTACGAGAATTTAAGAATTAACTTTTCTAGAATGGAAAAGCTGGTAATGTATAACTGGGGCTATGATAACTGACCTAATAGAAGCCAACGAGGTAGTATTTGATCACTCCTCCTCACATTATGGTGGAGGGTGTGGTAAAAGGGACCACACTCGGAATGATCAAGGAAGATTGGAAATAAGCCTGAGATCTCCTGGGAGCCCAAAAAAAATCAGCTTTATGAAGGAATTTACCACAAAGCTTAGCAAATATTGCAGGGATGTCTTCAAAATCGCAGAGTGATTTAGAATATGAATATATGGCTTAGAATCAAGTGTTTTGAAAACTTGAGGAAATACATGCTATTGAAAGATGGGTCCTGCTCAATATTGACAGGAATTATCGAAAACAGGAGATCATTCCTATGTCCAATAATCAAACAGTCATCAAAGCGCTGAGCTTATACAAAATCAACTCCAAAATTAGACCAACAAGATGATCCTATTTGTGGTTCTGAGACAACGGATAATCTTGCAAAAATGAAACTGGAACACTATGCCAAGGGATTGAATCCTTTTTGCGGAAATACTATTGCAGAATCTTCAGGGAATGCGGCAAGCTAAAACTCTCCTGAGGATCTACAACCAAAAGAGATTTACAGAATGAATCTGCACCTGAGTGAGACCATTCCAACATTCATATTGTATTAGCAGGGATCGTTTCAGGTTACTGTAAACTGAAAGGACATCTGAGCAAGCTTGAGCAAGAAACTAAATGAATGAGGAAAAAAGATGTAATGATCTAATGCGGAACGTAGATTATTCAAGTAAATTAGAAAAAAATATGGAGCTCAGGATTGATCCTAGTGGTACACCACTTCTCATGCTACGTTAAATGGAGTAATTTGTCGTCTCAGCGTTGTCACGACAGCTCGAAATTGACGGTTAAATAAGACAAGAGACAAAACGATTCTTCTATTTCTATGCTGAACACATTTGAAAAAATGAAGGATGATTGAGCTTTTAGACAAGTCAAAGAAGATTCCAATGATGTTTTTGATTATGTAATTCTCTGTTTATCTAACTTAGGGTTTGAAACAGAATAGTTTTCAGAAGTGAATCTATATTCTATTAGATAAATGTTAATAATTTGATCAAAGTCCAAAAAAATCGTAACGTAGTATGAATGATAAAAGCAAATTAATTATTCAATTTGTACATTTCTTTCAAACATCTTCCCATGATACGTTTCCGTTACTATATGTCCATCATCAGGAAATTTAACACGTAGTAATAACCATATTCTGAGTGAAATATATTGTGGTACAAATACCTAAAAGAAAAAAAAATACATGGATTGGATACTAAACACATATTTTTATTTTTCATAAATCTTAATGTATGTATTAAATATTTATCATGATGTGTTTATTATTTACAAAATATCAGCTTGAAAACATCGTGGTTTCGACGAAGAAATAAATACTCAGCTAAAAAATTATTTGAGCAAAAGAAAAATGTCAACATCAAATTGAAAAAAGAAAATGTATAATCATATCTATTTTTGGAGAGGGTCGAAAGGATCATGTTTTCATGATAAATAGCCTTCAAATAACTTTAATTCAGATTCAGCTAACTTGGCAAACATCTTTTGGTATTGAAATTATCACTATGTTTATAAATTTAGAGATTTGGTTGAGTGTATGGAGAAAGGTCATGCGTCCACTGGCTTCCACATTAACTATTCAATTACTTCAGGTTGAAAAAAGAAACAAAATTACCAAAGATGAAGCAATCACCATTCAAGAATTTGCTCCGCTCAAAACCTTCCTAAAAAAAATCAATTTAACGCCACTATTATAGAAAAAAAAAAAAACATATTACCATATTTACATTAATATACCAACTCCATACACGTTAGATTATTAACATTAAAAGATGGTAAAGCACTAAAGCAAAGCTCTTCATAAATATGCAAAGGCCGTGCACCACTCGCAAGCGTAACTACATCAATATCATTTACCGTACAAACTTGTGCTCGCTACGACAAACACCGCTTGAGATATGGCTGCCTGTTTTTGGCCACGTGAACAATGGAGGAACACACAGAACGATTGTCGTCTTGAAATATTCAAGACGTTCCGCGAAAGTCGATGTGAAACTCGAACAGTCCCCAGTCAAAGTTGAATTGTATCTAATTTGACTCAATTTGTGTCGGTATGCAGGTCTGGTTTCTCGTTTGGGCAATTTAGATTGGCCGTAATTATATTTGCTGGTTGCTCATGTGACAAGAGCATATTTCGGAATTAAGTTTGTTTGTGTGTGCATTCTCTGGGGTTTGAGGGTGGATCATTGGTGTTGTGGCCATCTCGTAAATCAAATTTTGACGTAGGTAGATGAAGGTTTCTATGCAAATCGTTTAATAGAAATCGTTGAGGATTTATAAAATATTTGGTTATTATAACTGCAGCAAAAATGACTAGTTTATATTCAATATTGTCAATTTTTTCTAGCCAAACAAGTGCCTAGTATTATATGCATTCAAAAGAAGCTTTTTTGATTTTTCAATGACTACTTGTAACCTGCTAGGACTTGATCCTTTTCTACTGCACCTTCAGCAATGATCTTCGCAGAGGGACGTACTTATTGGGTGAATCCCTCGTATTTATTATATATATAATCGTAATCCCAAGATACCTCTCGGTGTAGGGATATATTATTCTATGTTCTGCACACTATTTTCCACCTTCCTCTGTCCTTGGCGATATTTCTTGCCTCCTCCACACTCATCCCTCTTCTCCTTACAGCCTTTGCCACTGTGTTGTCCCAATTTTCTGGAGGTCGTCCTCTTCCTGTTCTTGCAATCACTCTTGCTTCCCATACTCTCCTCGTTTTGTCTCGTTTCTTCCATCCTTTGAACGTGTCCCCACCATCCCAGTTGTTTTTCTTCTAAGAAGTCTAATATTGATTTTGTTTCCAATTCTGTTCTCACGTCTTCGTTCCTGATCCTGTCTCGTCTTGTAATTCCTTTAACCCCTCGTAGGTACTTCATTTCGGTCGCCTGAAGTTGACTTTTCCATGTCGTATTTATTGTCCATGTCTCACTACCATACATCAGAGTTGGTCTATATACAGTTTTAAAAATTGTCATTTTAGTTTTTCTAGTTATTTCTTTTTTCCTTATAAATGTGCGGTTAATTGCATGATATAACCTTATTGTTTTTTCTATTCTTTCTTGTATGTTTTTATCTTGTTTTCCGTCGTTCTGTATAATTACTCCTAGGTATTTATATTCATTCACTTGTTCTATGTTCTTTCCATTGATTTTAATGTTAATTTTCTCTTTGTCTTGCATTATACCCATTACTTTCGTCTTTTCTGTGTTTATTATCATGCCATATCGTTCTAGTGTCTTATTTCATATATTAATGTTTTGTTGTAGTCCTTCTTCAGTTCTTGCCATTATCACCACATCATCCGCAAATGCACATTCTGATATTTCTACTCTCTTCAAATTTCTGTATCCAACTGTTAGTTTTCTCATTTGGGGTTGACATTCCTTTATGACTTGATCCAGCAGTACATTGAATAGCAGTGGACTTATAACACCTCCTTGCCTAAGATCATCTGTTGTAAGAAAGGTTTCTGACTTCATGTTTTGATATATTACATAAGTCTCCTTATCTTTATACAGTGATTTAATTGCCTCAATTATTAGTCGACTAACCCCTCTTTGTTCTAATATTTTCCACATTCTCGTTCTAGGTACTCTGTCGAAGGCTTTTTGTAAATCGATAAATAGGAAGTACGCTTTCGTTTTGCTTTTGATCGACTTCTCTATAATTTGTTTCAATGTGAAAATATGATCTTGCGTACTTCTTCCTCGTCTAAATGCACTTTGTGCCTCTTCCAGGGTAGGTTCTATGATGTCTCGTAGTTCTTTCTAATATTCGTTCATAGATCTTTGTTGCTGTGCTTAGTAACGTTATACCTCTATAGTTATTACACTCTTTTTGATCACCGTTCTTATATACTGGTACAATTGCTGCTGTTGTCCAGTCCTTGGGTACCTTTTTCTCCTTCCATGCCTTATTACAGATTTTCCAAAACAATTTGGTACCATCATCGCCCATGTTCTTAAACATCTCTGCTGTTATTTTATCATGTCTTGCGGCCTTTCCGTTTCTAATCTTGCTTATTGCTTCTTTAACTTCTTCTATTGTGATTTCCAGATTTTCTGTGGTTTTGTCTGTCTTCAAGAACTCAGTAGTTATTTCTTCAATTGGCTGCGGTATTTGTTGTCTTAGCAAATCCTGGAAGTATTCTTTCCACCTTTCCATAATTTGTTTTGCTTCCGTTAATAGTTTACTATTTTTATCTTTTATTATATTTCTCATCGTATGCTTCCCTTTCCTAACCTTCCTTAAAACTCCATAAAACAGTTTTTGGTTTTCCCTAAAGTTTTTTTCCAGTTTATCACCAAATGTTTTCCAACTCTTTTCTTTTTCCATTCTGATGGTTTCTTTAACTTTCTTCCTCTGCTCTTTGTATTTATTGTAATTATCTTGTGTTCTGTTTTGTAAATATATTCTCCATTTCTCTTTTTTACACTTGACCTGTTGTTTCACACTTTCATTCCACCATGTAGTTGCTTTACTATCCTTTTTCTTTCTTATTATCCCACACGCTTTTTTGACTGTCGCCTTAAAGATCCTCCACGTTTCTTCAATATCTTCATCTCCTACTGTCGCTCGTTTCTTATATATTATCCTCCTTATCTCTTCTTCATATTTCTTAGCAATTACTTCCTCTCTGAGTTTGTATGTCATCACTGCTTCATATTCTTTTATATTATTCGGTTCATTTTTCATCCCTCGTATTTAAAAATTGTAAAACAGGCTCTCAGTACACCAGAACGTAATCACACAACCGCTTATGCCTGTCTTTGCAACTTAGCGCAAAAGAAAGGCAAGCTACTGTAAGCGACATCTACAAGGTGATGGGCACCTAAGTATATGCACAATAAGATTGGAAATGGGTGTGGGGTAATGTGTTCACAACGTGTGACACCCTGATGCATAATTTATGGGAACGTATATAGCACACGGTTACAAGAATAATTAATTTCCATGCAACGCGTATATAACTCTTGTGTCACCGGTAACACGTCGTCTATGTTCCCTCGTAAAATATTGATAGTGTTAGTGGGTACCTCGCAAATTATACATGGGTGTAGGAATTAAGCTGGCTCCGTGGTGTGGTGTAACTGAGGAAAGCATTTCAGCGTAATCTACAATATACTTTTTTTTCTTTTCTGTTCAAAATTACCGAAATTATTTCTTTAAACATTAACGAAAAGCACCTGCTGATATGGTTTGGGGCCAAATATGTGTCTATTTCGGCTTTAACTGTGCTTAAGGTAAATGTATACCATTGTAAGTGAAAAAGGCATGATTATTGTAACAGAAGCCTGTGCTTAAGATACACACGTGTATTATTTACAACGATTATATTATCCACGTGGCACGGTTAAGACCAAAGCTAAATGCTGCTTTCCTTTATTGAGTTGCTTAAGGGCAAAATATATTTTTGAATACGTAGATGGAATATATATTGACATGAAATGTGGTAATCTTATACCGTGTGTTAAAAAAAGGTTGTCGGATATTTTACCCAATTGTAGTACTGGTGGAAATAAACAAAAAAGTCTTAGTCAACATGGATCCGCAATTCAACTGTTTTTGACATATAGTCGATTGCATGTTGTTTTAGTAGGATAAAAATTTTCAAAGAAATTCTGATCGCAATGTAAATTAAACAAATGTTTATTTAAAGTAAAACTAAAGAAATTGTTCTACATGTCCACCGTTCATTTCTAAGCACGCATCACACCTTCTTATGAAAAATCGACGCAATCTTTTTCTAAAATTCCTGGAGTTCGAATTTCCTCCGCAACAATTTACGTTTCGTTGCCTGAGTTTTCCAAATGTTTACAGATCGTGCGAACACTAATTGTTTTTAGATGTCCCCCAAACATAGAATTCTAGAAGTCAGTCAGGGGACCTAGGAGGCCATTGCAGTTGGTCCACCCCGTCCTATCCTCTCTCGTTGTAATCTTGATTTAAGAAATTTCTAACGTACGATCGTGGAAAATGCGCAGGAGCTCCATCGTGCATAAACCACATATTTATTCTGTTAAAAAGTGGCACGTCTTCAACAAAACTAGTTATTCATTTCTTAAAAATCCAAGTATACTTTCCCGTTAAACATTTCGGGAGAAATACTGGACCAATTAAACAGTCTCCAAAAATAGCAAGCCAAATATTTAGCGAAAGAACGTTTGGTGATGCAGTTCAACACAGCAGCTGGGATTTTCATCTGCCAGACGTGATTTTTATGGAAAATTGAATATTTCCGTCTCTTGTAAACCCAGTCTCGCTCACTAAATAAAAATTCTGAGTCGCAAAATTAGGACTTTCTGCCAGCTTTCTAAAACCAATGACAAAAACCCTACGTGTATCATAATCGAGAGAGCAAGAACTTTGCACGCGTTGAATGTGGTAGGATAGAGCTGTCTGTTCCCGCAGAATTCTCCAAATGAGAGGATTGACTACGTTCAGTTCTGTCGGCAACGTCCTCGGTGCTATTTTTGAGTTGTCTTCTCACCCGTTTCAAAATATTCTATTCTACTGCGGAGAAGAAACTGATCTATGGTTTATCAGAACCACCATTAATTTTAAATGAACCAGTTTCGGACGCCGGATATGAAGTCTTGAGAAAATCTTATCACTTCGGTAACACGATTTGAAATTCTTCGCATATCATACCCGTGCTTCAGTGTGCATTTGCCATTTCGCACGACCGTACGTAAACATGCATTATCGGCCCTTTCTGCATTTTTGTACTTACGCATAATTTGAAACAAAAAAAAAAATTGTACGCCAAATGATAAATAATCTGATGACAGATGTCTGACGGAACTAATTAAGTCACAATCACGTTGTTTGACAAAGGAACTATTCTCATAACACCGAAAAATGTTTTTTTTTTTATTTTAAAATATGCATCGACTTATTGTTCAAAAACAGTTGAATTGCGGACCATTTGACTAAGATTTTTTTTGTTATTACCACCAGTACTATAATTGGGTAAAATATCCGACAACCTTTTTTTAACACACTGTATTTTAAATTTGGTAGCAGGTGCTCAATAATTTTGAATTGCATGCTTCTCAATGTATACATACATTTGCTTTCTTTTTATAGTAGTATTTCTCCTAGACATCTTCCGGGAATTATAACAACCATGATTTTTTTTTTATTTTTATTACCTATTCTACCACAAGATGAAACAAAAAAAAAACATGAGTACTCACTAAAGATTAACATCTCTTACATATTCACCGCACCACATCACGCTATAATCGCAAAAAACATAATTTTATACGCCCATAATACAATCACCCAGAGATTATTTCGACTACGCGGAATTTATTATCGTTGACTCCTTGTTAGACATCTGCCAGGTGGTTTCGCATTCAACATCGTTTATTTGCCGCTTCTTGAATGTGTCCTGTAATTGTAATATTTCTACCGCGAATGACCCACGTCCAATGAACGACGAATGTACTGCGAGAGTAAACTGGTCTTATCGTCTGCTCCCATCCAAACTTTTCAAGTCTTTACAGCGTGAGGCAGTTTGCAAAGTCACTCTTGGATTTTGTCCGTTAATTGCTTGATACTCTTTGGAATCGCACGACTAGGTTATTACATTTAAAGCAAATCTACAAAAATGAAAAACATTGTATTGTAAGAAGATACACCGCTTTTCACATTTTTTTTTCTTCATAAATCTAGATCAATGAATAAAATAGTTATAGAGAGTTTAGTCCATCTGTGCATCGTGCATCGGTAAGTGAAATGCGGATCAACTTGGGGTGGACATTGTTTTGATGAACAGCAGTACGCGCTTCTATCTTGTCGCCAATGAGATAGACAAAGGGAGCGTAAGTGCGTAGGCGCTTCGTCTATCGCACGCTCGCTATGGGCAAACTCTAAAAAAGAAAATGTTTGCTACAAAAGAAATTCTAGAAAAAGCACCTGCACAAAGTGATGGGAGCATATATGTGACTTCGTCCTTTTAATTATTATGTAGGTGCATCCCTAACAGCCAGAAATATTACTTAGAAATATTTTTAAAAATATATTTTATAAATATTTTTCTAGAGTTTTTGAATATATTTGTTAAATAATTTAAAAAAATTTTTAATTAAAATATTTATTTCATATTTTAACAATTAAAATGTAAGCGCAATACTTTCTAAAATATTTGTTAAAATATTATATTATAGAAAAATGGAATTTTTATTCAATCTATTTAATTTATCAAAATGATCTAAAAATTTTCTGGTTTATTAGAATAATAACACATAACAAAAGTTAAAACATACATATGTTGTCTAAAAGCAAGAGCTGTTTTTCACACTCACCATACAAGTGAATGAACAATTCTGCATTCTTTAACATTACTAAGTTTATCAATAATCATATTTTTTAATTGAAGTGTTCTAAATAAAAAACAACGATTATTATGATATTATTTGAAAACAAAAAAAATAAAATACCATTTTAAGTCTACCCTGCGGACCAGTACAACCCAGCTTTTTGCATATCTTCGTAGTGCGCTCATGCTTCCTGTGGCCTCTAAAACAATTTGCAATTATAGATCATACATGAATAAAACATCGTACAACTATTACAAACACCTACTTAATACAATGGCAGACATTTACATAATTGGATGATACATTCTAATTACTTACGACACTTATTTTACTTTATTTCACAATATTTGAAAACATCTACGTACCAAACAAAAAACAACACAACGTATTCTAACCTCATGAGTTTATGACGCTTGTATTACGAGATAACTCTTAAGCAAATCAACTAGCAATTATTTGTTAGATGCAGTACATATGATGATAAAATTCTACAATAATTATTAAACGATTTCTGTACATACATATTGAGATTCCAATTATCTTATAAGAAGCCATACATGTTCAAAGTTGCTTACCTCTAGTCCACCACAGAAACTAAAAAACACACCCCAACAATTAATTACACAAGTTAACCCTAATCTCCCTAATGATACTATTATAACTATAACATTAACGGACAAACGATTGAAACGTTGATATACTCACGCGCGCGTATGCATTCTATGTACCTAATCCAGAACCATAACAATACTAAATCATATAACACGCACCGTAATGAATAGAGGTGTTGTGTTGACGTTCGCAACTTACAAATATACAAATAATAAATACAAACGCAGATAAATAGAAAATTTACCAGCGCTCAACTTAGATACTAAATTAAATCTATGAGATATATTAGTAGTCTATATCTTTAAACTATTATTTTAAATATGAGTACATACCTACTTAATACATATGCAATTTACCCATTATATTATTCGTCCACGCACCAAATGTACAAAAGCAAAAATTCAACTTTTGTTTTTTATATGAATAAATATTAACAGAATACAAAGCAAAATATTCTTTGCAGAGTGGAAAAAATATATTGAGGAAACATTTGCATAAAATATTATTAATGCTAAACATTAACATATATATTTTTTAAAGTTTTCCTAATATTCTATAATATTTTATGCCAATATTATAATATAACTAATATTCAAGAAGATTTAAAATATTTTAAATATTTATAAAAATTGAAATAAATTTCAATATAGTGTCACTGGATATGTAAATCTTAACTATGTACGATTACTTTATAGTGACTCACCAAGTAGATAACGTAACAATTACTATTTTATTAGCATATAAGTAATTTATTTGGTGGCCACCAACATAGATTGCAACTACAGATATCTCGTCTTTAAGTAGATATCCTTCAAAGTTGTAGATTGTGTAGAAAACTACGTAACAATGATATCAGTTAATTTGTGTTTATAATCGTGTGTTCAACAGGGTTAATGTGCTTGATTTCTTGTTTTTGTGAAATTAGAGAGAATTTATGAAAGAAGAAAAATATTGAAACTCTTACACAAAAGTGTTTTATTTTCCCACCATTTACAAGTAATGTTTCCCACGTCATACCCAATTTGTATTAGCTCCCAATATAGTTGCATATAACAGGTATACCAAGAAATCGATATTTTTAACCGCAAGAGCCGAACATAAAATCGACGTGTGCAAACACGGTGTGCAACGATATAACCACAACGTAGTACCTACAAGAAAATTATACATTCTAAGTAATAACTTCGACAAATACGTCATACGCTTTTAATATACAACGTATGTAACGTTGGTTGTAAGGCAGGTTGACTATGTAATAATCTCCCCTAGTTAAGCGTAGTTAACAACACGTGTAAGACATTGGATTATTTTGAGAGGCATAATGTGATGATGTTATCTATATCATATTATAAGCTTCGATGTAAAGCAGTGTAGTTTAATGGTTCTCTATATTATTTTAATCGTTTACTTGTTAGTATGTTAAAACGATGTTAGTTTTATAGGAAGTCGTATATCATCTATATTAAAGTTATCTATAATGATGTATGCGCAATATAATTTGCATTTTATGCATAAATATCGACTAGTTTCCATTCATTGCAATCATACCACGTGCCAGATATTTGCATACCCTCTTCCGGTGTAGTATTCATATATTTCATTCTAAATACATGGAAAGGAATTCTGCTGGGGTAAAAAATATATTATTTATAGCATCCGTGACCACTCCTTCTTAGACGTAGGTATACACAATTTCCATTATCAGTTTAGATCGTCAACTATTTAACTGGTTTGGCACTTGGGGAATTGCTAGTCGGTGGGATAGATATTGCTTAATGTTGCCATTAAATTTTACAAGCCATTGTTCTCACGATTTGAGAACAGATTGTACAGTATTAGGCGCCACTCCAGTGTGGTCAGGATGAACGAGATTTCGAGATATATTTGCATATTTATTTGAATGTTATTGCGCAAGCATGGGAACAACCTTATTTGTGCAGTTGCGTAGTAATTCTTTTTCGAAGTCGTTCGTTCTATAGCCCATCTTATCTAAATCACTAAATAACGAATACTCGTTAACGCACACACAGCTTTTTATTAACGTGAAATTTCATTTGCTCCATCTAGATCAGGGGTCGGCAAACTTTTTTAGACAGTGCCAAATCGTAACGAAAATTAAGTTCAGCTGCCCAGTTGTAACCTCTACATGTATATTTTCTATTAAGTGTTCCTCTGTGTTTTATTTAACCGAAACAGTGTACCTTTAAAGTTTCGCGTCGTATCATACAGGGTGTTTAAAAATTACTGACTTGTCAAAGAATCTTAAGTTACAAAACTATTTTTTTTTCAAGACCATCCTGTATATTCTTCATTTTTTTTGCACATTCCTTTTAGGCTTCAGTGGTTTTATTTAAATTATTCCTATTTATTTAATCACCTTTCCAAATGGTCAAATAATTTTACCTGTGTGATTATAAATAACATTACAATAAATTATTATGGCCTAAATATTATATAATAATCATTTTTCTATATGTTATTTACCTAGAAAGTACGCAATATAAAACACAAATAGTTAAATATAAATTATTAAAAGTTTATCTTCATGCTAGTTCGCATTTTGCAAAATGAGGCAAAATGCGAAGCAAAAAGTTAATAAGTTTTGTGTTATATAAGAATTTGCGAGGTTGAAATAGGCTACATAATAGAATGTTTGAACGATTGGTAATAGATACAACAGTTGAAATACAAGAGAAAATTTAACATTAATTCTGGAAAGGAACTGGAAGAAGAGGCATGACAATAAACATAGAAACATGCTAAAATCCTCGGAAACCAGAATGTTGAAACTAAAAATTGAAATAAATGATTACTAAAATACAGCAAATGAAAATTTTAATATTAAGAGTATCATTGAAGAAACAGGAAAACAAGATGCTGGATGATACGATTTATAAGACTCAAGTCTACGCAATAAACCAAAAATTTATTAATAAAAAAGACAAAAAGGCAAACCTATAGTGTTGTTATGAAGAAGCCAAGAAAAAATAAGATTCCACTATTTTAGGCATTTGACACATATCTCAGTAGTTCAATTACCTGCTACTTCTGAAGATTTGGCACCTTGAACAACCTTGACCAGAAAATTTGAAGTAAAATAGGATCCATTTTTAGGAATTCTAATCCAATCTAGATCACAAGAAATGAATTGGGACATATTTTTTTGTAATACTTCAACGAATGTTAGTATCTTTTTATTTAAATAATTCGAAGGGACGAAAGTTCAGTTGAAAGGGCATAAGAAACAGAAGCAATAAATTACTATTAATGAACGGAACGATTGTAGAAATTCTTTCTCATTTAAAAAAATATTAATAATTCTCTGAGTTCCAAAAATCTCAATAAAACTTTTTCCACCATTGCACCATCGAACTGGCGATGGTTAACTCGCGGAGCCAATAAAGTTAACCACTGCCACAACTGGTTCAATAATGCAAAATAGATAGAGGTGTTTGATGAATTATGCAATGACTTATTGAAAGCTTTGCACAAAACAAAAATACTTGGGCAGTATCAACAATGACGTGTTGAACTCATCAAGAACTGACAAAACCACTAGACATTTTTTCCTTTCCAGTTAAGAAGCTATTTGTGATATTCTCAATTTATCTGACAGTCGCTTTGAGCTGAGAGGTCAACAGAAAAAAAACCCTCTTCTTTGGCACACTTCTTCAGCTTTAATCGCAAAATCTATTTCATGAATATTTCAAATTTAATTCTGAATAAGGTCAGAAATATTATTGCGTAGTAGGCCGAAAGCGTTCATGGTAAATGAATTAACCGGACTTATTTACCGCGACATCAGTTGACTATCAGTCAGTGAATAGTAGATGTAGATACCTCCTGGTACAATAATTTTCGTAAACCCTTATTGTGGGTGAAGCAAACTATCGGCAATAGCTGAATTAACCGCTATGGTACTTACAACTTGCGCGGGCCAGATTGTACTGCGCAGCGGGCCGGATTTGGCGACCCGATCTAGATTTTAAAATAGCTTTATTAAACAGAAAGAAAAAAGTTCGAGAAACGTTTTCAATAAAACAGAAATTAATTATTTATCAGACAATACACACGAAGACGAAAAAAAAAAGGAATTCGCCATCGAGAATTTCTTTGTTAAGAGGTTATAATTAATATTTCAATCTGGGACGACAAGCGAGTTCCTTAATTAAGTTTTTTTGTTGTACTACTTCCGGAGAATACAAGATTAATTATGGCATAAATGGGCGCATTTCGCCGTATCAAAGAATTTCACTTTTATAACATTATCCAAAACTCTTCGGCGTACAAAAGAAGTGGAAGCTCTTTTATATTCTTCGAGAGCTAATGAAGGTGCAATTAGAAGGGTGCTAAAAATTAGTTAATTTAATATAGCGGGGCTTTATGAGGTGTGTTAACATGTGTGAGTGTCGAAACGTATTGTAAATTTTCTTTCGGATTAATTTTAACAGGTAGTGTTTAACGACCACAACAAAAACATAATGAATTTGATGGCCTTGTAAACTAAGCGGTTGCTTACAAAGGAGCCTCGCGAACTGTAAATCGCAGATTTTGCTGAAACTTTGTCAGTTTGTAGACTCCATGGAGTGTTACTCAAGGACGCTTTTCATTGCTGCGAATTTCAACTTTAAGGGGGTGCAATTCACCCTTGAAATTTGACCCAAATTTGTTGTTTTTTCTGAATAACTTTTAAACGGTAAGAGATAGGAAAAAAGTTTCAATAGCGGACTTGTACCGTTTAGTCAGCCCTTTCGATTGGTATAGATATTTATATACAGGGTGTTCCAATAAACGTAGAATGACGTATGTTGTGCTTATTTTATCGAATTTCAGAATTGCCTTTTTTATGATCAAATAGTCTATAGACAGGTAAGTTAAAAAGTTATACAGGGTGTCCACAAAAATATAAATTTTAGCATATTTCCTTATTCTAAGGAGATACTCTGTATACTGGTCATGTGGCTGCATTGTATGTCGAAAATCAGTGTAAACTTATACCAGCGCTAAATGTTATATATGTGATAGTTTTCGACTTAATACGCGTTTGATATATGTGCTATATATTATCCCTATTTCCTAAAGTTGAAAGTTCTCGCAGCAATGGAAAGCGTCTTTGAGTATGTATGTATGTATGTAAGGTAAAAGGGTGGTGTTCACCTGCGACTAAAAGATCTATTGTGTCCCCTATTCTTTTGCTGCTTTACAGCTGCCTTCCAGTCCTATTCCTTTTAGAAAGTGTAGGATGTCAGAGGGGCCCCAGTCTAGGTAAGTCTCCTTCTTCGATTTCACATGCTCCCAGGTGAAATGCCCTCGAGTTGCATAGTGCTGGCGCAGTTTGAGAGGAGGTGGATGGTGTTTCATCCTGTGCCCACAGAATCTGCATTCAGGATCTTTTTCCAATCCAAAGCTTAGTCAGGTGTCCTTTCAGTCTACAATGGCCTGAAAGTATTCCTATTAAAATGCGAACTTTGTTCTTACTCAGGTTGATGCATTCTGTAAACCTCTCCTGGTTTATAAGTTCCCAGAAGAAATTTTACTTTTGCCTCATTCCCTGGAGATTTTCCCAATAACTGGATTTTCTCTGCTCCATTTCTATTTTTAGTTTCTTCAGTATGTACTGCTACTTAACCCGCAGAAGGGTTCAGGCCCTACAAAAGGCATTCCAGCCCTTTCTTTGCGAGGTTATCCGTTATTTCGTTTCCGTCCACTCCTGTGTGACCGGAACCCACAAGAGGGTTACTTTATTTCTTTTGCCTAGCCTCATTTAGTTTCCCCTAGGCATTCCCAAACCATCTTGGAGCTGATTTCATATGAGCTCAGCGCCTTGATGGCTGCTTGACTATCAGACATGATGTAATCTCCTGCTTCCGATAGTTCCTATCCATATTGAACTGAACACATCTTCCAATAGCGTGTATTTCGCCTGAAATATACTTGGTATTTTCCCAAGCTTCGAAATATGTAGTTCTAGGCCCATATATTTCCTATTCCAGTTCCTTCTGCCGTTTTGGAGCATCAGTATACCATTTGATGGCATTTCTATTCAAGTTCAAGATGGTGTTTGATCCACTCGCCTGCTTACTTAGCTTTGTGGTGAATTCCTTCACAAAGCTAAATTTTTTAACATATCATCCCGGGCATATCCCAGGTTTGATCACCGTCGGGAGATTGAGGCCTATGCCTAATCATTCCTTCCTTGACCATTCTTAGTGCGGTTCTTTTCGCCACGTCCTCTATTACAATGTGGAGGGGCAAGATCCAATAATACTTCGATGGCTGCTGTTGGGCAGGTTCTCATAGCCCCCGTTATGCATACACATGCTAATCTTTGCACTTTCGAGAGATTAATTCTCGCGGTGGCCAGATTAGTTCTTTTGCTCCATGCTACTGATGCATAGGTGATGATTGGTCTCACTATTGCTGTATACATCCAAAGCAGTATTTTTGGGTTGCATCCCCAATTTTTCCCTGCAAAGTTTCTGCAGACCATCAGAGCTCTTTGGCCTTGTTGGTTACTTCAACTTCATGTTGTTCCATAGAAGTTTATTTCTAGGGTAAGGCCTAGAATAGTTTAGACTTCCGTTCTCCAGTCTATATCTATCTAGTCTTTGAGTAACAACATCGCAAAAAAAGTTCAGTGTGAGAAAAGAGGGCATGACCCCGAAAAAGTTATTACCCTGTAGATTTACATCGTCATTTGACATGGCTAATGATGCAGGCCTTATAGCGTAACCTACCTTCCAAATTTGAGCAAAATATCTCAAAAACTGTAGGAGCTATACAGTAAAAAGTGAAAAAAAATCTTGAAATTTCAACACCCCGCAGATTGGTAACGAAGCGTTTGCAGACCTATGTTTATATGAAATTTTAGGCACACAAAATAAACCAAATAATTACCCCCTTCCTTATGTACATGATATTTAGGAACAACCTGTATGTATACATTTTTTCTTGTTACATTGTTCGTGCCTTTAAAAGTTGTTTTTGTTAGGAATGTATCTACTTCTAATAAATCTAATTGCTCTCTCGTCTATCGCATTCTACAACACTGCCAGTTTGGCACTATTTCACATTTGATTAAAATTTGATATTTTCAACCAGAAATTATAACCCTATTTCGATAGTTCCGCACAGAACCCAAATCAGTGTTCAGAAATCATATAATAAAATTAATAAACTAAAGAGTATCTATTTATAGGAACACTCCCGACATTAAACAGTGAATAGGTAACATGTAAACCTCGTACAACACGCACAGCATATACCTGCTGCAAGCAATGACGCGATTATCTAAATAAGAATATGTTTCTGAACAAATTACCTCGATCTTTTAAACGTCCTAAACGTTGCTCCGTTACAAGAGGACGTCTCCACACACAGAGACAGAAACACACGACATACATACATACATACATAGAGAAAGCTCTCCAGACACTCACACAACTCTAAATATGGACGTTCGTCCGCCGATGCTATCTCTGTAACAATATTAGACACGGCCAACTAAACAAATAGCCTCGTTTGCGATTAAAATCAGCTATTTAAATTTTAATATCACGATATGATTATTAGCTGTATCTCCTGCAGTTAAATAAATTTCGTAAACGGTAGATGGCCCACTCGTACGGCATGTAGTGTGCATCGTTTCGTGATGGGACGGTCGCGTCTTTTTGTATGTCTGGTACGGTAGCCCTGCTTGATAAATCACCGGCATGGTTATATTTTTACGGGTGCGGTCAAAGGCGGCTGCGTATATGTATATAGAACTGTCTGATTATTCAGACATCATTAAATCTGTCGCGTTCAGGTTATTAATTAAGCCGTAATAAAATTATAGTTACGGTAACTAATGAATTGAAGTGTGTATTTCTTTTCCGCTTGCGTTCTCTTCATCTACTACTGTTTTGATTAATAAAGGCGATTTGTTTTATATGACTGTAAACTAATATAAGCGACGCTAACATTTCAACTGTTCCTTATAAATGACAGCAAGAAGTCTTATAGTACGAATTTTATAATGTTTTATAACTGAAGTTAGCTGTTGTAGAAGAACACTATAGTAGTTGATTTGTGATTATTTAGCACAAAATGGACTAAAAAACAGATAATGTCTAAATGTTTGTAGGAAATGTTTAACAGATCATCAGTAATTATTCTTTTATGAGTTTTAAACCTTATTTTTTGAGATAGAAAACAAATAGGGGCATATAGAGGTGTCCCACAGGGCAGCATTTTAGGACCTTCTTTATTTGGCATTTACCAACATTGTCATTCCCGTTTAAACTGTAAAATAATTCTTTGAGGGTGACAGTAGTGAACAACATCGTATTTTAACGATGCGAAAATGAATATTAAGAACCATCACGGCAAGAAAATTTCAGGAAATATTCTATAGCAATCTTTGCAACTTACATTAACTATTAACTACCAATACCAATATTCAATAATAGTACCAACCGTCATGAAACAACTAAAACTTTCCCAGTGACCAACTATATTTATTTCATATTTTACAAATATTTAAAAAATATTAAATCTCTCTTGAATATTAGTTATATTAATATAATATGCATAAAATATATTAGGAAAACATTTAAAAAATATATATGTTATGTAGCATTAATAATATTTATTGCAAATGTTTTCTCAATATATTTTTCATAACTCTGCAAGAATATTTTGCTTGTATTTCTGTAAATATTTATTTCATATAAAAAAAAAAGATTGAATTTTCGCTTTTATACATTTGGTGCGTAGGACGAATAATATAAAATGGGTAAAATATGCATACATATTAAGTAGGTATGTACCTATTTAAAATGATAGTTTAAATATTAAATTAGATAATATATATCTAATATGATTTAATTAGTATCTAAGTTGAGCGTTGTAACTTTTCTATTAATATATCTGCGTTTTGTATTATATTATTTGTAATATTTGTAAGTTGCGAACGTCAACACAACACCTCTATTCATAACGGTGCCGGTGTTATATGATTTAGTATTGTTTATGCGTCTATGGATTAGGTACATAGAATGCATACGCGCACGTGCGTATCATCAACGTTTTCATTCGTTTGTCCGTTACATGTTATAGTTTATAATAGTATACGATTAGGGCAGATTAGGGTTAACTGTGTAATTAATTGTTGCGGGGTGTGTTTTAGTGTTTGTGGTGACTAGGAGGTAAACAAAACTTTGAACATGTCATGGCATTTATAAGATAATTGGAATGCTCAATATCGCTATGTACAGAAATCGTTTAATAATATAATTGTAGGAATTTTATGCATCATGTATGTACTGCATCTACCAGATAAATTGCTAGTTGATTTGCTTAAGAGATTCATCTCGGTAGATAAGCGTCATAACCTCAAATAGAGGTTAGAATACGTTGTGTTGTTTTATTGTTTGTACCTAGAATGTTTTCAAATATTATGAAATAAAGTAAAAATAAGTATCGTAAGTATTAGAATGTAGCTACCACTCCAATTATTGTAAATGCTTCAAATGTATTAGTAGGTGTTGATAATGTTGTACGATATTTTATTCATGGTATGATCTAATACAATTGACATTGTTTTAGAGGCTACAAGAAAACGCCATGAGAGCGCCACTACCGAAGATATGAAAAAAGCCATAGGGTTGTACCTGGCACCAGCCAAGGCTAGACTTAAAAATGAGTATTTTTCATTTTTATTGGCTTATTCAAATAAAATGATAATAAATACGTTTGTTTTTTATTTAGAACACTTCAATTAAAAAAATAGTGATTAATTTGATAAACCTTCAGTATGCCTTAAAAGATGCCAAAATTATTGATTATTAACTTGTATGGTGAGTGTGAAAAAACAAGTTCTTGCCTTTTAGACAACTCTATGTATGTTTCAACTTTTCGTTATCGACGTTATACATTCTAAATAACCAAAAACAATTTTAGTTCATTTTGACAAATTAAATAGATTGCATTAAAAAAATATCAATTTTCATATAAATATTTTACAAATATTTAGAAAAAATATAGCGCTTACATTAATTTTAAAATATGGAATAAATATTTTAATTGAATATTTTATCTATATTTAGAAAAAAATATGAAAAATATATTCAAAAACCTCTCACGAAAAATATTTATAAAATATATTTTTAAAAATATCTATGTAATATTTCTGGCTGTTAGGGTTAATAACAAAAATGAAAATTTTACCATGTAAATTTCATTTCAAGTTTGTTAAAACTTAGTATCTCTATGCAAATGCAGGATCTTCTGATTTCTTCCAAGCTAGTGTAGTAATTATTTCCCCCCCTGAATATATAATCAAACTCGGCATAGAGAATTTAATTAAAAAGAAATCTACAAAATGGTTCTGTAAATATTTTTATTTTGATGTTGAAAACATGGATTTCAGTTCAATAGAATTAAATTATGAAATTGTAAATGAGATCTGGGGGGATCTGGTCTTTTAATAAACCCTTAAAGATGATTCTACAAGTTATTGAAGATCTACCAGTAATATTACTCCTCCATACTTCATCTTTTACTCTCACAAAATCGAAAATCCAACAGGTGAAACACTAATTAAAGATTTAAACCCAATTATTAATATAATTCTGTAATGGTAATGTATGCTCTGTTTAACCCCAAAAGGTTTCTACGTTGGGGGTAAATTAGATCGGAATATTAATGAAAAATTTCATTAATAAATGAACCACCAATGGATTGATGAATTGATCAAGTTAATTAATGTATATTTATGTTCGTCATTGCATTAATTAAAATATTTTATGAATTTATAATTTACTTTTTCTACTTTTCACTTCAATCCTTGGTTGTATTTTTATTTCTTTTATTTTCTTACGTCCAACTCGCGTCGCTCAGATCCAAGTTGTGAGGAGTTGCTAGGAATAATTACAGCATAGACGCCATGATGCACTTATTATAGACATGACACAAAGGGGAGGATAGTTTAAGAATTTTATAGCGTCGCATACATTAAAGCTGTATACATGTTATTATTTAGCTAATTATAATGTAGAAGTAATAGTGATAATGATATATAACGGTCTATTATACTGACGAAGAGAGTCTCTTTGTTTCATTTTCTTCAGCGCACGGACTGTAATTTGTTATTCAAACGAATCCATTTTATAATTTTTATCAGAAGTGTTTGAGAATCCTCTAGAATATTTATATATATATGGTCTTATGCCTACATACCGCAAAAATAAAAATGTTCTTGCTTATACTTGACACAATGATTAGACGTAGACACGAACCTCTACTTGTGAATTGCCTCAAAGCGAAAATATAATTCGTGTGACGTCTCGGAGTTCTTTAAACTTTTGTGTCGATACGCACGCAGAATCAATTTATAGTAAAAAATATATATTTATTAATTATTGTATTATTATTATATTATTATTATTTATTACATGTTTCTCCACTAAATGCGTGATGTTCACGTCTTCAATTATTTACAGCGTACCGAATATGCGGAATTAAATTTTGTCCTGCGAGTAAATTTATTCATGGCATACGGAATTTTGTAATTCCAATATGCTAAAACAAGCTGCTTGCTGGCAGGATATACATACATACATATAAAGGATGACACAAACTATAAATATGTATGTGTTCGGTATAGTCGTATTGTATTAAGTTAGGATAGCGTAAGATCACTGGCATCTCATAGTGTTAAATAAAGTATTAAATCGATGAGCAACTCTATAATAATAATTATATAAATAGGACAACATTCGCTCGTAATACAGTGTAATGTATATTTAATGGATAAGGGATTATCAACTATCCAATACAGTGTTGCCTAAAATCAGTTTTGGTATTGTTCTTGCATTTTCGCAAGGCCAAGATCAAGACCAAGGCCGCTTAATGGTAGCAAGAGTATGTATGTATGTATGTAAATAGAAGGGTGGTGTTACACTGCGACCTAAAAGATCTATTGTGTCCCCTATTCTTGCTGCTTTACAGCTGGCCTTCCAATCCTATTCCTTTTAGAAAGTGTAGGATGTCAGAGAGCCCCAGTCCAGGTAAGTCTCCCTCTTCGATTTCACATGCTCCCAGGTGCAATGCCCTCGAGTTGCACAGTGCTACGCAGTTTGAGAGGAGGTGGATGAATGTTTCATCCTGTTCCTCACAAAATCTGCATTCAGGATCTTTTTCCAATCCAAGCTTACTCAGGTGTCCTTTCAGTTTACAGTGGCCTGAAAGTATTCCTGTTAATATGCGAACATTGTTCTTACTCAGGTTGATGCATTCTGTAAACCTCTTCTGGTTATAAGCTCCCAGAAGAATTTTACTTTGCCTCATTCCCTGAAGATTCTCCCAGTAACTGGATTTTCTCTGCTCCATTTCTATTTTTAGTTTCTTCAGTATTGTACTGCTACTTAACCCGCAAAAGGGTTCAGGCCCTACAAAAGGCATTCCAGCCCCTTTTTTTGCGAGGTTATCCGTTATTTCGTTTCCTTCCACTCCTGTGTGATCCGGAATCCACAGGAGGGTTACTTTATTCCTTTTGCCTAGCTCATTTAATTTCCCTAAGCATTCCCAGATCATCTTGGAGCTGATTTCATATGAGCTCAGCGCCTTGATAGCTGCTTGACTATCAGACATGATGATAATCTCTTGCTTCCGGTAGTTCCTATCCATATTGAACTGAACACATCTTCCAATAGCGTGTATTTCCGCCTGAAATATACTTGGGTATTTGCCCAAGCTTTCGAAATATGTAGTTCGAGGCCCATATATTCCTATTCCAGTTCTTTCTGCCGTTTTGGAGCCATCAGTGTACCATTTGATGGCATTTCTATTCAAGTTCAAGAAGGTGTTATGATCCCACTCGCTCCTGTTACTTAGCTTTATGGTGAATTCCTTCACACAGTTAAATTTTTTTAGCATATCATCCCGGGGCATATCCCAGGTTTGATCACCGTCACATTAAGGCCTATGCCTAATCATTCCTTCCTTGACCATTCTTAGTGCGGTTCTTTTCGCCACGCCCTCTACTACAATATGGAGGGGGGCAAGATCCAATACTACTTCAACAGCTGCTGTTGAACAGGTTCTCATAGCCCCCGTTATGCATACACATGCTAATCTTTGCACTTTCGAGAGGTTACTTCTCGTGGTGGCCAGATTAGTTCTTTTGCTCCATGCTACTGATGCATAGGTGATGATCGGTCTCACTATCGCTGTATACATCCAAAGCAGAATTTTTGGGTTGCATCCCCAATTTTTCCCTGCAAAGTTTTTGCACACCATCAGAGCTCTTTTGGCCTCGTTGGTTATTATTATTATTATTAGCAAGAGTAAAATCAAGACTGACTTTGCAAGATTTGAGCAAGAACAAACTTGCGTCTCGCAGTTAAATCAAACTAAGATTTGGATGTTATTAAGAATTTGATTTCAATAACGATATTGATAGACGTTCCCCAGTATCCGTATAAAAAAAGCCGTATCGTTGTAACACTAAAAAATATTGTATTGATTATTACACAGAAAAAAAAAGATTTTGTTGTTTTTAACCAAATATTTTTGTTAACAAATATTTGGTTATAGTTACTAAATTATTGGTTGATTTAAATAAAATTTAAAATATTCCTGTATTCAATCAAACAAATAATTTGGTTAAAAAGTTTATTTGAAACAAGAATAATATTTGTTAATTCAACTAAACAGGTATTTGCGTTGAAAATTTTGTTAAAATAACTGTTCAATTTCAATTCAATTTTTGAAATATTTTTGAAGGATATAGGGAGTTATATAAGGGGAAAAAATAAATTCTTCAAGGTTAACTCTGTGTGAGCACATGTTGATTACGTTGAAGGAAATGAAAGTAGGTCTGGAATCACACAATTTTTTTTTATTAGTAAAATACTAATGGCGAACATGTTTCGAGTGTTTTAACACTCACCTTCAGGCCAAAGAGTAAAGAAACCCAGAAGGATTATGTCAAATATTAAAAGTGGGCTCAAATTATTCAAAATGTTTTATATAATGGCTCTAAGCAGATTATATTAAAGCAATTATACAACGGTTGTAAGCTAAGCTGTTTTTCCCCAATGACAGTTTATGTTTGTAGTAGTATTGCTGTGCACCTGTGTAGTAAATATATTTAAAGTGTTGATTTGGAAAAGATGTTTATTCTAAAAACGAAAAATTAAGGACTATATTACAAGAATTGTTAGAATATTTTTGACTCCTCAGATCATCATTCCTTTATAAGTTTCTAATATTTGTTTTTATCGTCAAACCAAGTAAAATAAAAGTGCATCATAATCGAGAGGAGCAAGAACTTGCACGCGTTGAATGTGGTAGGGATAGAGCTGCTGTTCCCGCAGAATTCTCCAAATGAGACTGACGTTCAGTTCTGCGGCAAGTCTTCGGGTGCTAACATTTGGGTTGTCTTCTACCCGTCTCAAAATATCTAATTCTACTGCGGGAGAAGAAACTGATCTAGGTCTACCAGAACCACCATTAATTATAAATGAACCAGTTTCGACAGCCGGATATGAAGTCTTGAGAAAATCTTATCACTCGGAACAACGATTTGGAAATTCTTCGGCATACATATACGCCGTGCTTCAGTGGCATTACCATTCGCACGACCGTACATAAAATGCATATCGGCCATTTCTGCATTTGTGTACTTATGCATAATTTGAGAACAAAAAAAAAAATTGAGGCAAATGATAAATAATCTTGATGACAGATGTCTGACAGAACTAATTTTAAGTCACAATCAGTTGTTTGACAAAGGGAACTATTCTCAAAACCGAAAAATGTTTTTTTTTTTTTAATAATGCAATCGACTATATGTCAAAAACAGTTGAATTGCGGACCCATGTTGACTAAGACTTTTTTTGCTTATTTCCACCAGTACTATAATTGGGTAAAATATCCGACAACCTTTTTTTAACACACTGTATATCCATGTCGGACAATGCAGGTCAAAATATCCCTTAAAAATTCTGCAATTTTTAACCGCAGCAACTTAAAGACATAAATATTACTGTACCTCAAGCGTTTTATCGTCAAGGAAGTTAAACCAAAAAGGACACGAAACCGAAACGAAGGGAAAAGAAACTAGAGAAGGCGCGAGAAGTCATTTCAAACAATTTATTTTACAAATAGCCCCGATAAAAACTTTGTTACGTCTTTTAGTAGAGGAGACAATTGCCTCTTATACTCTCTTCGCCAGCACAAATATTCCACTTCCCAGACATAATTTAAAAGTTGTAATTGTACCAACTCGACGGAATCTGTTTATTCAGTTTTATATCGCTTTCTCTCTGTCTTTCTCGTCTCCTACGATAGTCTAGATGAAAGATAAATACGAGAGATTTTATATTCCAGCGTTTAAAATGAAAGTACGCTTTTGTCGATTGTCGACTTGGTTCGCATAAACACTAGTTTCGATGGGAATCGAATAACGTCTAGTAAAAAATTTAAATTCGTTGCTTTATTGTACCTACATCCGGTCAATGGTTCTTCAATTTGCCTTAATTATACTTCTCTTAACCCCTTTACACACTAATTGGAAAGCAAATCAAATACTGTAATCGGGGTTTACCCCAAACTGACCAGTTCACCCCTTTTGGGCCCTATCAGTTGGTAATGTGAAATATTGTTTACGTTGTTCCCATGTGGAATCGAGTTATGTTTACTAATTCGGGCCTGTAATTTCTGGATAATTTGCAGAGGGTGAATAGGATTGACAGTACCGTTAGGTATAGGGTAGCTTGTGCACGTGCTGTAGCGAAGGGGTTGGTAGTGTGCTTTGATGCTGGGTTTGATAAAGAAAAATATTTTTTAGTATGCGTATACGCAAACAAACTTTTTTCTATTAACTTTAACTATTTAACATTTAACCCTACAAATATTTAACCAGCAAATATAACGTCAAAACCTATAAAAGCAGCTCATACGAACGACATAACCTCACAATTATACATGACAGGGCAGCGGCCCCCAAATGTCGAAGCCCACGCGCGAGTCAGTGCGCCGACCCAAGCAAGGAACAACGGTGACGTCAGATGATATATGTAGCGATTGTTCGCGATTCAATGGCGGGAATTAGTTAAAATTGTTTCTATTATCGGCTGGAAGATCGCGTCATTAACCGAAGCGACTACCCACAACAGTTGGACAGTCGAAAATATTAATCTCGCGTCTTTCTCATTGTTCCTGGTGGTTCGGCTCTCCATCGGCGTCTATACAGTTTAAGAAAAATAGTAACACGAAGTGCGTTTGACGTGTGATTGATTGTAAGTAAATGAGGGGAACTGAAGTCTTTCATGTCCTAAAATTACGAAGGGTGGTGCTATAAATATTAGTATCTATTGCTTTTTCTATTGACCAAATATGATTTAATAAAGAAACGCCAGTATGGCTATTTCTTACGCATGAAAATACATACATATACAGTGTGTTAAAAAAAGGTTGTCGGATATTTTACCCAATTATAGTACTGGTGGAAATAAACAAAAAAGTCTTAGTCAACATGGGGCCGCAATTCAACTGTTTTTGACATATAGGCGATTGCATATTTTAAAATAAAAAAAAACATTTTTCGGTTTTGAGAATAATTAGCTTTGTCAAACAACTGATTGTGACTTAAAATTAGTTCTATCAGACATCTGTCATCAGATTATTTATCATTTGTGTCAATTTTTTTTTGTTCTCAAATTATGCATAAGTACACAAATGCAGAAATGGCCAATATGCATTTTATGTACGGTCGTGCGAATGGTAATGCCACTGAAGCACGGCGTATGTATGCCGAAGAATTTCCAAATCGGTTGTTACCGAGTGATAAGACTTCATATCCGGCTGTCCGAAACTGGTTCATTTAAAATTAATGGTGGTTCTGGTAGACCTAGATCAGTTTCTCCTCCCGCAGTAGAATTAGATATTTTGAGACGGGTAGAAGACAACCCAAATATTAGCACCCGAAGACTTGCCGCAGAACTGAACGTCAGTCATCCTCTCATTTGGAGAATTCTGCGGGAACAGCAGCTCTATCCCTACCACATTCAACGCGTGCAAGTTCTTGCTCCTCTCGATTATGATGCACGTAGGGCTTTTTGTCATTGGGTTTTACGAAAGCTGGCAGAAACTCCTAATTTTGCGACTCAGATTTTATTTAGTGACGAGGCTGGGTTTACAAGAGACGGAATATTCAATTTTCACAACAATCACGTCTGGGCAGATGAAAATCCCCATGCTGTTGTTGAACTGCATCACCAAAACCGTTTTTCGCTAAATGTTTGGCTTGCTATTTTTGGAGACTGTTTAATTGGTCCAGTATTTCTCCCTAATCGTTTAACGGGACAAGTATACTTGGATTTTTAAGAAATGAATTACCCGTTTTGTTGGAAGACGTGCCACTTTTTAACAGATTAAATATGTGCTTTATGCGCGATGGAGCTCCTGCGCATTTTTCCATAGTAGTTAGAAATTTCTTAAATCAAGATTACAACGAGAGATGGATAGGACGGGGTGGACTAACTGCATGGCCTCCTAGGTCCCCTGACCTGACACCTCTAGACTTCTATGTTTGGGGGCATCTAAAACAATTAGTGTACGCACGATCTGTAAACAATTTGGAAGAGCTCAGGCAACGAATCGTAAATTGTTGCGAGGAAATTCGGAGGACTCCAGGAATTTTCCAAAAATTGCGTCGATCTTTCATAAGAAGGTGTGAAGCGTGCTTAGAAATGAACGGTGGACATGTAGAACAATTTCTTTAGTTTTACTTTAAATAAACATTTGTTTAATTTACATTGCGATCAGAATTTCTTTGAAAATTTTTATCCTACTAAAACAATATGCAATCGACTATATGTCAAAAAACAGTTGAATTGCGGACCCATGTTGACTAAGACTTTTTTGTTTATTTCGACCAGTACTACTATTGGGTAAAATTTCCGACAACCTTTTTTTTAACACACTGTATACTGAAAAAATAATGTTATACTTTAGAATACGGACAAAGAATTTGAAAAAGCAGAATTAATAAAATATGAATTTACTTACCGCTACTTAAGTTTTAAAATATAAATTCCGCTATTTCTTTCTTCATCTACGATAATCGATATTTAATATAAGCGTTGGCAACCAATCAGTAAACATTACCTAATGACGGGGCCTTATATGGAAACCCAATTATTTTACGTATTGATTTCATAAATTGCGTGTCCATTAATGTAATTGACATATGTCACTGGGGAAATAGAACCAATAATGTGGATATTATATATTATATTGACGGAGTGCTGACGACCCTTTGCAACGGGGGCCATTTTCTTATTTCTTGGGAAATACTGCGAGATTAAGATTTAAATTCATTTTCCTTCTATAACTTTAGCTCAAATGCTTTAATTTATTTTTTTCTAAATTAATATTTGATACATATAGAAGGTAATTCACAATGATTGTAGAAAATATCTTCGAAGAAAAAAAACATTTGAAATACACGCACGTGACAATCGTAACATATACTTTTTCTCTGATGAAATCTCAACCAATACTATCTTTAACAAATTAAATGCGAATTGAAACTCCTCATATCTTCGATTATTTGTGCATCCGAAAATACAAATACTGCTTACCGAGCAATACGTAATTCAGAATTGTTTGCAAATAATTTTTAATTACTATTTCAGCGTGCTAGCCAAGGAGGGCTCTAAGAGACACTTCATGGGTCCAGAGCCCGTATGTGGGATTACTAAAGATTCCGCAAGAAGGGAGATCTGGACCTGGTTAGATAAAGAAAGTACAAAGAAATGGAGGTCGACTGAAGGTCAACTCCATACCAAAACGCTGATAGGGGATGGGGATGGTAATTTCTCTTATAACCTACTCAAGCGCAGTAAGAAAGAAGTTAAAACCATTACTGGGTTGGTAACTGGACACTGTCCTCTGGAAAAGCATCTATACAACACAGGCCGTGTAAGCGAACCGTGGTGTAGAAGATGCGAACTACAGGAGGAAACGAGTTTACATGTAATCTGCACATGTGAGGAACTGAAGGTACTCAGGCAGAAATATTTCGGGAGAGATCTATTGGAGCCCTCGAAGATCCTCAAGTTTCCACTGGGCAAGATACTGGGCTTTATAGAGCACACCAAGCTACTCGAGTGGAAATAAAAGAATCAATAGGGATGGTACAATGAGCACCAAGCTCAAGTGCCCAGACATCAAGTGCCCACCCTAACTTGAATGAATGAATGAATGAATGAAGTGTGCTGTAGCTTTGATTACATCAATAAAGAGTTGTGGAGCTTAGATTTACTAAAGATGGTACACAGCAAATTGGGTCGCACATTCAATGGCATATCTATAACTTCTTTGAAAACATTAACTAGTATTCAGCAGTAGCTAGACGGTTAGGAAAATAAATTGGTTTGATAATTGTTTTTCGTTTATTAAGCCTAGCCAAACGTCAACAGAAAACCTCTTTGGTCACCATACTCTCAAAATTGGTGCGAATTTTCTTGAGGCCAATAGTGAAAGTTATGAGTATTGAAGCCATCTCTATTATATATGTATTCATTGCTTCAAATAATGTATCTGAGAAAGTCGTCATCAAATGAAGAAATTCATTAAATTAATAAATGTAACGGAGGTGGGATATAAGACCAGAGGATGCTCCAGCGGGGAGTTACACTCCTGAAACAGAAATTATTGAAAGCAGGAGATTATGATCATGTCTGATAGTCAAGCAGCCATCAAGGCGCTGAGCTCACATGAAATCAGTTCCAAGATGGTCTGGGAATGCCTAGGGCAATCAAACGAGCTAGGCAAAAGGAATAAAGTAACCATCCTATGGGTTCCAAGTAACACAGGAGTGGAAGGCAAAAAAGAGGCTGGAATATCTTTTGTAGGGCCTGGATGCTTTTGTGGATAAGTAGCAGTACAATACTGAAGAAACTGAAAAGAGAAATGGAACAGAGAAAATCTGATTATTGGGAGAATCTCCAAGGAACGAGGCAAAGAGAAATTCTTCTGGGAACCTATAACCAGAAGAAGTTTACTGAATGCATCAACCTGAGTAAGAACAATGTTCGCATATTAACAGGAATACTTTCAAGCCATCATCTTCCATGCAGTTACAAATTATTTATCCACAAAATTTACAGGAAAATCAATTTTGTAGGGTATACAGGAGACACATGAATACTATCATTACAAAATGGTTTCACCCACTTCTACCTGCCTTATCTACTGAAAACTGCAAGATATTATTCGCCTTACCCTTACGAAAAAGTACCATCATTAAAAAAAAAAAATAATCTTCCGTCATCCCTTTAAATTTATTGGAGCAAAACTAATTTTATCATTAACGAATTATTTTGCCCAACCTACCTCTGACTCTTTGCTGATTTGGAGGACAGAAAGCTATCAAAGACCATTTCCAGTATTGCACACTTAAAAGGAAGCGAAGAAATACCTCAGTAGGCATTGCTAATTTCCAATCTCGATGAACGTGTTTCTGAAGGGCTGCATCTCGGAATGACAAACGAAGGACGAAATGGCCTTTCCGGGGCGCGCGAATCCTTCCATGTAAATCTCCACGTGACAGGTTCAATTCCGCGAATAAAGCAGCTCGAAAGAATCCGGCTAATTTTCTTATCTGGCACACGGCCGTCGCTGGCAATTCTCCACCCCTCCAGTTCGTGTTGTTTCTTCTGAGGCGCTCGTTAAGGCAGCATTTAAAATAAATTCGTACGCCCAAAAGGTTCGGGAAGGATGCGGATATATACCGCCATATTGGCGCGTCTAAAGCAACACTGCTGGATGTAGGGAATTATTTCTGGGAAAGTCGTTAATTGAAACGGGAAGTTTTATGACACCCCTGCGATGTGATACCATTACGCAATTCGTTGAGGGATTTTGGAAGGTAGTTCCTTTTGAACAATGTTGGAGGACGTGGCATCTGGTTAAGTGAAAAAGTCAAGTGCACAGGAAATTAACATCAAATATAATACAGGGTGTATCAAATAAAAAAGTAAATTTTGCTTGGGTGTTATCTACATGACATATAAAGCACAAACCTACCGAAACCGGATTTCATCATTAAAGAATAAAAAAAGTAAAATTTAGAGCCAAAAATTCTTTAGTCCGGGCCTGATGCAAGGAAACATCATACTAAGCATCCGCTAAACGTGGTATTATGTATAAATACATTGTACTCATTAAGTATTATTATTAATGGTATGCTGTAAGTTCATTTAACGTCATTCTGAATAAATAAAGTGCCCTTGTAAAAATAGCAAAACTGAGGCATTTTAAATTTCTTCTTTTTATAAAATAAACACTCCTTTTTTGTTAAGAGCATTCTACGTAAGTCTACAAAGTATTATTTTTAATATCCTGATAAGACGTTCGAGTTTCACCGGATACGCGATTTCAGTAGTTACAAAAAACGTAAATATTTTTCTTTTACTTTGTCGAATCGAGAGTTAGTTGTTAATAAACGGTACCACATGAATCTGAGTTATTTCTTTTGGATTTATTTAATCAAATAACGCAATATGAATTGAATCGAATTACACAGAAATAAATGTAGATACAGAAAATTTGCAAACACGCCTTTTTACTATGATGTCGCGCGAAAATGAATCTATACATTCCCGCGCTTTTGCCGATGCATCAAGCTTCGATTTTCTTTATATGAAATCATGATGGTCCTGAAAAGGATCGTTTTTTCGAGACGGGAAGAATTTAAATAAAATGTTCGAAGTGGCTTGCACTCCAAGCGGCGATCCACACAAAATTAACAGCAGTGTTGGTTGAATGATAGTGGTATGTGGGGGTATACTCGGGACAGCATTTAGGTTGGGCACAGGTGCGGCTCTAGCCCACGGCATTTACAAAATATTTTTTTCCCGTTAATGCTTACAGATAGACCCCCTGTGCATTAAGACTTTTTGATCGTATATGATTACAGCTGCTACATATTATTATATTTACCTCTATATCTGATACACCCTGTATATGGAATTAGTAATAATAATTCCATTTGACCAATATGTTTTAACTATTATCATGGCTTTTCCCAGTAAACTGTTAACAAAGCAAACGATAGGCGATAACGAAGATAATCACAATTGATTTAAAGTGTCGTCAAAAAGTGTTCAATCTTACCATATCACAGAAGCACAATGAAACCAAAACGTGTTACTATATATCGGAATATCTCGACGAACGCCATCCCAAACCAGCAATAACTTCCCATCGAAGTTCCGGCACCGTAGATAAGGCAGATAGTTTAATCTGGGAAGCGTTTTCGCCCAGAACCGAAAAAAGGAAGGGAAAAACCTTACACAAACTGCATTACCCCGGCCGGCCCTGAGTTTAAAGCATCGAATTTATCGTCCGACATTCTGCGGTCCACAGTATCGAAAATTATACAATCTCTGTGCATGCTCATGGGAAATATAAAGAGGCAGGACAAAGGTCCCGACTCCGTTGTATACGACACCGATTAAATAACCGTCTTACTGCCGCTATAGAGGTAGATTGCGGAAAGAATCAATAACTAATCGGGTTATGCATATCGCTGGGAGCTCCCGGAATGAATTTAAATTTAATATTATACCCATATAGTATGGAGCCGGGATAATCTAACGCTGTATTCCTCTCTATACCATCCTTAAGGCAAGGATTAAATTTCTCCCAAGTATAATAATAACTAAACCGGTGTTTATGCTAGGAAATTACCAGGTTTAATTATGTTGTTGTTGCAAGTAGCGCACAGGAAAAAAATGAGTTTAATTGCGTAAAGTCGAAATAAAATGCCTCGTTTCTTCACGAGAAAGTTATGCAAGAAATTAATTCATTACTGGCGAGAGAAAGGGGAAAGGGGCTGCTGAGCACCCCTCACCACTCCCTGGTGTATAGAAAACAAAGTTAACGTGTTTCGCAAAGCGGAAAGCGCGCGCTCCTCTCTAATTAATAACATATCTACTGCGCCATCAATGGTTTTAGAACATGCTACTGCTGTTTCGTATCCGATGAGCCGGACGGAGCAAAAAGCGTAATTAAAATTTATCTTGCGCTTTTTTGTCGTTGTTTATGTTTAACGGGATCGTGTTGTTTTAATTTTGAATTTTTTGGAAGAATATGATAGGAATATTTTATATACAGGGTGTAACAGCGATAACGCCGTGGTCTCTGGTAGTCAAATGGCAAGAATTCTTGAAATGTTTTATATTGCAATATAAAACATTTTATTGTTTTAATGTGCAATATACAGGCTGTTCCAAAATTTAGCAGCGCATCAAAGTTATGTTTTTCTTAATGGAACGCCCTGTATTTTATGGCATTTTTGAAGTGTACACTAAAAACTAGAACAATTTTATTTAAGGTTCCCTATACCTAATTTTTATAGTTTATGAGATATTTCAATTTGTTTAAAAATGCAATGTTGCAAAAAAAGTTTAGTATCTCGGAAACGAATTAATTTAGAGAAGTGAAATGAAAACCGTAAATAGCAAATCCTTTGGCTGATTGAATGCGACATTCTACGTTTCTAGTAGTATACAGGATGTTTCAAGTACCTAAAGTTCCAAAGTTTGTGAATTTTACTCGTGCGTAACTTTGTTATTTTAAATGGAACACCAAGTATATTTTTACGTTGATAGATAGAAATGTTTATTTTCTTTAAACCAGTATTAGGAGTCCCTAGGAGATATTCTTTATTAAAAAAAAAGAAACGATATAAAATTTAGGTTAGCTTTACCAAAAACACACCTTTAATTTACCATTATTAAATATTGCAGAAAAATTCAATTTTTCATCAACATCTTTAACATGATTTTTATTTCAAACATATTTAACATTATTGCGAATAAAATAGTATATATACATATACAGGGCGTATCATATATAGAGGTAAATATAAGGTGAAGTCAGGTAAGTGTGTAGTAAAAATTGCATAGTGCGAAGAAAATGTAACACTGTTCACATAATAAGACATTTTGATAAATTTTACACACAGAAGTACGTAATATATGCCCTGTTGTAAGCCTTCAATAGATACGCCTTTTATAATCATCAATAGTTTACTAGAAAAAAAATAAATTTTAAACACTGTCAATACTACACACTTACCCAGCAAAATGGGGCAAGTGTGTAATGGTTCCCCATTTTATATATTAATAGCATTATCCTTTAGTTCGGCCAAGAGTGTAATACTAAACTGATGCCTGTTTAATAAGGTATAATATATTCACAAGATATTCAAGTTATTACAGGTTAGGAGATGCGAACTTTTATTTGTAAAACTAGTATGAAGTTTAGTATTTTAGTATTATAACAAGAGGACGTCCGTATTTCAATTTAAAAAAAAAAAAAATTTGCCAGTATAGTTTTTTTCTTTTATTGCAGTTACACAGGATTATCCAATTGAGGTAAATATAATAATATGTAGCAGCTGTAATCATATACAATCAAAAAGTCTTAATGCACAAGGGGTCTATCTGCAAGCATTAACGAGAAAAAAATATTTTGTAAATGCCGTGGGCTAGAGCCGCACCTGTGCCCAACCTAAATGCTGTCCCGAGTATACCCCCACATACCACTATCATTCAGCCATTACCGCTGTTAGTTTTGTGTGGATCGCCGCTTGGAGTGCAAGCCACCTCGAACATTTTATTTAAATTCTTCCGGTCTCGAAAAAACGATCCTTTTCAGGACCATCATGATTTCATATAAAGAAAATCGAACCTTGATGCATCGGCAAAAGCGCGGGAATGTATAGATTCATTTTCGCGCGACATCATAGTAAAAAGGCGTGTTTGCATTTTTTCTGCATCTATATTTATTTCTATGTAGTTCGATTCAATTCATTTTGCGTTATTTGATTAAATAAATCCAAAAGAAATAACTCAGATTCATGCGGTACCGTTTATTATTAACAACTAACTCTCGATTCGACAAAGCAAAAGAAAAATATTTACGTTTTTTGTAACTACTGAAGTCGCATATCCGGTGAAACTCGAACGGCTTATCAGGATATTAAAAATAATACTTTGTAGACTTACGTAGAATGCTCTTAACAAATTAGGAATGTTTATTTTATAAAAAGAAGAAATTTAAAATGCATCAGTTTTGCTATTTTTACAAGGGCCTTTATTTATTCAGAATGACCTTAAATGAACTTACGGCATACCATTAAGAATAATACTGAATGTGTGCAATGTATTTATACATAAAACCACGTTTAGCGGTGCTTAACATGATGTTTTCTTGCATCAGGCCCGGACTAAAAAAATTTTGGCTCTAAATTTTACTTTTTTTTATTCTTCAATGATGAAATCCGGTTTCGGTAGGTTTGTAATTTATATGTCTTGTAGTTAACACCCAAGCAAAATTTACTTTTTTATTTGATACACCCTGTATACCACCAATCTGAAAACTTTCAATAACTATATTGGTCAAAGCTTTGTATATTATTGAACTAACCAAATCTTCATGCATTCGTTCCCAGGCAACAGAGTGACTTAAAATGACGTTTAATACACGTCAATATTACATGATATTGACGTCAATTGGACGTCATTTCACGTCACTCTGCTACCTGGGTTATTTGTATGTTATCCGTATATATTTTGACAATCCCTGTAGTGAAGATTTCCTTTTATTTGTGAGAAATTTGTTCAATTCAATATCACATCCTTTTCTTTCATATTTAACCTAACGCCCAAAATCTCGTGTCCAGCTTCTTCGCAACGTCAATTGAATGTGTCACGTATCAAGTAACAAATAAGTTCCTTTCCCATGTCCATCTTAGGCAATTTTTCCAGTTTCGTCCCTTGTTCTGTTCCGCTTTAGCAGTCCGGTCACATTCCGGATTATTAAATAAGTAATTGAAGGACACGTCACGACTATATAGGACACTGTATATACGCAAACGGTAGATGCTGATAAGGCTCCTTAATGACGAGATCCATCATTTAAATCGCTCTTTGTCAGGGCAAGCTAGCAGCGTGACATGTCGAGACGTGGTCTCTGTGGTTCGTTTATTTAATAATTCTGTGGAAATGTTGCGAGATGTTTATCAGTACGATTGTATTCCTCTTTGTGGCGAACAATGAAAAGATGGAAGTTTGGCTGCGGTATATATAAACATACGAAACTACGGTCTTAATGCATCGTTGACGTAATGAAATGTTAATAGATATTTTTATGAGTATTTCTACCTTTCCGACGTAACGCAATTATCTCAATTGTTTCTAAGGATAAACTTGCAGGTGCTGGGGTAGCTTTTTTATGCGACGAAATTCCTTTTTGTTTGATAGAATACGCCGGCCACAGACTAAATTAATGAACCGGTCAAATGTTACCCCATTCTTGTTGCATTTCTGTCATTTCTTTCCAGCTCTATCGCCACTGGTGTACGATTTTTTGTCTTTAGCGGAGACTAATTAATAGAAATTGTAACACAAGCATTTTTATTGGATCTAAAGTGAAATAATAAGAACAGATTCCTAAGTTTAATGCCATCACCGGGCACCTGTTTAAAGTGTCTGTCGCATTCAATCAGGTTTATTTATCAAATAAAGTTGTGTATCCTATATAAAAAAAAAACAAACATGGAATTCTTGTATTTAAATCTGAAAAAGCTTTGAAAATTTCAAGAATCTCACACAAATTCGATAATAAGTCGATTCGTCCAGAAATAGAAACACCCACGCAATATAACAAGCAACTTTGTAAATTCCCTTTTGTCACCGAAGTGAAGAAAAAACAAGGCATTAATCCTTGCACCAGTATTAAAGAAGGAAACGTCGGGATTATTCGCATTTTTTCCAATATTTAAAGAGCAGATTCCACGCCGCGCAAGACACAAATCCTTTCGACAGAGCATAAATTATACGGACGAGAAATTCCTCCAAAAACAAATTCGAACGAATTCTTCCGGGGTTTATCGAACGCAATCAGCCGTAGTTATTTTGTTGTTTTTTTTTAGGAGATTTAGAAGCGTATTTCTCTCATATTTCCCCCCCCCCCCCAAATTATACCAATGAAGTAAGATGTTTTAAGATGAATATAAAATAATAATAATACAAGGAAATAAGAAAAGATCCAACGGAGAACATCACAAAAACAGTAAGGGAGAGCATAAAGATTTCATCGATACCTAAAGAGATGCAGAACAGATTGCTACCAAGAGACGCTAGACCACCCAGGCTGTATGGAATACCAAAAATACATAATGAAGGAGTGGCATTAAGACCGATTGTAAGCAACATTGGATCACCGACCTACGATTTGTCGAAATATTTAGCTAACTTACTTAAGCCATATACCGGACAAACTGCAAAGTATGTGAAGAATTCGAAAACATTTCGTGATATTCTGTTTCTACGCTAAAAGACTGAACCTACAGACATTTTAGTAAGTTTCGACATTATATCGCTATTCACTAACATACCCACGGAGGATGCACTGGCCTTACTTCCAGAACTTGGACTACAAGAAGACATCATTGAATTAGTGAAACTGTGCTTATCCACGACATACTTTTTGTATGAAGGAAAATACTACGAGCAGAAGAACGGAACAACAATGGGAAGCCCTTTATCACCAGTAATAGCCAACTTGTTTATGGAAGCATTTGAAGAAGAAGCCCTAAGTTCTAGAGATATGAAACCCAAGTGTTGGCTGCGATATGTCGACGATACTTTTGTAATATGGCAACACGGAGAAGAAAAACTACAACAGTTCTTGGAACACATAAACTCACAGTACCCAGCCATCAAGTTTACCATGGAGAAGGAACAAAATGGAAATCTCCCTTTCCTGGATGTTATGGTTAAGAAAACGAAAGAGGGAATGCTACAGCACGCAGTATTTAGAAAGAAACGCACACCGATAGATATCTGCATGCAAGATCTCATCATCATCCGATGCAGAAGAAGACATTAATACAAACATTGCTATCCAGAGCCGAAACCATCAGTGACGAACAACATCTTACCAGTGAAAAGATACATTTGGAGAAAGCACTAAAGAAGAATGGTTACACTGACATCGACACAAGGAGATCCACTAAGAAGAAGATGACACTGGAGACAACTACAGAACCACGAAGAGGGATGGCGTGTTTACCTTACATAGCAGGAGTCACCGAAAAAGTAGGCCGAATTTTGAAGAAATGTAACGTACAAGTACGCTTCGGGACTGCAACGTCGATCCAGCAGTATCTACCGACCGCAAAGGATAGGATACCCAAGGGGCGCACACAAGATAACATGCCAATGCGGACAGTGCTACGTCGGACAAACAGGAAGAGCCATCGACATAAGAATAAAAGAACACGAGAAGGACGCAAGATTAAGAAGGACCGAGCAATCAGCGGTGGCAGAACACATGCACGACAACCGGACACCAAGATGAAATTTCAAGATGTAAAAGTAGCAGTGTCTATAAAATAATAATATTTTTGCAATAGTGCCGTACCATACCATTATTCCACTAGTGCCGTAATAGGGTCTATTTAACAGCACTATTGCGTAATAGAAATGGAACATTTAAGCAGATTTATTTTTAAGTTGTCACATTGCAACAGAAATGGAGATGTCAATATGACATTTTATAAGCAAGTTTGAGGTTATTATATTAAAATTCATTGTAAGATTTGATATTTTTAATTAATCTTTGAAATAGTGATATTGCTTCTCTTGGAGTACTCAAACTGTGAACCATTCCAGAAGTTCCAGGTAGATTCACATTATTTTCCTGTGCAAACATATTTCCAACATCAATTTTTATTTTTCATAGAACGAGGCAACGTAACCTTCAGCAACAGCCGTGCTTTTCCAGCCACCTAATCGTTTTATAGTTAAAATATCACCTCCAGTATTTGCTATATGTGGTCGCACTGGATCTTCTAAAACAATGTCCTGTTATAAAGATGAGGATCTGGTAAATGAAGAAAACTGGCAATTTGTTTAGGAACATTTCCCATGGTGTTAATACCGATAGGCTATTAATTAAGCAGCCATGACGATAAGTTAGAAAAAAACGTTTGTGAGTAACTGTTTTAGGCCGCAGATTATTATATTTTTTTTATAAGTTCGATGCAGTTTACATCAGTCACTGCGAACATTCTGGGTACATTGTTTTTTGTTTTAGGTATGTTGACTATAATGGAATCGGAATTGTATTGAAGATCTTCCACACATATATTAATTAATTTTTCTCGCCTACAGGCTCCATTATATCCTATTATCAAAATAACCTAGAATATAAAGAATTTACAAAAAAGTAACGAAATAAAATCAACACTAACCTTTATAGCTAAGTATATTTTATCATCGGTTTTGTTTTCAAAAATCTATGAATATCTTCTTCTTCTAAATTTTAGATTTTTTTGTTTGATAACCTTTAGATAGCCGTTTTAATAATGCTTGAAGTTTCATATATTTTGATATATCCACATTTCTATGTACATTTAAACACGATCTTAACATCGAATAAATCGACCATAATGATGACGATTTATAATCTTTACGTAGCATTTCAAAATAAGCAAGTAAGACGTTCTCAGAAATATGAAGAATTTCCTTTTCTTTGCACCATTTTCAAAATTTTTGTATCGCTTTTGATACACAGTGTACGATTTCTCCGAAGTAATTATTTAATGGTTTTTTTCAGCAATTTGCCGTATTTCAGGCGGAGTGCATGAAAAAGTTGTAAGAACTCATATTAAATATTATAATATAGTTACTTTAGTAATATAATATATAACAAATTTCAAAATGTGTCAATTTTGATTAACTTGTCAATTTAATCTTGTGCCAAACCAGGTGACAACTGGTGACAACCGCCACAAATTTCCCTAGATTATCAATTTTTCTCGTTTTGCTTTTACAAAAAGAGAAATTTTAAAACTAATTGCAAAAAATAGCATAAAAGACAGGTTTCATTTGACATTAAAGCACTCATTCAGTTAAGAAACTCGTGGCTACGCCACTCGTTTCTTAAACTCTGAATTCGTACTTTGAAACGTCAAAATGAAACTTGTCTTTTAATATACTATTATGTAATGCCCAACATCAGAGGAAACATATAATGCGCGCGATAACTGGAAGAGCTTAGACTGCATATTGTTATAGGTTAATCACACAGTTAAGAATAAGCAACTGTATTGCGCTATTATAATATTTTGCTCTATTCACGATTCGCAGAAACGATAGCACCGATTTCGTCTGGCGAAAATATTTAAGTTATCCTCTCTAGGGCACTAGATAGAAATGGGGCTTAAAATCAAACTAATTACACTGTATATAAATTATTTATAATATTCAATAATTAATTGCAACACATGGAATGTTATCGCATTTGCGGTATCTTTCTTGCAATGATGATGCCACAATATTAAGTCCTGCATTTTGAAGAAGCTTATTCAACTACTAAAGAAAGAACTTTACATTTGTCCCAACGTGGATTAAAAGTCAAAACTCATTCAAATGTCTGCATCACGTCCTAAATTGAATAAATACTCCAACAAAACCGTATAACTTATAGCTATGAGAAATATATGTATTTATATAATCGTATAACCCCACCGGTTAGTTTTATTAATAATAACATTACCGGCATACGGTAGTAATTAAACTATATTCGCCGTGTAATTCACTCGTGCGTGAACCCGTTCCTCGACCAATTCCACAGAGACGCTTGCCATATATACATACATACATTGTAACTCTGATAGCGGTTGCAAAAAGACCCAACGGTCAGGATTAATACATTTACGGGCGCGGAAAAATCACTTTGAAAGGCAATTACTTTTTATTATTGTGTCTTTTCTTCGCGTCTATTGTGGAGGCTGTCTGACGAAGCGGCCGATCTTGACGCATATATATAGTTTATTGTTGCCGGCGATTTCACTGCGGGTCCGGTTTCGATAACACGCGGCATTTAGCAAGTCATTACCGTGCGATTCGTGATTTAAAAATTGCATAGCGAACGTGTACGAATTAAAAGATACACACGAAGACGCTAGAGGACTTAATTAAGTGCGTTTCTGCACTTTTTGTGCACGGTAAAGAAGAATCACGTTAATAGGACTTCAATTTTTAGTTCTTACAGGTCTATTAGTCTTGTAGTTTTAAAAACTCTTCTTTAATTTTTATTTTTTAACTAAATTATTATACTACATCAAGTCCTAGGATAGTACTGCTGTCCCTTGCTATTATGAGAGGATATGAAAGACACAGCAATAGATTGAGTTAGGTTCACACAGAGTGATGCGATAGATTCTTACTATAGTCTTTGGGACAACTATCAAATCTCGAAGGGGCTGGTTTATATTCTTTTCAAGACCTTAAAAATACACGGAAAAAAAAAAATTGCGACAAATTTTACTACAACTTGTAGTAAAATACCAGATTATTGCAACTTGTAGTATATTTTTCTAAACATTTGTAGATAAGTCCTGTATTAACATATATTACAATTTGTAACACTTATCTAAACATATGTGTAAGTCAAGCTTTCACAGTATTTTAGTAAAAAGTTTAACAACCACTATTAGATTTTCTTACAGCAACGTAACTATTAACTTCAATAAATGTAGTAACTGTTTATACTATGTTGTAATGTACCTTATTGTTATATATTATGTATATTATACATTAAAGTTTGTGTGCTACTGAAGTAAAATTGAGTTATTTTACATTATACCTACCTACGATTCTAGCTATGGTTTCATCGAGATCCGCGCTGGTAGAATAGCTTCAAAAATTTGAAATGGTGATACATATGCATTTAAGCAATATTCAGTCGAAGTTAACATTAAAAAAAATATATGTTGATCAGTATTTTTCCAATTATCAAACTTATTATACAAAACAAAGAATGTATCAAAAGAAAAATATTTACCAAATCGAAGCAAATAAAACAACAGTCGGTAGCACATTTATATTTATTGAAAATTTCTTTGTTTTCGTTACATAATAAATAAAACATATAGCAGCGCCATTACATTATTGCATTTTCACAGAAACAATAACTATTATGAATGAAATGAAATAGGCAATTCCAAATAAAAATATTTTTAAATTGTATTACCCTTTCAAAAGTAAAATTTTTATAATAAGGGAATCTATGAACTTCGTAATGATGGGTTCAGTCAACCTTTGTTAATGTAAGTGCACATTACGCACTTTATTTTTTTAAGATTATTAATACTAGTATCAAGTTAAAATTTATAAAGACTGCCTGAACCCACAATAATTGTATACAAACAATACGAAACATGTGTAGTGAACGCTACTAAAATAAATCTACGTATGGTTTATAAAAAATTAACCTTAAAACTTATTATTTTGATGAAACAAATAGATATTAAACGTTCATACCATCAAAAAACAGAGCGTTTATAATTTCCAATTCATCAAACTTCCTTTCACGCACATTTTCGGAAAAATAAAGTATTGGTCAGGCAAGTGGTGCACTTATCGGTGAATGTAAATTGATTTGAAAACGTGATAAATATAACAGGTATCTCGGTCAGAGTGAGAGACAGATTTCTGTGTTTTATCCATCTGCGGAAACGACGGAATCCGTATCGGTGATTTACTAGCATTGGCGAATTGTGTGGCCTGGGCACGCACTTATTCATCTTGGTAAAACGTATGCAAAATATCTTCTTACCTCCGCTACCAAACAACAACGTGCCACAACGGTAAACAGCAAACACGGAAATGATAAACAATGCGCATGTGCAGATTAGTTAATATTTGGTCACAAAAAATGCACCAATAGAAAGGTAGAGAAATGTAATGTCATCAGCCTTTTTACCCCCGAATAATGTTCTAGTGATTTACCACATAGTTGCGTATGTCATTATTGCAAGTTTTAAGACAAATTTTTAGAGTTTGTCAATGGAACACTAAGAACATTTTGTAAGTAATTTATTAGCAGCTTTGCCTTTATTTTAGTCAAATTGTGTCTATAATGTAGTTGCATTATTAGCATTACAAATTTGACAGTTTTTTTTGCTACAGCAGTGTGAATAAGAAGATTATAAATGTAATAAGGGTAACTACAAAAAGCTATTTGCAAAATTGTAATAAGCAGTGTATACTCATTTTTTTCCGTGTACGTTCATCCTTTTTCGATTCAGTTATTTATCAGCACTTGTAATGATTGGACACAACTTATAAATTTCACTCTTCAAGTAGGCCAAATTAATGGGATGACAGCTTTTGGATGCAAAAAGACAATTTTGATAAGCCAGAAATGAATCCAGAAGATTGCTTCGATCAAACCAGAGATCTGTACAGATCAGTGCAACGTATTAAAATACTGAAATGCTGGGTATAATTTAATAGGTAAAAGCAATAGGAAACTACATACTAAAAGTGAAAGGACTGCAATGTTCTCCTCAATAAAAAACAAAAATTCACAAAGCCAGAAGAAATAAACTCTGACGATCTTGCAGGCCAAGACACTGGATCATCATTTTTTTTTGATCCGATGCGAGATTTTCGAGATATTGCGTTGTATCAAGATAAAAAATACTTAATCGCCATAAATGTCTTAAATAAAATATGTCACCAACGTATATACAAGATGCTGCGTTAAGCTTTAATTTTTAACGCGTCCTGTTTGTTAGGAAGATTTTGTTTTTACAGCCAAATTAGTATAAATTGGTTTTTATAGCTATAATTAATTGTTTGTTTTGATAATTTTTTGAAGGGATTTTATGTTCCATTGCACCAGGACTTCAATTTTTAGTTCTTACAGGTCTATTAGCCTTGTAGTTTTAAAAACTGTTCTTTAGTTTTTATTTTTTAAACTAAATTATTATTACTTGTAATGATTGGACACAACTTATAAATTTCACTCTTCAGGTAGACCAAATTAATGGGATGACAGCGAACGCTTTTTGACGCAAAGAGGCAATTTTGATAAGCCAAAAATTAATCCAGAAGACTGCTTCGATCAAACCAGAGATCTGTACAGATTAGTGCAACGTATTAAAGTACTGGAATGCTCGGTATAATTTAATAGGTAAAAGCAATAGGAAACTAAATAGAAAAAGATCAAAGGACTGCAATGTTTTCCTCAATAAAAAAGAAAACTCATAAAGCCAGAAGAAATAAACTCTGGCGATCTTGCAGGCCAAGACACTGGATCATCCATTTTTTTTATCCGATGCGAGATTTTCGAGATATTGCGTTGTATCAAGATAAAAAATACTTAATCCCCATAAATGTCTTAAATAAAATATGTCACCAACGTATATACAAGATGCTGCGTTAAGCTTTAATTTTTAACGCGTCCTGTTTGTTAGGAAGATTTTGTTTTTACAGCCAAATTAGTATAAATTGGTTTTTATAGCTATAATTAATTATTTGTTTTGATAATTTTTTGAAGGGATTTTATGTTCCATTGCACCAGGACTTCAATTTTTAGTTCTTACAGGTCTATTAGCCTTGTAGTTTTAAAAACTGTTCTTTAATTTTTATTTTTTAAACTAAATTATTATTACTTGTAATGATTGGACACAACTTATAAATTTCACTCTTCAGGTAGACCAAATTAATGGGATGACAGCGAACGCTTTTTGACGCAAAGAGGCAATTTTGATAAGCCAAAAATTAATCCAGAAGACTGCTTCGATCAAACCAGAGATCTGTACAGATCAGTGCAACGTATTAAATACTGGGTATAATTTAATAGGTAAAAACCATAGGAAACTAAATACAAAAAGTCAAAGGACTGCAATGTTTTCCTCAATAAAAAAAAAAAACTCAGAAAGTCAGAAAAAATAAGCTCTGGCGGTCTTGTAGACCAAGACATTGGATCACCAGTTTTTTGATCCGATATGAAATTTTTGAGATATTGCGTTGTATCAAGATAAAAATGTAAAAATATGTGACCAACATATATACAAGATGTTGCGTTAAGCCTTACCCTTATGTTGCTGTCACTGCAATATTCTATTATTATTTGTATTGCTAGCAATTTTTAATGCGTCGTGTTTATTAGGAAGATTTCGTTTTTACAGCCAAATTACTATAAATTGCTTTTATAGCTATAATTAATTATTTGTTTTGATAATTCTTTGAAGGGATTTTATGTTCCATTGTACCAGGTCCGAACTAAATAATTTTTGGGCCCTAATTTTTTATTTCTTTGTTTGTTAACCATAAAATCAGCCGTCAGGGAATTTGTGCTTTGTAATGCCGCACAGTTAACACCTAATAACCATACTTATTTTTGTTACATCCTGTGTATGCATAAATACACACCACATACTGAAATACATATTGGCAGAACCAGAAACTAAACGATCTCCCTTTTATTGAAAATCCACAGCTGTTACGGCTCTCTGCCCACGCTTCAACTAAAAATAACTGCACACAAACCTCAAAGACAAGCATCAGGGACATTTTAATCTCTTTCTGTGGCGTCTTTGATGTTCCACGTTCCTAAAAGTCTCCTAACGTCTCTATCACGGAACCCCTCCCCACCCACCTTCAATGTTTATCTTTTAAACTCATAATTCTCATTGTATTTATTTATATTTTCCTATTCGTCTGTGTGCTTCTGTCTAATTCGGCTATCGGATGTGATTTATTGTTAGTTATTCTTATAACTGATTGTCTAAATAACCAGTTTAATTGTTCAAAATTCGATACCTATATTTAGTCTGAAATATACTTGAGATCTTGACGAGGTGTTTATATAATCTACCCCTTTTCAAATCTTGACGTATTAGCATTTGATTGATGATCAAATATAATTAATATCAACCCACCTAGATACCCTATTAAACCTCTATGCTATAGTTTAGTATATCCCTGCTAAATTATTTATAAAAGATGGAATATTGGGTTACATAGAGCAAACACATTTTAACACTGTAAACTACCATGGCAACATCTAACAGGTCGAATGCGAACCGCAGACTGAAGCGACTGGAGTTATTTATTTATGTAACGTTTACCTATGTACCTCTACAGTCGGGTGATCTCGGTTATCACGTGTGAAGTTACCGTGGTATGAGTAATTAAGGGTATTAACGTGGCTGTTAGCTCTACTCTCGTAGGTATCTGTATTCGTAGCTAGCACACCTGTATCGGGTGCTACGAGCAACGAAGTGGTATGATTATTTCCGCAATTAATCTGGCAAAAACCTACTGTTCGTGTGCTTTCAACTATCGCGTAATGGGGTAATAAGCAATGAGTAGGGATTGTGGTTACTGTAATGATGATAATAAATTGAAAGAACAATCATGTTTGGCTGTGTTTGGAAATGATTGTTATTCTATTTTGCCACTAGTGTAATTACTGGTGATAATAAAATAAAAAGGAACTTTTATATTTATAAGTAGTCCGATGTTTGGAAATCTGAGCTGAAATATTATTATACTATAGCAAGCCTTCACTGCGTTGTAGCTGACTTTAGTCGTAATAACTGTCACCTAGGTTTATATGTCGCGAAATAAAATGTTATCAGAACAAACATTACATAATACATCTGCATTTTTAACATTGAATTTTCTACTAATGGAATTCGCCAAATTTCAACATTTTAGTCGTTGTCATATTTAAAATTATGAACAGGAAACCAGTATTCAAGTCGTTTTAGCGTGGGCTTCATGTTCGTAACTAAATTATAATTAATAGTATACAGGGTATTCCACGTAACTGGTTCATTAAAAGTTTATGATGTTCTATTATTTACTTATATTTGAGATATTGGCACCATTATCTGTTCGATTGGAACTATAAATGTAAAATACCTTAACCAAAATATCACTTCCGGTTGATCGGAAATGGATGTCAACTTTCTTATGTTAAATAGAATGATATAATTTTTTATTCATTTTTGGATTCTACAACTATAAATACGTCAGTTTTCATTAGCTATTCCTATAGCTACATGTTGCCGTTTTTGAGTTATTTAAGTTTATCTTTTTTTTTTAGTCATAATCATTGCGTCATTGAGAAATTAATATCTCGGTTAACACTACAAGTAGAGACTCCAAATTTGCTATGTTATGAATGCAGATGTAAATCTAAGAAACGGTAAGCACACTTTACATTCTAACATACAGGGTGTTCAAAACTGAGGAACAAAGTGACACATTTTCAAATGCAGAAAACTCATTTTTTTTAAATAGAACAGCCTGCATTTTAATTCGGAATTAGGAAGTAAATATCATCCCCTATCACTTTATATGAGCATTCCCTATACCTATCTTTAATAGATTTTGAGATATGAGCGACTTTTTGTTAAGCGGACTAAGTATTCTATTTTTTTAAATAGAATACCCTGTATTTTAATTCGGAATTAAGAAGTAAATATCATCCCCTATCACTTTATATCAGCATTCCCTATACTTATCTTTAATAGATTTTGAGATATGAACGACTTTTTGTTAAACAGACCCTATCTTTACGTGTTTGTAGCTGGCTCTGAATGGGATTAATATCAAATTCGTTGACTAACCAAAAGTGTTTATGTATATCATAGTAATTACACTTTTGTACAACACAATATTAATAGAAATGACTATTCGAACAGACATTCTTGTATGGTTATTCAAAAATAATACATGAATTTGACGTGGATCCATTTCAGAGCCAGCTACAAACATTTAAAGATGGGGCTACTTAGACTGTTTAACAAAAAGTCGCTCATATCTTAAAATCTATTAAAGATAGGTATAGGGAATGCTTATATAAAGTGATAGGGGATGATATTTACTTCCTAATTCCGAATTAAAATACAGGGTGTTCTATTAAAAAAAATGAGTTTTCTGCATTTGAAAATATGTCACTTTGTTCCTCAGTTTTGAACACCCTGTATGTTAGAATGTAAAGTGTGCTTACCGTTTCTTAGAGTAATATCTACATTCATAACATAGCAAATTTGGAGTCTCTACTTGCAGTATTAACCGAGATATTAATTTCTCAATGATGCAATGATTATGACTAAAAAAAAAAGACAAACTTAAATAACTCAAAAACGGCAACATGTAGCTATAGGAATAGCTAATAAAAACTGACGTATTTATAGTTGTAGAATCCAAAAATGAATAAAAAATTATATCATTCTATTTAAAATAAGAAAGTTGACATCCATTTCCGGTCAACCGGAAGTCATATTTTGGTTAAGGTATTTTACATTTCTAGTTCCAATCGAACAGATAATGGTGCCAATATCTCAAATATAAGTAAATAATAGAACATCATAAACTTTTAATGAACCAGTTACGTGGAATACCCTGTATACATCTCGCTATAAAAGTGTCATTGGCAAACATTTATTTTAGCGGCAAATTTTAAACTTTCTTGATGTTTCGTGAGTCGTTTAAATACATAATAGAAACAACAGAGGTCCTAGAATGGATCATTGTGGCACTCTTTTCGTCACTTAATTCCACTCCGATCCTATTTCTTATTCGTATATCGATTCCCATACTACATCTTGATGTCTGTTTGACAACTGTGATTTTATCCAGGACTCTACCACACCTCGGAAATCCATAGCATCTAGTTTTTTTACTAATAATTTATAAATAACGTAATCAAGAGGTTTCCCGAGATTTATTAATGCACAAGCAGTGAATCTTTGTTCCTATAGACCGAAGCAACTGAAAAATAACTGCAGTTGTTGAACGTTTCTTGATATAGCCATTCTGCTTTTACATACAACGTTTACATGGAACAACAAATCTATGATACTCCTCATTTTTGAAAAAAATATGTTGCCCGCGTTTTGATAATTATACAACACTACACGGTTATTTGGTTTTCTATCTTATCGAAACCCCTTTCCATAGCAGGCCGAATGAATGGAAACTTTAGCCTGCCTTCATCACTCAGAACTTCATCACACTCCACACGTAGAAGTGGGAATCTACAAATCATATCCCAGAAGTTCATTCGATTCAAATATAAGGCGAATTCAGCGCCATCTGCCGCTGTGTTCCCCGCACTTGAACCAGCTTTCCTTCTAAATTTCTCATATCCTTTTTCCTTTTATTTGGGGTGAAATTGACGCAAGTCTGATCCAAGAAGCGCCTGATGGTGAATCGCTCGCGACTTTTGGATGTCTGACCCAATGTGCGTTGCCTGTCACACACTATATCATAGCGATATATAATATGTATATATAACGTGTGTATAAATTGTCGCAAAAGCTACACGTAGCGACATACTTCGTTCGTTTCTGAATCGAAAATCTAAATGGTAAAATATTGTACTATGCTTCATAAGTCTTCACGAGGTTCTCGAAGTTCGGTTATTTAGTTCCTTAATAAGCGTTTGTGTTCGTTATTTGTCGGTATAGATAGCTGCAATTTTGAATTTAGACGATTTCTTATTCCTGTTTTTTCGTAAACAGTTTCTTTTTGATTTTAGAGCCTGGTTTCAACATTTCTTCATAAACATCCTCTCATGAAAAACACATTTGGCAACATTGTAGGACAATGACTTTGTATTCTAATTTGATTTCAATCAAAACCATTACTGTCAAATTTTGACATTAATCTGAAGTGTTCAATTTTATGCGAGCTCTGCTCTTTTTCGTGATTACTCGTATTCTCTTGATTAGTTTTTCTGTTTCAGTGTTTTTATCGTTCTCGTATTATTGTTTTGTTTATTTACAATGGTTTTTACATTTAATGAATATGCCGTTATGTATATGGTATACGGTTTTTGTAATGGAAATGCTAAGTTGGCAAACAGGAATATCGCGTACGTTTCCAAACCGGAGACATCCTACTGGAAACGTATTTCGACGGCTGGACCAACGTCTACGTGAAACTGGTTCGTTTAAGAAAAGAAATGCCAACGCTGGTCGACCTAGACAACGGCGTACATTACAACTGGAAGAGGAAATTCTAGACTCAGTACATGAAGATCCCTCCGTCAGTACTCGACAGTTGGCGTCCACATTCAATATCCGCAGTAATAAGACCGTTCATTTGGTTCTACGTGAAACCTTCTTTATCCATACCATATAACTAAGGTGCAGCCGCTCTATGAAAACGATAACATACACCGTTTAAACTTTTGTCATAGTATCTTAAATAGGATTCAAGAAGATGGCGACTTTTTAAGAGGTGTTTTTTGGACCGACGAGTCTATGTTTACCAGAGATGGTGTACTCAATACCCATAATTTTCACCATTGGGCAGATGAAAATGCTCATGCGTTTCGGGAATACGGTCACCGAAGAAAGTTTTCAGTTAATGCCTGGCTGGGTATAATAAATCACCGTGTCGTTGAGCCAATCTATCTGCCAAATCGACTTGATGCCAACGGGTATTCTAATACATTTATTAGAACAAGTTATTGACGAGATGCCGTTGAATATACGCCGTAACTTTATATGCATGATGGAGCTCCGGCACATTTTTCTCGTAATGTGAGAGAGTGGTTGGATGAACACTTCCCTAACAGGTGGATTGGTCGCGGTGGTCCTATCTTATGGCCTGCAAGGTCTAAATCCTTTAGACTTTTTTGTATGGGGTTTCATAAAGGTGAAAGTTTACGCAACATCTCCACAAGACGCTGACGAAGTTATATGACGAATTAACGCGGCAGTATAAGAAATTACACCGGAAATGCTTGAACAAGTAATACAGACAATACCTCGTAGATTGCAAATGTGTTTACGAACAGACGGATATCAATTTGAACATATGCGTATAGGTAATAGTGTCGCTAATTTATTACAAGAGATGCGTTCGAAAAATCAAAACTACTAATTCTGTTTTAATAAAGCTTTCTTATTGCTTTTCCCTATGTATCATTTGTGTTATCCAATTTGTCATTTGTAATTCTGGTCTGTCAATTTTGACAAGTATTGTAACTACCATTACGGTAGTATTCGATTACAGTGTTGCCAAATGTATGTTACTTTCAAGTGGCTCCTGAAGACGCATGAAGCATAGTATCATATTTTACCATTTAGATTTTAGATTCAGAAACGAAGGAAGTATGTCGCTACGTGTAGCTTTTGCGACAATTTATACACACGTTGTATATATATTGCTATGATACAGTGTATATGTGCTTAAGTGTAAAAGTCAAGAAATACAATTTATAAATTTAATACAAGCATCCCATGAGCCTTGGGGCAGTGGGACAGGAAAAAGGGTGTGTTACTTTTCCGAGATGATCGGATCGTTAAGTGAGAACGTGATCCGGCCCTTTTATTCGCGGCACGCGCTCCTTCGACCATCCCGAAACCGGCAACGGGCTACATCTCCTCCTCTTTATATATACAAGTAGTGCGCAGTCAGTGATGCCCGCGGCACTCCTTTTCCCCTACCCCTCTAACGAAGTAACCGTAATCGCTTTTTGATATTTTACGAAAATCGCATTTATCGACGCGACTTAAATTCGTCAGCGTGGGTAGACGTTAAATCCTGCCAATCCTTCGGATCAGCTCCGGGGAAAGTTTCTTCTCCGGGGCGGTCTAGGTTGCCCGGATAAATCCGGGCGCTAAGCTTTCGTAATGAAAATTTTCGGAGATGTTATTGCAGGAGACTGGGCGGTCCCTTTTACAGTGCAGCAGAGGGGAGTTTTCTTAATATCACACTAGCTTTGATATTTGAGTAGTTTCAATCGTATTTGCATTTATTAATTGGGTTTGGAAATATAGCTAATTCATAATAAATGAATCAATGGAAAGCATTCCTTGGAAAGAATAACAATTAATGCTTGCATTGCAAGTAAATGGTGAAATTGTCTTGTTGGTATTAAATATCATTCATCACTTCTGGTGATGTTACTACTAGATTTTTTTTCTTGTGAAAATGAAAGTATTGTTTAGGCAAGAGATACTCAGTTTTTCTTGAATTCAACTTAGAACCGTTTTTTTTTATCAAACTACTTCGGAATGGCGTCCTCTGTTCCTACTAAAAAAATTCTTTTAATTATCAAAATATTTTGAATATTCCCTAACAGCTAGAAATATTACATAGATATTTTTAAAAATATATTTCATAAATATTTTTCGTGAGAGGTTTTTGAATATATTTTTCATAAATTTTTCTAAATATAGATAAAATATTCAATTAAAATATTTATTGCATATTTTAAAATTAATGTAAGCGCAATATTTTTTCTAAAATATTTGTAAAATATTATTTATATGAAAATTGAGATTTTTTTATGCAATCTATTTAATTTGTCAAAATGAACTAAAATTGTTCTTGGTTATTTAGAATGTATAACGTCGATAACGAAAAGTTGAAACATACATAGAGTTGTCTAAAAGGCAAGAACTTGTTTTTTCACACTCACCATACAAGTTAATAGTCAATAATTCTGGCATCTTTTAAGGCATACTGAAGGTTTATCAAATTAATCACTATTTTTTAATTGAAGTGTTCTAAATAAAAAAAACACCTTTTCATATCTATTGTGATCCCCCCTTTTTTCCTAGAGGACGCTCTCTAATTTTGCCCTCTTAATTAAGCCTATCATCTTTGAGAGCGGCTTCTTTGTGTAGTTATTAGCTGTGAGGTTCTCCACGCCCATCACTAGAAACCTTGTCCTCGCCAGGCCGTCACATTGGCACAGCACATAAATTGGTGTCTTCTTCCACCTCTTGGCAGAGTCTGCAGGTTACGTCATCTGCCAGGCTTATGTTGTACATATTCCTATTTAGTCTACAATGACCAGTCAGCAGACCTATTATCATCTTGACGCTATTCCTGTTCTTATTCAAGAGATCTTTAGTAAATGCAGGCCTCTGTTCCTTTAGGAACTCTTTTGCCCGATTCTATCCCAGTGATTTTTGCCACCATCCTCTGGGCTGATTATGTATCCATTCCTTGATGGATTTTTTTAATTTGCGATTTGGTAGTACCGAAAGAAGGGCCAGCTCCAATTACCCTAGTGTATAACCAGAAGGTCATCTTGGGGCTAAGTCCCCAATTCCTTCCACACAGCCTCGTGGATCGACCTAGTGGCGTTGTTGATTGTTTTCTGGATATATGGACTTCTGGTATGTCTTTCATTAAACCATACTCCCAGGTATTTCGTCTCTTTGACATATTGAATTCTTTCGCCTTCTATCACTAGTGGCTGTAGGCCTTCTAGCGTTCTTTTTCTTGTTCATTCAAATCAAGGGCTAAAATGTAGAAGTAAAGATTATGGCGCAGTAGCAACTTGTGTTTCTTTTTTGCATTGATTTTCTGTAGATTAAATAGGCAAATGTATAACACAGGCCTGATACATGACGCCATTTGTAGATTCTGCCAAGAATAATACCAATTACATTGTAAACTGATCAAACATTATTACAATAATTACTGCTTTTGGGGTATTAGTTGCACCACATGTGTATTGTATGTACATCTATTGGCCATTGACTATTTGTGATAATTTTTTCTATGTGGGCGACAATCTGTTTATCAAAAGTTTCTTCAGTTACCAAAAATAAACCACCAAAATAAAAACAGCGACTTACTCATTCTATTCCCGACATCGATTTTGCCTTATCCACACAACTGACAACGAATGCGACAATAATGCGGTCTCCCAAACAACTGTTGTACCTTCTACCAGGATTATGGGCTTCACCTATCGTATTGGCCCCCTATATTTGGACACCTTGCGTGTGACAATTACACTAGGCCCGGTAAAAAGTCTTTTGATGTCCGTATAAACGTGCGTGTGCTTCGAGCGGTATAAGGTGTGCGTGACGGGCTGCCGTAACACGTCACTGCGGCCTTGGAGACGCATGCTTGCTAAACGAAAGCCCCTTATCGGGCAACACCCGAATCACTTAAACGGGCCACTTAATTCCATTTAATTGGGTGAAAATGCGTACTGGAGTTCAGTTGGGGGTCATGGAGATTATTCATTTTTGTTTTGGCTTTGCTTTTAAGATTTACTTGCTTCTGGGTATTTATTCTGAGGGAATATGAGTATTATAATACGAACTTTGACGTAAATCAAACCGGAAAATCTTAAAATAAATGCATTCACATGAACTACCTTACTTTATTCGAACCGCCATATCGTGATTCAGTTCCATAAAGAGTTGCATATACATGAGTGAGAACAGAAAATTATCATATCGATAAAATGGTGCTTGTATATTCAACCCTTTCGTTAAAGTTATTATTTTGAATACTTAAATATACACGATGACTCAAAAGTATTTGTCCACTTGGGTGTGTAATATGTTAATTAATAAATAATAAATGCAAATAAAAAACCTTTTATTATCCAAGTTTCAAAATTGATTCATATAAAATCTAAATAAAAATTATTGTTTATGATTTTTACACCATGTTGTTTAATTACAAAAAAAAAATATAATGAATAAAATAATTTTCTAATCAGTTTTATACAGTGTGTTAAAAAAAGGTTGTCGGATATTTTACCCAATTAAAGTACTGGTGGAAATAAACAAAAAAGTCTTACTCAACATGGGTCCGCAATTCAACTGTTTTCGACATATAGTCGATTGCATATTTTAAAATAAAAAAAAAAACATTTTTCGGTTTTGAGAATAGTTCCCTTTGTCAAACAACCGATTGTGACTTAAAATTAGTTCTGTCATCAGATTATTTATCATTTGCGTCAATTTTTTTTGTTCTCAAATTATGCATAAGTACACAAATGCAGAAATGGCCGATATGCATTTTATGTACGGTCGTGCGAATGGTAATGCCACTGAAGCACGGCGTATGTATGCCGAAGAATTTCCAAATCGGTTGTTACCGAGTGATAAGATCTTCTCAAGACTTCATATCCGGCTGTCCGAACATGGTTCATTTAAAATTAATGTGGTTCTGGTGACCTAGATCAGTTTCTTCTCCCGCAGTAGAATTAGATATTTTGAGACGGGTAGAAGACAACCCAATATTAGCACCGAAAGACTTGCCGCAGAACTGAACGTCAGTCTCATTTGGAGAATTCTGCGGAACAGCAGCTCTATCCCTGCCACATTCAACGCGTGCAAGTTCTTGCTTCTCACGATTTTGATGCACGTAGGGTTTTTTGTCATTGGGTTTTACGAAAGCTGGCAGAAACTCCTAATTTTGCGACTCAGATTTATTTAGTGACGAGGCTGGGTTTACAAGAGACGGAATATTCAATTTTCATAACAGTCACGTCTGGGCAGATGAAAATCCCCATGCTGTTGTTGAACTGCCATCACCAAAACGTTTTTTCGCTAAATGTTTGCTTCTATTTTTGGAGACTGTTTAATTGGTCCAGTATTTCTCCCTAATCGTTAACGGACAAGTATACTTGGATTTTTAAGAAATGAATACCCGTTTTGTTGGAAGACTGTCACTTTTTTAACAGATTAAATATGTGGTTTATGCACGATGGAGCTCCTGCGCATTTTTCCATCGTAGTTTAGTTAAATTTCTTAAATCAAGATTACCTAACGAGAGATGGATAGGACGGGGTGACAACTGCATGGCCTCTAGTCCCCTGACCTGACACCTCTAGACTTCTAATGTTTGGGCATTAAAACAATTAGTGTACGCACGATCTGTAAACAATTTTGGAAGAACTCAGGCAACGAATCGTAATTGTTGCGAGGAAATTCGGAGGACTCCAGAATTTTCGAAAGATTGCGTCGATCTTTCATAAGAAGGTTAGAAACGTGCTTAGAAATGAACGGTGGACATGTTAGAAAACTTCTTTAGTTTTACTTTAAAAATAAACTTTGTTTAATTTACATTGCGATCAGAATTTCTTTGAACATTGTTTATCCTCACTAAAACAATATGCAATCGATTATTGTAAAAACAGTAGAATTGCGGACCCATGTTGACTAGACTTTTTGTTTATTTCCAACAGTACTACAATTGGGTAAAATATCCGACAACCTTTTTTTAACACACTGTATATCACCTATGTATGCTTCTTTTCAAGTATATATGAAAAATTTATCCTGCTAATTTGATAAGGTCCTATAGACAACATCACCGTCCCCCATCTACATGCTTTGTTTAATATCCAATTTAGCAATGACTAACTAACGGCTCTCTGCTATTCGAAATATACTTTTGCTTCCGTCATACAGAGCAGCGTTTTTGTGTAATTACCTTTTGACGGGACTTCCCGCTTTCTACTAATTTCAGTAACGAGCTGCGCTGGTGTTATTTATCAGCTTTAATTAATATCAAAGCAGGGCGAAGAAACAAATAGGAGTAAAACGAACATCGAAAGCGGTGGCTTTCCACTCGGATATTAAGCCGTGCTGAGCGATAAAATAGGGGCATGGAAAATGAGAACGCATCATATGGTAGCAGCTCATTGCATTTTAAAGCGGTTGAAACGAGGAAAAATATATTTTAGCGGGTTAGCAGCAGAGCACTGTTGCAGATTGTGATTTGGTGACATTTACTTATATTATATAAATATACTATAAATATTAAAAGTAAAAAGGAAGGAATTAATTTTACATTCTCTTCAATCATGTAAGTACGTATAATTGACGGAATTCCTGAGTTTATTATTAAGGATTGCCGTTATGTTTATTACAACCATAACTAACAGCTTCTTGCGGGTTTCGCCGTGTGTCAAAACTTTCGCTCGACGTTTTGCTGTTTGTACTGACAGCCCCTTCAGGATAACTGAACTGATTCTCCATCGTCCGACATTCTTCTTATATACGCCCCTGGTGCATCTAACCGTGTAGTTTCCGCTTCATTGACCGTGACGGTTCGTAGTAGGCTCTTCCACGTGTTACTAAGGTGGTACCCTTCTTCTCTATTAACGGTTTGACACACGGCGAAACCCGCAAGAAGCTGTTAGTTATAGTTACACCGGCCGTGAAAGCCTACGCAGTGTTATCACAAGCCTGTACGGGGAGGAATTGTACTTATTTATTAAAACCACTTTGCTATGTATTTAATTTGATGCTCTCCAAAAAGAAGTTTCCTTCTGCTTGAAACGTTTTACGTATAATCCCTGTTTTTTAAAGCTGGCAATAAAAATGAGATTTGTAACTATCGTCCTATTTCTATAATATGCAATTTTTCTAAAGTATTTGAAACTGTTTTATTTAAACCATTGTATGCCTATATTTTAATAAATTATCAACTGTCCAACATGGGTTTATAAAAGGTAGATCAACTGCAACAAATTTATATTCTTTTACACATTATGTTTCTTAAGCCTTGTATAAACAATGTCCGGTGGGTGCAGTATTTATGGACTTTCCAAAAGCGTTTGATAGGTGTACAGCATCATTTAATTCTCAAGAAATTACATAATTATGGAGTTTCTAATGCCATTGTTGCATTATTATTCCAATCCTATTTGTATGGTCGGAACAATTATGTTACAAATCTCATCCCTCTAAGTCCACAGGAGTTCCTCAAGGATCTGTTTCAGAACCATTGTTATTCCTTATTTTTTGTTGATGATATTACCAGCCCGGATGATGGTCTAGTATTGCAGGGGTCGGCAAACTCTTTTGGGGCAGTGCCAAATCGTAACGAAAATTAAGTTCAGCGGGCCAGGTTGTAAACTCTAACGTGTATATTTTTTATTAGGTGTTCCTCTGTGTTTTATTGAACCGAAAACAATGTACCAAAAAAGTTTCCGTCGAATCATACAGGTTATTTAAAAATTACCGACTTGTCAAAGAATCTTAAAGTTACAAAACTTTTTTTTTAAAAAAACACCCTGTGTATTCTTATATTTTTCTGCAACATTCCCTGTAGGCTTCGGTGGTTTTATTTTAAATTATTCCTATTATTTATTAACTTTTCCAAATGGTCAAATAATTTTTACCTGGTGGATTATAAATAACATTACAATAAATTATTATTGCTAGTAAATATTATAATAATCATTGTTTTCTATATGTTAGTACCTAGAAAAGTACGCAATTTGCAAAATGAGGCAAAATGCGAACAAAAAGTTAATAAAGTGTTTGTGTGATATAAGAATTTGCAGAGGATTGAAATAGTTACATATTGGAATCTTTGCAGACGATATGGTAATAATAACAGACAGTGAAAAACAAAGAAAATTTGAACATATGAAAAGGAAACATGGAAGAAGAGGGCATGACAATAAACATAGAAAAAGCTAAAATCCTCGGAAATCAGAATGTTGAAACTAAAATTGAAATAAATGATACTAAAATAGAGCAAATGAGAAATTTAAATATTTAAGAGTAACATTTGAAGAAACAGGAAAACAAGATGCTGGAATAAACGATTGATTTGATGAAAACAATCAAGTACTACGCAATAAATCAAAAATTTATTAATAAAAAAAGACAAAAAAGACAAACCTATAGTAGTGTTATGAAGAAAGCCAAGAAAAATAAGATTCCACTATTTTAGGGCACTGCTACTTCTGAAGATTTGGGCGCCTTGAAAACATCTGACCAGAAAATTTTGAAGTAAAATATGATCCATTTTTAGGAATTTTAATCCAATCTGGATCACAAGAAATGAATTGCGACATATTTTTTTTATAATACTTCAACGAATGTTAGTATCTTTTTATTTAAAATAATTCTAAGGGACGAAAGTTCAGTTGAGAGGACATAAGAAACAGAAGCAATAATTACTATTAATAGACGGAACGATTGTAGAAATTCTTTGTCATTTAAAAAAATATTAATAATTTCTCTGAGTTCCAAAAATCGCAATAAAACTTTTCCACTATTGCACCATCGAACTGGCGATGGTTAACTCGCCGAGAGCAATAAAGTTAACCTGCCAAACTGGTTCAATAATGCAAAATATATAGAGGTGTTTGATGAATTATGCAACGACTTATTGAAAGCTTTGCACAAAACAAAAATACTTAGGGCAGTATCAACAATGACTGTTGACTCATCAAGAACTAACAAAAACCACTAGACATTTTTTTGCCTTCCTCATTAAGAAGCTTATTGTGATATTCTCAATTTATCTGACAGTCGCTTGAGCTGAGAGGTCAACAGGAAAACAAACCCTCTTCTTTGGGCACACTTCTTCAGCTTTATCGCAAATCTATTCATGAATATTTCAAATTTAATTCTAAAATAAGGTTAGATATATTATTGCGAAGTACGCCGAAAGCGTTCATAGTAAATGAATTAACCGGACTTATTTACGCGAGGACCATCAGTTGACTATCAGTCGGTGAATAGTAGATGTAGATACCTCCCCGTACAAATAATTTTCGTTAGCCCTTATTGTGGGTGAGAAAAACTACCGGCAATAGTTGAATTAACCGCTTGGTACTTACAATTTGCGCGGGCCGGATTGAAATACGCAGCGGGCCGGATTTGGCCCGCTGGCCGAAGTTTGGCGACCGCTGGTCTAGTGGCTTACACGCTTGGCTATCAGTCGCAGGGTCCTAAGGGGAGTAAGGTTTTCGTGGTTTTCCTCACTCTTTGGCGAATGCTGAAAGACAAACATCTTCGGGCGCAGGCATATAATCCATATCTTTTGATCTAGTGGTTAAATATACATTATTATTATTAGTTTAATCTCTGACAGATTTCAATTAAAAACGGGAAACAAAAAAAAACACCATTTTATGATATTTTAATTGTTGCTCTCGTTATAGCCAATAAACGAGATAACCAATCGAGTAGAAATATTACACTGATTAAAAATATTAAAATATTTAACGATCGGTTTTTACCGTATCTGGTATTCGCATGACGGATGCCTCGTTGTGGTAAAGCATTTTCTTCTCCCCGCATCGTTTTAGCGACGCATCACGCGTTTATAGCTCCCAATTTTATTGTGCGGACGGACAGCCAGCGCCCCCAGTATAACGCCGGCAGACGGGCGAACTAGAAAATCCGCAAATTCATACGCGGTACATACGGGCATTCGGAAAAGGAACCGCATAACTCATGCGGTAATATATGGTAACCGGGAATTATTTATGGCTTTTAAAAGTACTCACAGCTCTGTTACTAATTTATAGGTGGAAACCGTGTAATTTATACGATTGTCCTTGTTCACACTTGCCCGCAGTGCTGGGGGTTTATCTCCTGTTTGCATCGAGCTTAACCGTTCTTCATATATACATACACATGTATATATGCGACTCTTTCCTTTATTAAACAGGATCGCGTTCCAAATTCTCTCCCTTGACGTGGACACGTCAATTTGTGCCTTAGTGTTCGTGCATGGGGTTCATTCGTATATATATTTGTATATGCAAACGTATCGTTAAAGTGTTATCAAACTCACACGGAATTCAAAGCATTGCCACAACAATACGCCCGTCAAGAATGTATTCCAAAAGAATTATAACGTGATTTACTGTTAGTATTTAGTTTTGTTTGCGTTTGTACTATAGGAGATTTATTGCGAGTAAATTTGAGTGCGAACCAGGTAAATAAAAAATAAAAAATTAAGTTAAATTCCGTGTTGACGTGGTGCGTGATATCGTCACGAATTTGGGGAGAACTGAAATGAATATATCAGATCGTTATCTGTAATATTTACACTGAGAATTAGGGGCAGGGTTTTCCACGGAGCTGGCTGGTTAAAAGTTTTCCGGCTTAACGAAATTCCTCAGTTTTAAAAAATTGGGGTTTGCAACAATTTGGCACTTACTTTCTTTCTAAAATATTTTCACCTTTTTTGCACTTCCGGTTAACCGGAAATCGCCACGAACTTGTTATTTTAATGGAACACCCATATATTATTGATATTTGAATTTACCATAAATTCTATGACGATTACCATTAGGGTATCTTATACCTATATTTAACTGTTTCTAAGATATTACGATTTTTGTTAAAATTTTGACATTTACATTGTTGTATGTAATTGATTAATTCTCACTTGATTTAAGTGTCAGAAATCTCCGACTTTGAAATCAACAAGTACTAACATTGTTTTGCCAAAACGTAGAAAAAAAATTCAGTGACATTATACAGGCTGTTTAAAGATTAGTGACATATCCAAGAATTTTGAATGTTGCAAAATTTAAGTTTTTCAAATAGAACACCTGTACATTTTTCTATTTTTGGATGTACAATTAAATTCTATACCGATTTGCTGTAGCCAATTCATTACATTTCATTCTACAAATATATGCAATATGTAGTGAAACGAATTGCCTGCGAATTTTCGTTGTAAATAGTAAATTAGTGTGAAGAGTTAGTTTTACAGAAACTACGTTAGAGGCAGTTATTTCCAGAGCGACGCCCTGTATAATAATCCAAATTACCTTTTGTTTAATTAACCATGCCGGCATTTAAAATCGTAACTCACTCCTTGCAGCACGCATACAGTTATAAATCCTCGCGAGCTCTTTGCATTTCAAATTATAATATTTAAATGGCCGCGCACAACCAAATTAGCCTTCTATAAATATTCGACGTGATTTATAGCTTCTCTTGCATATTTGGCGCTACGAACAACAGTAAAAAGAGAGCTCCATTATAAGGAGACGGAGCCAGACTCCGGCAGAAGAGCTGACTCATGCCCATCAAAGATCTTACCCTTCGATTCTCAATGCCCCCGTGTACCCTGGTGACTTGCTGATATTTTTAGATAAAAATATTAAAATTGAAAATTACATTTTTAGTCGAGAGCGGTTTCCTAAGTGTTTTTTTTTTCTTTGTTATCGACTCTGATGTTGGAGGATGTCTAGAGAGCAAAAAAGGCAACTAAATTATTTTTACATCCTGCATGCCAAGTAAAAGCTCGCTCAATTTACATGTTAATTGTTTGGTTTCTTGCGTGTTTCTATAATTAGGCATGATATGATTATTTAGTATGGTGTAACAATTTTTTTGTTGTGTATTTTAATTCTTTTTAATTAAAAGTTATATCGTGCGGACGGACTTCTGTACATATTTGGATGTGGTAGTATGTTCTGCTTTTATTTTACGTTTTCTTTTATAATTTAAGAGATAATATCGAAGGATTCTCGAGGCATATTAATTAATAATCATGTTCAACACTTTCAAAAGTTAGAAAATAGTTTCGAAGATAATTTGTGTATAGACAAAGTACAAAATGGAATTAGTTACTGACGACATTATGTTCATCTTCTATAATAAATAACAACACTAAAGTTAATAATGGAAGATGCGGGAATAGAGTGTAGCGTTAGATATAATTGAATAATATTTTATTTAAATAATTATATGAATAAAATTCCTCTCCACTACCTTTATTACGTAGATTAATATCCTGTAAAGTGTCTGGAAATTGTTACCCACTTGTTTTTCCAAGAGATTGTTTTTTTGTTTAAAGATTAAGACTTAAAGAAGTTGCAATGTTATAGGACAAGGTGCTTTTACCTTTAGATTTCACTGAGAATTTGACTGACAGATACACGGAATAAAATATGAACAGCAAAAAAAAAGCCAGAGTTAGACAAGGGGGTCCATTATTTTGGATACTATATAATAAAGTATTAGAAGCACTTTTCATTGATAGTTGTGTCCAAACACAAGGGATCACAACAAATTTCTAAAAATCTATAGAAATTTATAAAAAAAAATCGAAAATACGTAAGAAGTCGATGGGGCAATTATTTCATAAAAAAAAAACCTACTGCAAAAGTTCTTGCTTCATTCTTTTTGGGATTGCCATGGGGTAATATTGATTTTTACGGGAATTAATTTCCTATTCATAAAATTACACAACTTCCAATAAAAATTCCATCCCCATAAATTGAAAATATGTCAAAAACTAACTGAAGAGTAGAGTTTTTTTGAACAAATTATCACTATGATTAGTGATAATAAAATAATATATTTGTAAGCTCTATCTGCTTTAAATGCATCTTTCGCATCTTGAGGGACCAAATGATTGGGACATTGTTTTTGAATGGAAATCTATTTGGATATTTTGGAAAATGCCACCAATCCACTGCTTATTGACGCTTTTGAGAATTAATTGGACAGAGATGGCTATATTTGACTTGATGAGCACACAATTACATTTTGAACAAGGTGGTCTCTATCCTGCTATGTCCTTCCAGTACGGCAGTGATTAGACAATATTTTTTTTTAATAAAAGGAGAGGAAGATGAGAATAAACGAAATAGCCAGCCAGATTGTCTGATTTGACGGGACTCGATTATCTTCCTACGGAGTTATTTGAAGTCAATAACCTGAAAATTTTAAATTATTTCGTCAGAGATTACTGCAACTAACTGTGGAATTTATAAAGAGGTTTTTGAAAATGTATGGCGCAGTTTTGAACAATGTAACAGAGAACATTCCGAGAAATTATGACATTGATTTTTTTCTGCAAAAAAAAAAGAATTAAATCCTTATAAATAACTTAGAAAAGAGAAAAAAAAACATTTTAAGCAGTGTTTTTAATATTAATTTTTATTCCTTATTGCTAGATATAGAAAACAAAATAAACCAAAATATTTTCGAAGACCAATCAATATGTAAATTTCAAAAGAACTAAACCACAAAATGAAGCGTTTCAAAAGAACATTAAAATGAGGAAGATTTTTGAGGGAGTAACTTCTTAGGACAGGAGCTTAGAGCTTAAAGTCAATTTTAGTTTTTTTCCCTCGATAATTCGTGTTTAAGGAATTTTTTTTTACAAATTTCTAAGAATTTTGGGGTAGAATGCTCTGACAGTAGATTTCAAGTTTAGATTTTGACTTCTTGTTCGTCAAAATTGAATTCTCTGGGTAAGGCAAAAAAGCATAAACTATTAAAAAAATATTCAGATAGAATGGATGTAAGCGTGAACAAGATGTAGTGAGCGGTCGAAAAGTAAGATGATGTAGAAGAACTTACTTACAGAGTTAAATTAGTAAAGAGGAACAAATTATAAAAAAAAATGGCAAAGTAATTAAAACTTACTGTAAGTAATGATCACCAATTTCTTTCTTTTCCCCATAAATATCCTTTAATTTCTCTCACAAACAAATATATAATAATGATATATATATATATATAAGCTGAACTTCTTGGGATATTTTTCTTTTAAACTCAACGCGATTGCCAACTGCTATACGCCTCCAAATGAAGAAGTACCACGACAAGTCGCCTAATGAAAACATCACCGTCTTTAGCGTCTTCCAGTGAGACGCACTCCGACCATCAGTTGTTAATGATTCCCACTTCTTGTCATGCTCCGGCGACTATCCGTATTACAAATTACGAAACTTCATAATTCATTAGCGAGGTAGACGATGGAGTCGCGACCAGGCGACTCAGTATTTCTTCAATGCGAACGTGACCGGAATCGCCCGAAGTGGCAGACCAGCCCAGAAGACAGCCTTCTACATTCCATACTGTTCGTTGCGTGCATTTTGATTTACCGAAACCCGGCAGCAGCGAAGTGAGATGCTATAGAAGTCACCCAAATTTAAACTTTGAACAGTACACGTGGTTAATAAACAAGAAGAGCACAAAAACGCTTATATTATTATAGTATTCCTAACCTAAAAAGTAAACTAAAACGTACAGCACGGTACGATCAAAAGCGTTAGTCAATTCGAGACTTTTTTTTTATTCATTGCGGGATACGGGAACAAAAAGCTAGTCTTCTCAATGTTGACGTTGGTAGATTAAGACGTGAGCTGCTGGATTGTTGTTACTGATGAAAATACGTTGCCTTTTTTCGCCTAGGAAGTTTAATTTTATTGACGGTTCTTCTAGGAAAAATCGGCACAGCATCTAAGTAAGGTGTATAGGCACACAGTGTTTGATTAAATCAGGAAAAAGCAAGTTGAAGGACTGGCGTATCAAATGGGTTCGTGTATAATACACATTCCGAATAAAAGTTGAATTGAGGATATATAGGTGAAGATTGTACCTATACAGAATATTTGCGTGGAATAATAAATTTAATTCATATTGAAATGATTCAAAGAAAGTGATGCAGTATTTTTCTTTTAATTTTCGTCTTTTGTCAAATGTATTTTAGTATTTCTGAAAAGTATTTAACATCATATTTAAAGAGGGTTAGTTAGTTAACAAAGCCCGGCAGAAATAGTTCAATGACATATAGAGAGACCCCACTCATTCTCCCAAGTAGGCAGCGTATACCGAGTGTCCACACTTAAGTGTGCACTATTGATAACTTTGTTATCTTTGGAGGTACAGAATCAGTCAAATGGACAAAGTAGTACTATTTTTTATGGCGGTCACAATTGTGAAAACAGAAAAACAATTGAGCGTCGCGTTCTCTAGATATTCGTCCAAAATTATTTTTTTTAATGAAACGCCCTGTATATTTTTTTTGCAATTTAAAAGAAAATTCCAAACTAAACAAAAAAGTCTTATTACACTATTATAAAAAAATGTCAAATAAAGTAGTTATTGAGAAATCTTTATCTTTGTTTTGTTTGCAAATAAAAATAAATACAAAAATAGTCAAGAAAAAATTAAATGTTCAAAGACACCTCCTTCCATTACGATACATTTCACTAATCTTCTGTGAACATTACGAGTAGCTCCTAAAATTGTCCTACCGTTGATGTCGTCAATGATGTTGGAAATTCTTTCCTGAAGCTCATCGACTGTTGTATATCTATGTTTGTACACTTGATTTTTTACTGCTCCCCACAAGAAGAAATCTAATGGCGTCATGTCAGGTGAACGCGCGGGCCACTGAATAGGACCATTTGTGCCAATCCATCTATTTCCAAATAATTTTTCTAATAACTCACTTGTGTCACGGTGATTATGTGCGGGCGCTCCATCTTGTGAAAGTAATAATCTGTCTGGTCTACAAATTTAATTCATCCAGAACATTTTTCTAAATTTCTGTCAATAATGCCACATATCTTTCTCCTGTTAAAGAACCCGATAGAAAAATGCCCAACAATTCGGGATCCGATTATACCACACAAACATTTAAACTAAATCGATGTTGGGGATTACAAGGATTAACAACAAATGGATTTTCACGACTCCAGTAATGATTATTGCTTTTATTGAACATCCCGCGATTAGAAAAGTTAGATTCATCACTCCATAAAATGTGTCTAAAGAAATTGTGATTTTCTTCAAAAGCATTGATAAACCATTGAGCAAAAGTTAATCGTCTTTGATAATCGCCCAAAAGTAGAGTTTGAACAGGTTGATATTTAAAGGGAACATATTTATATTTTTTCAGAATTTTATAGATCGTGCTACGAGAAATACCTGATTCTCTGGACAAATCCTTACAGAATTATTTGGATGTACCTGAAAATATGCCAACACATTTATTTCTATCTCTTGTGATAATATAAAATCATTTTTTTCCCTCTTCTTTATAAAAATTGTTTCGTTGCTTCTTAATCTTCGATAAAGTTTTAAAAAATAGCGACGGTCTGTTACATCACGGTCAGGAAATTGCTGAATGTAACGTTCTAGCGCTCTATCTGAATTTTTGTTAAACAGCAAGTACAACTCCAACATATCACATTTTTCCAAATGAGTAAATGCCATTGTTACGGTTGAAAAAAATCGTAAAAACAGTACTTTTTCCGCACAGTAACTTTAACAACAACAAATATAAATAATTTGACAGCTACTAAACAATGTGACGCTTTAATTTTCCATGGGTATATCGATTTCATGCAAACAAAACAAAGATAAATATTTCTCAATAACTACTTTATTTGGACATTTTTTTATAATAGTGTACTAAGATTTTTTGTTCAGTTTAGAATTTCTTTTAAATTGCAAAAAAATATACAGGGCGTTCCATTAAAAAAAAATAATTTTGGACGAATATCTAGAGAACGCGATGCTAAATTGTTTTTCTGTTTTCACAATTGTAACCGCCATAAAAAATAGTACTACTTTGTCTATTTGACCGATTCTGTACCTCCAAAGATAACAAAGTTATCAATAGTGCACACTTAAGTGTGGACACCCGGTATACATAGTGAGGGTAGCCCCAGATACTAATTGCAAACAACAGCAGTCCCGACGATACACACCACAACTTATATATTTATGTATGCAAACAACACTTACTAGTTGAGTCTCCACATTTGGGAAGTACCACATTTACAACAGTAAATAATAAATACATCTCGTTACGCAAAATGTAAACGCGATTGTGCTATTCAATTAATTTAAATTTTAATGTCAAGCATGCTTAAAAATTAGGCGCACCCATACGTCAACCATTCAGCAACAGAATCACGAGATCGTGGCCGTACGGATACCAGTTCTTCGGGTAATTACAGCTCAAAACGTTAGACGTGATCGCAGGACAACGTTAAAAATATTTATCGTCAGTATAAGAACGAGTTTTGTACAGAACCCATGATAACAGACCACCGTACGAGTTTAACATCGAAAAGACGGTGCGTGCATGCGTCCGTTATCCGTGTATAGCGCGCCGTAGAAGCCGTGGAACGCGTACATACGATCTGTACATCATATTTCAATCAAAACTGGAGAGGCCGCCATGTAAGTCTTTCACGTGAAGATTTCAGATAACATTGGAAATTAGATTGTACATATTCGGTCTTGCTACGTACCATGAAGAAGCGAAATTATGCGCTTGTATAGGTTTGGATAGAAATATTGAGCGATCATTCTATGTATTGAAAGCCACAACATCTGTATATGAAGTTGTTAGATTAGAAGATTTTTACATTTTCCAGTGAGGAATATTTAGATTTTTACAAGTCTAAAAGTAGGGATATACAGGGTGATTCTCAATATATGCGACAAACTTTAAGAGCTGATTCCTAAGATTATTTTGATCATAAAAGTTCATACGAGTATATGTCCAAAACGGTTTGGTTTTAAAGTTATTGAATATTTAACAATAAATTATGAACTATGACTAACACGATATAATATCACAGTCGGTTCTTCAAAAACTATTGTGTTGAGAGGATTGTTCATTTGTCATTTAAATATTTGTCAATAGTTGTCAGAGTATTCATTCAGTTTATTACCAGTTTCTGTTTTCTAAAATGAATTACACGAATGCTGAGATGTGTGATATGCATTTCGTTTACGGTCTTGCCAATGGAAATTCGCGTGCCGCTAGACGTCTTTATGAAGAACGATACCCGAACCGTATCATGCCGCATCATTCAATATTTGCCCGTCTTCACCAACGTCTTAGTGAAACGGGAAATTTAAAAAAACGGACGACTGATAACGGGCACCCATCTACAGTGAGAACTCCGCAAGTGGAAGAAATGGTACTAAATGAAATTGAGGAACATCCTACTACAAGCACCAGAAAAATTGCGTTTGCTTTAAACATTAGTCAGCCCACAGTTTGGGGAATATTGAAAGATCAACTGTTGTATACATATCACATTCAACGGGTGCAGTCACTTTTGCCGGCAGATTTTTCGAAAAGAGTGGCTTTTTGTCAATCGCACAAAATCCTGACTATTTGGCTCAAATATTCTTCACCGACGAGGCTACTTTCTCTAGAAATGCGATTATTAATTTTCATAATAATCACATATGGGCCGAAGAAAATCCGCACGAACTAGTGAATGCCCGTCATTAATATCAATTCTCTGTCAATGTGTGGGCCGGAATTGTTGGAGATCACTTGATAGGTCCACATTTTTTACCGATGCGGTTAAATGGCGAGGTATACCGCAATTTTCTTGAAGAGGAGCTACCCCTACTGCTGGAAGAAGTTACGTTGCAATTAAGATTACAAATGTATTTTATGCATGACGGTACTCCAGCGCATTTTAGTTTAGTTGCTCGCGAGTTTTTGGACAATACGTATCCAGATCGATGGATAGGACAGGGGAGGTCTACAACCGTGCCCTCCTCGGTCTCCAGACTTCAATTCTTTGGACTTTTTTCTCTGGGCTCACCTTAAATCATTAGTTTATACGACTCCCATTGAAAATGTCGATGAACTGAGAAATCGTATTTATCGCAGCTTTTTAAACAATTCGAAATACCCCTGTGGTATTTTAGAACGGACTCACCAGTCAATCCGACGGAGGATAGAAGCTTGTATTGCAGTTGGGGGCGGTCATTTTCAACAGTTAGTATAAGTTAATTTTGTTTTACTAATTATTTTGTTAATTTATAATAAAAACATTAATTATGTTAACTTACTATTAAACATTGTACAACTTTAGAACTAAGCGTTTTTGGACATATGTTCTTATGAACATTTATTATCAAAATAACCCCAGGAATCAGCGGTTAAAGTTTGTCGCATATATTGAGAATCACCCTGTATAACTGTCATAGTAGTAAAAGTGACAAGGTGTAAACATAACAGTAATTTATGGTATTCTGTGAGTACTGGTTATCTACAATATGTCAAGTCAACTGCGGTGCTTCCAAATATTAAAATGTTTGTTATAGCTATTGCAAATAAGCTAAAATAGTAACACGCATTTGTCATTATTAAATGAACGTCATTTATTGTTTTACCAACGCGATTGGGAAATGATTAAAAGATACTATAAACAATGTAGGTCCCAATACGGAGCGTTGCAGAACGCCCATACACGCTTCACCACTACAAGAAACATCCCTACCTATTACCACTTTTTGCACCAATTTAGGCGAATTCCAATTGATTGAACCGAATGTAATATACAATTACTATCAGTCGCTTAAATTCAACTAAAATCGCCTTAACTTCGACTTGATGGGTTCATAATTTTGACCAGGAATATATATTTCATACACCGACGTATGCTTGAAGGCTATCCGATCAGCATGACTTCGGTTTAAGTGAACAAAAATGTTAATTGCTTGTATAGATTTAACTACTCATCCATCGATTACCTCGGTGTATTTATGTCCGTGCTGATACCATCGTCTGCCAGGCATTGTGAGACAGGGAGGTATTTAAAATTAATACCCGTTTGTTTGCTTGGTTTTTTTTTTTTTAGCTCTCTTGGACTCCTGTTATGCCTGCCTCGTTAATTATTTTCACATACGTATGTTTCGTACTGGATAAGTCCGGTGAAAAAGCTGTATTAGGCTCGTTATATTGGAGACGATGTGTTGATGATGGTAAGAGATCTACTTCTCAGTAGAGGTAAAGAGGAGTAGATGTTATAGTTAACAACTGACAAAATTATTTGTCATGCAGTGGAATAATTATGGAATGTAGCGATACGCGTTATAGAGACAGTAATTATATCTAATTTAAACCAGCGAAGAAACTTTAACAATAAGGTATACAAATGTTAAAATAATGTCGACGTATCACTGTATAATAAAACTGAATTCCATACGTATATGTTTCGAAGTTCACTTAAGTTAATTATACGAATGCATACAGAGACAAAAGCCCCATCGCCCAAAGGCAAAACTGCGCCAGGATCTCGCTAACAAAACAACTGTATAGGACTGCGCATACATTTAGCGAAATTAATTACAGAATATACCACTGCGGTTCCTATAACTTTGTATAATCTACGACCGCATACGAACTGTGTCTTGTTTTTTGTTTGTTTCAATAAAATTCGCATATAAATTCAGTTGTTCGTCTGTTTTTTGTGGCGGGAAAACAAAATTGATTTTGATAAATATAATTTAATATAATGCATAGGAATTTTATTTTTAAGTATTATTTTTTGAGGAGAAAAAGTAGTTTGTTGTTGGCGTTTTTATTTTTCAGAATTCTTACAATCTATGTAACTAGAGATAATCTAAAAGGCAACACAAAACGGTATGCCTTTATAGTATATTAAAACACAAGTTTAATAAAGCGTACTTTTGTCGCACGAGACCATGTTTGTTACAATGAATTACAATGTTTTGGTATTAATAATATGTAAATTATTTCTAATCAATGATAAAAAGACTTACCAAGTTTTTGTTTTATTATTTTAAATAGTTAGTGACTCTTTATTCCTGCTTATTTTATCTTTTTTTTTTTAATAAAATACAAGAAATAAAGAAAATGTCACTATTACCTATTTAAATAAGTAATACAATTATATAACTAACAGCTTCTTGCGGGTTTCGCCGTGTGTCAAAACTTTCACTCGACGTTTCGCTGTTCATACTGACAGCTTCTTCAGGATAACTGAACTGATGCTCCATGGTCCGACATTCTTCTTATATACGCCCCTGGTGCATCCAACCGCGTAGTTTCCGCTCCATTGACCGTGACGGTTCGTAGTAGGCTTTTCCACGTGTTGCTAAGGTGGTACCCTTCTTCTCTGTTAACGGTTTTATTCTTCTCTATTTCTATGGCTTCCCTGATGAGTCTTTTCCCGTAGTTCTTGGTGGTAGTTATTACTTTTACATTCTTGAAATCCATTTTGTGTCCGGTGTCGTGCATGTATTCTGCCACCGCTGATTGCTCGGTCCTTCTTAATCTTGCGTCCCTCTCATTCTTATGTCGATGGCTCTTCCTGTTTGTCCGACGTAGCACTGTCCGCATTGGCATGTTATCTTGTAGATACCTTCTGTGCGCCCCTTGGGTATCTTATCCTTTGCGGGTCGGTAGATACTGCTGGATCGACGTTGCAGTCCCGAAGCGTACTTGTACGTTACGTTTCTTCAAAATTCGGCCTACTTTTTCGGTGACTCCTGCTATGTAAGGTAAACACGCCATCCTCTTCGTGGTTCTGTAGTTGTCTCCAGTGTCGTCTTCTTCTTAGTGGCTCTCCTTATGTCGATGTCAGTGTAACCATTCTTCTTTAGTGCTTTCTCAAAATGTATCTTTTCACTGGTAAGATGTTGTTCGTCACTGATGGTTTCGGCTCTGGATAGCAATGTTTGTATTAATGTCTTCTTCTGCATCGGATGATGGTGAGATCTTGCATGCAGATATCTATCGGTGTGCGTCTTCTTTCTAAAGACTGCGTGCTGTAGCATTCACTCTTTTGTTTTCTTGACCATAACATCCAGGCAAGGGAGATTTCCATTTTGTTCTTTCTCCATGGTAAACTTGATGGCTGTGAGTTTATGTGTTCCAAGAACTGTTGTAGTTTTTCTTCTCCGGGTTGCCATATTACAAAAGTATCGTCGACATATCGCAGCCAACACTTGGGTTTCATATCGCTGAAACTTAGGGCTTCTTCTTCAAATGCTTCCATAAGCAAGTTGGCTATTACAGGTGATAAAGGGCTTCCCATTGCTGTTCCGTTCTTCTGCTCGTAGTATTTTTCTTCATACAAAAAAAATATTTCTAATCAATGATAAAAAGACTTACCAAGTTTTAGTTTTATTATTTTAAATAGTTAGTGACTCTTTATTCCTGCTTGTTTTATCTTTTTTTTTTTTAAAAAAAAACAAGAAATAAAGAAAATGTCACTATTGCCTATTTAAATAATACAATTATATATTTTATCTTGTTATAGTGCTTAAACCGTACTCAAAATATAAATTATTTTAGCAATTCTTACTTTTCAATGAAAGCCTACACGGAGATATTCGAGTGCTGCACAAATATAAATAAACAGTTACATCTAAGACGCCGCCAATGTGTAGAATATTGCGAAAACACAGCTGCGTTGTGGTTCGTGTCGAACAAACAAGTTATGCATATATGCGTCATCGCTTGCATTGAAATATTCCACGTGATTTATGGGCGCATGTGTGTGTTCGCTCGGAACGCAGACCTCCTTGCTGTGATTATAACACTGTTTGAATTGCGAAATTGCCAGCGTTTAGCCATGTATAACTTATAGAAGGTGATAGTGGCAGAAGGTGGCGCAACCTAAAAACCCAAAATTAAAAAAAATACCGAAAACTGTGCTATAACGAGCTCCAATATAATGCTGTTTTCGATTACGCAAGGATTTCATTAGAACACCGAAATAGAAAAAAATATTTTGGATGTTAATTTATGTCGCTACGTTTGCAGAAGATTAATCCATCATTTTCCTGCGTTGTTGATATTGTTCTTTTGCCCATTCATCTTAGTGGGCTTTTACACCAAACTAGCATGCTACGTGCGACTTGCTGCCTGGCAGCAGAAAATATGCTGCTTGTTTTGAAACGTATATTACTAAATCAATGCCTTCTCACCGAAGTCGCGAATCATGAATGCGACGTGGCAACGTGCGACGTGCAACGAGATTCACAGAGCAGGTCCCTATATTTTTGCTAGTTTGCGACTTTACCTCTGGGTGCATAGTTGTGAGTTAATTTATGTTTCCAAAGTTTTTAATTAATTACGTGATGTCCAACAAATGCTTACTGGACGACGAACAATTTAACATATCTTTTGTGCAGGCGATTGAGAAACACCTTTGCCTCTACGATAATATATTGAAGGCATACAGCAACAGAAATGAACAAGACAAATCTTGGGACCAAGTTGCTGGGTTATACTTTTCAACGAGTAAGTGAGTTCTATGGCGGCCGTACTTTTTATTATCGCATACCATACAGACAATCAAAATTCGCGTTCTGGGAAGGAAAAGGAATCAGCAAAGAGAAAACGTTTACAAAATTTAGCATTTTTTTTTTCAATTCTCCTTTATCTCCCTTCAATCTCCTTTATTTATGTACAAACATTGTTTTGCCATGGTAATGCATTTGCAGGTTTCGTAAAATAAGCACATAGCCTATCTCGTAAATCGCCTGCTTCTGTTTGTTGACGTCCATGAAGCTCTTGTTGTAGGGCTGGTAACATATTTTAAGCTGAGCCAATGTCTTGGTCGTTGGGATTTGAAAACCGACTATCGTGTTTCCGAATAAAGTTGTGTAAAATACACGCGGCTTTGACAATCTCCAGAACTTTTTCTAGCCTACAACCTATTTGTGTCTCAAACAAGCATTCCAAATGCACACTCAACACTCTTGCGAACTCTAGAAAAGTCTGTAGTTGAATATCCTTTTAGGGTTTGTTAATGTTCTTCTGGCATAAGGTCGCATAATATGCTTATGAAGGGGGAATGCTTCATCTCCTACAAAGAACATTGGAAAGGTGGAATTACTCTCATCATTAGGTAAAACAGCAGGCGGTGGAATAGTACCTGTCAGAAATCTCTTTCCATTGCTCTATTGCAGGTAATGCCATATACTTGGGTTGCAGTACAGTCCACAATTTCTCAGCAGTATCACCAATAATGCTACTTATTGTTGTCCTATAGAAGTTCTGGAATTTCTGTGGATGCATTTGCAGCTGTCGGGGAACAATATACGCACTATGTGTATCAGCATTGTCGCGTAAATACGGATGAACCCTTAATCTCCTTCTTCTTTTCCTTTTTCTCCTTAATATAACTGCTGCAATTAAGGCAATGGTATCGTCTTCTCCAGACGACATTACGAAATCAACTAAACTCCACACATCGAGAGAAATTTTCATGTAGCATCTAGCAGACTGTGCGACTTTGGTATGAAAGCGAATTTAGATGACGCACGATGCGACATGCTTTCTGCTTCCAGACAGCAAGACGCAAGAAGCATGCCACTTTGGTGTGAAAGCCGCCTTAATCCAATTCCCTCAAGAAAGCTCATACATAAATTTTAATTTGAAACCCATTCAAATGACCAAATCGCACCAATAACACATTTCTACCGGCAATATCCATCAGTTTAATAATCGCGCACGAAAACTATCTAAAAATAAAACCTCACACGGGTCCGAAGAAGAGATGTTTATTAAGATCTTCGAAAACGGTTATCACCGAATCCATCAGGGATCCCTCTCTCTCTTTTTCCGTCTCTCTTCCACCGCTCGAGTTATAACAACAGAGTAACCGATTCGAGATGAGATGGCGATGTCAAATGATTGATTGACAATGGAAAGAAGTACAATGACTTGCAGTAAGAGACGCTAATGCGCCCTTCGAGTCTCGCTGACAAGTCGCCCGATTCAGGGCCGGCTCTCCTAGTAGAGATCGAATCGCGTTAATTATTATTCAAATACATTAATAATCTACAATGAGAGCGTATCTGCCATCTCTGAACTGTCCCGCTAATATTTTAACAATTGCGTCCTAAAATGATTAATTTATTTGTCAATTAACACGCAGTTCTACTGTCAATCACGGGATAACTGACGTGTGCTCATACGAAATAAGGAGTACACTCACGGGCAGCACTTGTAAACGGAATAATTGGGGTCTTACACCTTCGATCTTATATCATTTATTTGCTCGAATGTACGACATTGCACTTTAACTACGTGTGGCAATAGCACATTGTATTTAAAATAGTTTTTTTCCTGAGCGTTCAATACATTCATTGGTGGTACTTATTTATTGTGTAATAAATTATTGGTAAATGTAAACAGTTATTTAAATTGATGATGTCTACATACTTACGAATTATGTACGCATAGATTTGAAAAATATATTTTTTGCGGATAGCATTTTACAATTTGTGCTGCGAGTCATAATTTACAAGCAATTTCTTCAAACGATGAAATAATCGACTACCAAATAGACAATAATCGCTTTAAATAGAATTATGACAGGAGTAAGTAAGTTAAAAGTAAAAAAAAATCGATAAAGTTGACTTTCGATAGGGGTTCCACACAGTGCACTGATTGGACCCCTATTGTTTATAATTTATTTGAAGACACTAAAGTTAGGGTTATCCCTTTAGATTTATAGAAGTTCAGTATCTCTGCTGATGATGATAGCTTTGCTATCGAAACGTACGTCCAGTTTAGTGCAGTTTGTGGTGAGGGTCCTATAAGAAGTTTGCACCTTTAGATTTCTGTTTACAATTATTTTAAACAATAGGAACAGAGTTGACGGGATCTTCGTCTTAGTAAATACTATACAAGAACAAAATCCACTCATCATCGAAGAAACGTGCCATTTTAACACTTCGCACTAAAGTGTGAAATAAACACGCCAGAAATAGAAGAAATCAAAGACAAAGAGTTATCCAAATTAAACGCGCCCAAAGTCTCTCGAAGTGCTAAAAGAGAAACTTTAATGTCGTCGCGACCGAAATTCTCCTTAAATACGTGATTCACTCGAGTTTCCTAGTTTGTACTTTGGTGATGTTGGAGGAGACTTCCCTTCTTGCGCTCTCTCGGACAACTACCTTTACTTCGGGAGTTGTTAAATATTAACGCAGATTTCCGAGAGCCCAGTCGGAAACTAGGTTTCCAGTGGCTGATTAAAATAGATGGTTTTTCGCGATGTTCGCAAAGTTGTATGTCTACCCGTTGACAATAAGAGCAAAGGGAGAAGATACATATATATGTAAATATATAATTTTTTTTGTATAGTTGGTGTTATGTCTTACAAATGAGGTGGTAAATTATTTAGATAGTTAGGAAGGTTAGGTCATATAGGAAGTATTGTGGAGAGGTAACACTTTTCTTTTGAAACTATTACGTAGTTGTTGCTATCTATACTCATAAAATATTAGCTGCATTAAAAAAAAAACTATCAACTAGAAACTTCAAGAAACGAATGAAATATGTATAACAGAACGCTCAAAATAATTATAACCGTTTATAAATACATGCATGCATGTATCATGCTAGTAAGCACCCCTTGAAATAACAATAACTCATTTTCTTATTTTATCTCTAGCATTCTTAATTGGTCTTTGCAGAGATGAAAATATATTGCCACATATTTCGGCTTTCAATTACATATAACAAATTGACTAAGGTTTTTCATCTTATATGAACATTGTTTTATAATCTGTGTGTGTGTGTTTGTGTTTTTCCCCGTAGTAATAATTTATAACGAAAAAGCAATTTTAAAACCATCACACTGGAGCATGACCTTGGGGTACGTAGATGATCTTGTCATTCCGACCCAGGCTAAATTTAATAGTGCAGTTCGGGACAAAATTGACCAAGCTGGATCAAGAAGGAAGGTTTAAGTATTAATCCCTCTAAAACGAGCACAGTAGCATTGACGAGAAAGAGGAATTTAGATAGTCTTGGGCCCTAAAAACTGCAGAGTGAAGTAATAAAGCTATCAAAGGAAGTGATACACCAGGGAGTCATTCTTGACTTCAAGTTTACTAGGAATCGACAAGTTCAGAGGATTAAAACTAAGGCGTAAACACAACACTTATGTTGGCCAGCAGAACTCATGAAAAAATATGGGGCTCTTATGATATGTTGGACATACATTACGGTGGTTAAATCCATGATCACTTATGCATCTCTGGTATAGTGGACAAGGATGCAGCAGCAAGCTGCTATATCTAAACTCAGCACGATATAGAAGCTTGCGTGTTTTAGGAATAAGAGAAGCAATGAAGACTGCTCCTACAACAACTACAACAATAATGAAATGCTTGACCTCCATCTTCTGCATTTGCAGACAATGGGGAAGGCAAGAATGGGGCATCTTTTTAGATCTTAGCATACTAAGTGGCAGGTATGTAGAATAGGGATACAATGATATTGTCCATTATGTAGGAATGAGAAGAGATCATATGATTTCCACATACCGGGTGTCCAGCCTAAGATGCAACGGTCCATAGCAGATTTATTATTGTTTTTTTGGAAAAATGTTTCAAATAAATGTTGCCCCGAATCATATTCTACACATTTTAAAATTAGTTTCAGTAATGGTGACTACGGTTGTATCGGAAGTAGATACTAACTTTATTATTTTAAATGGAACACCCTGTATATTATTGTACTTTTGGATTCCTTGTTAAATTTAAATAACAATACGTTAGGCATACATTGAGGCTAAGTTGTACCGTTTCCGAATTACATGACGTTTTTCGAAAAAAATGACATTTGCAATGTCTGCGGTGTTTGGAAATATCTCCGGAAATACGAAAGTCCGCCATTACTGAAAGTAATTTTAAAATGTGTAGAATATGATTCCAGGCAACATTTATTTGAAACATTTTTCCGAAAAAAACAATAATAAATCTGTTATGGACCGTTGCATCTTAGGCTGGACACCCGGTATATCTAATTTGAAATCGCGGATTGGATAAATTGGAATCAGTCCAACTACTAACTCGAATAAGTATAAGGAACAAATAAAATATTACAACAAAATACCCGTATATGACACTTGACAAATTATTCTCAATATATTATAATGTTTCCACTTTCATACCTAGCCTGAATGTGGTTATGGATGTGAGGCTATGGCACTGTATTACATGTTTGTATTTTTAAAATTCTATTTGCTAGAACCAAACCACTTTTGAAGGATGCAGATACGATGGATTATCATTTCGCTTATTTTCCATTGTATAAACGTAAATTGATTCAATCATATCCTACTCGCTGGAGTTACTTTACAGAATCCATTTCACTTTAGCTTAAGGACATCAGTCAAAAAGGATTCCAATTCTGAAGGTTCGCTCATCGATTTTATTCGAATTAAAAGTAGATTCCTTTTACCCAATGTATAAGAATCTATCTCCTCTTTTCATTTTCAATAGAATATATTCTTGATATACCGATATAGACAAAGAGATATTATAGATTTCTATCTTAATATCGGTCATAATATCACTGATAAACATAAAATTTAATGGGTATTCGTGAATATACGCCCTCATCTGGGATTCGTCGAAATCGAAGCCAGTTCAATCCAGGAAATAGAGAGAGGAATAAAGGGAAACGAGGGCCATTCCTCTCCGTTTGGATTGAATTAAACTTGATCCAGGCGCGCGAAGAAGCCCGAAAAAAAATATGCTCCATCTGTTTTTATTTTACCTTCCAGCGATATTCCGACGAGATGGAATGGCTCTCCTCTCCCGAATGGGGTATAGCAACATCTCGATCCCCCATATAACTCGCCTTAGACCGGCTAATGATGTGGATGCGTTCGCCCTGGTTAATGTCGAGATGTTAAAAAATATATCGCCCGACTTTACGGCACAAAATGGCGCGCGCGCAGATACCAATTTCTCCGGAATTAGTGGCGCATAGTGGCGGCACATTAAAAAGGATCTGGTTCGAGTTTTTTCTCTCATCTTTGCCCGTCTTCTCTTTTTCCTTTTCTCTTTTTAGGTAACTCGTCCGTTTTCCAAATTCGATTACATTAGGCTGAGAACATTTTGCGTGGGTACTTTCCCTTTTGTTCGCGAGAGCCCAAGGGCGCCACCTTGTATCCGCCCTAACTGAAGATAACGGGCCTGTAATGCTTGCTCTTTCGTTATGTTTGTTTTTATTGGAGTTAATAAAAAGTGGAAATTGCGGAAAAAACACGCTTTAAATTCCTATTGAGCGGAACGGGCCTTATATATATCTATATATATGGAGGAGAGAGAAGAAAATTTAATTTTCCCAATGATTACGGCCGTATATTTGATATAACCCTCGAAATTGCCCATTCTATAATGGGACCCTTACTTACGCAACGGCCACGTTAAAGGCAACAAGCTGGGAAAATTGGCCGGAGCGTAATGAAATTGCAGGAAAGTCGCTCTCTCTGGAAGTCGCGCCGTATGATCTTTAGTAAGGAATTTCATTTCGAGATTTCCTCGGGAATTTTTAGTGTCTTCTGTTTTCTTACTTCTATTATACTAGATGTTAGACGACATAAAATATGCGCGTAACAAGAGCAGTTGGTTCCTTTCCTATTTCTAATAAAAAAAGGAAATTTCATAATACAGGGAATTCTATTGGATGTCCCAAGTAGTATATTTAGTTGTGATTACCACTGCTATAGACACAAATACTTTATTACGTAATTTTTACTACTGTAAGAATTCTAAATTCCATCCTGTATAATGCGAAAATTTAAATTCATTTTATTAATACCTAGTTGATAGGTACCGTGGCATTTGCTGAGTAGCGTCTGCCTCACAGGAAACAATAATCTATTTTCGTTTAAAGACTCGCGTAATTAAAACAATATGGTATTACCTTGTATGTTATCTGCTTCTTTGTTTATTGTATGTTACATTTGCCGTTCAACAATTCGCACGGTCCTCTCAAGTAGGACGTCTGAAAGTCAGAAAAATAACGCCTTCGGTCATACTTGCGCCCTCCTGTAAAGAGAAGCGAAACTAGTTATCGGTGCGAATTGACGTCACAATCAACGTTTATAAAAACTCTTAACATTGCGGTTTACAATTAATTAGTTCGCGGTCCTTCAATTTAGCTTCAGGAATAAGCATGCGTCCCCTTCGTATCGGGCGTTTCTAAATCTTAAAATTAAAACTTCTCATCTTAGTTTTTGCAATCAAAATACGCTTAAAATTCGAGAAGCTTTCCTCGAGAGGTGTTTTGTTTTGTGATAAAATTCATGAAAATTACCCCCCTTTATTTTGCTTAAAAAAATTGTGGGTGTTGTGTAAAGTTTTGTGCCTTAAAATTTGGTTTACGAGAAGAATTATTTTTCCCACATCGGCTGCAATTTCTGCTTAAAACTAACCAATGCAATTACGGGAAAAACGGTACCTCGTTCGCTCTCTCTCTCTCTCTCCCTTAATAAATAAATTTGTAAGGAAAATTTACCTGAGCTTATGTTAATCAACAGTATAAAATTTTAAAATATTCAACAATACAAAATTTGTGTTTTGCTTCCTTTTGTTCACTTGTTATTTTATTTAATTGTGTAGTTTGTTAGATTATTTCCAATGTCTCAAATATTCAATATATAATTGTTAAAAAATATAAGTCGTTCTATTATTTCGCCATTTAAAAGAAGTTCAGTTTGAACCCTTAGAAAGGGGGTGGAGAGGAAGTTATCATCGGTAAGAGGAAGCCGACGAGAAGGGTAAGTCGACAATCATTAGGCTAAACTAACGCCTGCTTCGACTGACGGTGGAAAATCAGTTGGGAAACATCTTTGGCTAAATTACTAAACCATTCCTACCGAACAAAAAGTTTGTTTCCCAGCAGTGGCTCGCCGGTCAAAAGAGCAGGAGGGGTTGTTTGCGAGACGGAATTTGGCTTGTCTCATTTGAATTTGGGCTAGCCATCCCCAAAAGTTTCCAGACAAGAAAACCCGTTTCGTTACACTACAATTACCAACTTTGCAGGGGTATCTACTTAGACGACATATCTGTAGTTGCAGTTACGTAATGTCCACCAAATAAATTACTTTATGGTGCTAAGAAACACATAGTTACAGATTAAAAGTGGGCGTTAGTAACATATGCTACCAAAATCTGTAATCATGACCCGTTAGTAATATATTCGGTAAAATTGAAGTGAGCAGCACATAGATATTACCTACCGAAGTTATTGACATTTTTTTATGCTATGCTATGATAATTATATCAACAAAACTATCGATCGTCAGTATTATAAAAAAGAATGTTACCTAACCATATCACAAAAATTAATTTTGATATACAAAAAAATAATTTTCTTATTTATTGATCTAGATCAGTGAAATTTTGTATACATGTCAAGGAAGGTATGGTGTATAAAATCGTTTTTATGAAATTTTGAAAATATGGTTTAGGTTTGTATTCATTGGATGATGAACATAAACAAATAGTAAAATTATATGTTTTGTATATACTAATCGGAGAAAATTCAAAGTGAATTGGCCTTATTGCATTTTTTTTTTTTGATTTAGGGAATCTAGTAAACAAAAATATTAAATCATTTCATAGCATATACAGGATGGTTATCTTTGCAGGAATGATATTGCCATATCGGAAGATATACGAGATGCAAACTGATTTATATGGAGAAAAAGAAAATGCGTATTTTAGAGATGAATAAAAGTGCATTAAATTTAAGAATCATATTATTCCGGAAAGTTTCTAAAAATATGCAACCTCTAACATTGTTCTTTCGTCCACAGCTCTTAAAAAAAAAAAAACAAGCCGATTTCATGACAGTTTGTAATAACTGTAATCATTAACAAATTAAATTAAGAAATAAAAGTGTAAGATCTTCTCTAGTAGAATGAAATTATAGTTTCAACGCAACAAACAATCAAAGATCAAAGCGAGGTGAGAATAAAAAACCGCCACTCTTTTAAAAATAATCCTCTTTGATGCACAAAGAAGTAGACTCCGCGTTACTAAGAATATTTACCATTTCCTTGAATGTCTAGGTCACTATTCACTCATGGAACCGCATTGAATGAGAGATTTATTTATGTACTGGTGTTCATATCTGCGCTTTTATAGCTCAACTTCTACCAGACGTGCCCCACGATGGGCGCCAAAAATAATTTTGTGATTTACGATCTGTCGATGTTTTACGGCAGAAAAGGGACCTTTCGTTTGAAATATTTTGAGAGATTTTTTCCTTTTTTGTTTGCATGTGAATTAAAACCGCTACTTTTAAAAATAACCCTATTTGAAGCATTCAGAAATATTGTGTGTTATAATTAAGAATATTCACCATTCCTCTGCATGTTAAGGATCACTATTCACTCATGGAAATGCATTGCAAATGAGATATTTATATACTGATGTTTATACCCGCGCTTTTAGAACTCACCTGTCGTGTGCCACATTGGGCGCTAAAAATAATGTTATGATTTACGATCTGTCGATGTTCTACGGTGAAGAAAATCATTTTTTTTTAAAGATTCAGTCGAATTTAATGCTTTCTATTCTTCTATCGCTTTTTGGTTTACGAGGCGTGCAAAAAAGACAAACGAATAACGTTCGTGGCCAGACAGACGAGGGATATTCTCTGGCAAGCGTTTGTCAAAACGCAAATAAAACCGTTTATTGACTTCGTTTTAAGCGCGGCTTTTGATGTTTCTCGTCTGTGTCGGTTTTCCAATGCCCCCCCCCCCACCCACTCCTTCCCAACGATACACAATTTCCTCGTATTATTTTCCATTTTCGACGCCCGGGTGACAATACAGCGTAGTGCCCGAGTACTCGTTTACAGTATAATCGATACGCCAACCCCCTTCACCCACCCATCGTCCTGGTGGTGTGTTGCGGTGTAGTTGTAGTAGTGTGTGCCCAAATAAACTTCGACGCTCAGAACTCGCTACCCGTCGCTCTACTCCTACCATATTCGGAATATTGATGTAGTCACAACTGTATTAGGTTACGCAAGGGTTTAAACGACTTGATGCGGTAATAATTTTGCATAATTTTATCAAACAGGGATACAATATTGTTGTGTCGGTCGGACTAGCACCCCGAAGCGCCCGAAACCAAATATATTATCGAGTTTGTTGAGTTTACGTATAACACACTTATAATTATCTGTTAAGCGTCTAGAATCTCAAATAAGCCCTGGACTAACGTTTCAACCCAACGGGAATTATTAGAAGATAGAGAGGAAGCTATTAATAGTCCCTAACAGCCAGAAATATTACATAGATATTTTTAAAAATATTTTTATAAATATTTTTCGTGAGACGTTTTTGAATATATTTTTCATATTTTTTTTCTAAATATAGATAAAATATTCAATTAAAATATTTATTCCATATTTTAAAATTAATGTAAGCGCTATATTTTTTCCAAAATATTTGTAAAATATTTATATGAAAATTGAGATTTTTTTTATGCAATCTATTTAATTTGTCAAAATGAACTAAAATTGTTCTTGGTTATTTAGAATGTATAACATCGATAACGAAAAGTTGAAACATACATAGAGTTGTCTAAAAGGCAAGAACTTGTTTTTTCACACTCACCATACAAGTTAATAATCAATAATTCTGGCATCTTTTAAGGCATACTGAAGGTTTATCAAACTAATCACTATTTTTTAATTGAAGTGTACTAAATAAAAAACAAACGGATTTATTATCATTTTATTTGAATAAGCCAATAAAAATGAAAAATACTCATTTTTAAGTCTAGTCTTGGCTGGTGCCAGGCACCACCCTATGGCTTTTTTCATATCTTCGGTAGTGGCGCTCTCATGGCGTTTCCTTGTGGCCTCTAAAACAATGCCAATTGTATTAGATCATACCATGAATAAAACATCGTACAACATTATCAACACCTACTAATACATTTGGAGCATTTACAATAATTGGAGTGGTAGCTACATTCTAATACTTACGATACTTATTTTTACTTTATTTCATAATATTTGAGAACATTCTACGTACAAACAATAAAACAACACAACGTATTCTAACCTGTATTTGAGGTTATGACGCTTATCTGCCGAGATGAATCTCTTAAGCAAATCAACTAGCAATTTATCTGGTAGATGCAGTACATATATGATGCATAAAATTCCTACAATTTTATTATTATTAGATTTTTGTACATAGCGATATTGAGCATTCCAATTATCTTATAAATGCCATGACATGTTCAAAGTTTTGCTTACCTCGTAGTCACCACAAAAACTAAAACACCCCGCAACAATTAATTACATAGTTAACGCTAATCTGGCCTAATCGTATATTATTATAAACTATAACATGTAACGGATAAACGAATGAAAACGCTGATGATACGCGCGTGCACGTATGCATTCTATGTACCTAAACCATAAACGCATAAACAATACTAAATCATATAACACCGGCACCGTAATGAATAGAGGTGTTGTGTTGACGTTCGCAACTTACAAATATCACAAATAATATAATACAAAACGCAGATATATTAATAGAAAAGTTACAGCGCTCAACTTAGATACTAATTAAATCATATTAGATATATATTATCTAATTTAATCTTTAAACTATCATTTTAAATAGGTACATACCTACTTAATATGTATGCATATTTTACCCATTTTATATTATTCGTCCTACGCACCAAATGTACAAAAGCAAAAATTCAATCTTTTTTTTTTGTATATGAAATAAATATTTACAGAAATATAAAGCAAAAAATTCTTGCAGAGTTATGAAAAATATATTGAGGAAACATTTGCAATAAAATATTATTAATGCTACATAAATTTTAAATGTTTTCCTAATATATTTTATGCATATTATATTAATATAACTAATATTCAAGAAAGATTTAATATTTTTTAAATATTTATAAAATATGAAATAAATATAGTTTGTCACTGGGGTCATGACTGACAATTTTGTTAAATGATGAATTCTAAATTTTGTTTTGAAATGTTTCGTAAGTATCGCTAAAGGCATGCACATACAAAGAGTGTCACTTCTTCTCCTACATCTTCGCGGCTTGATAATTCACAATATTATCAATATAAAAAAAAATATTGCTTTTTAATATATATATTTGTTTCATAACTTCGAAATAATGTATTCAAACAGGAGTATTTTGACAACAATAGTATTTCCGGTAAGATGATTCAATTTTTACCTTTCGACGTAAGGCAAAATAGCAAGTTTCCTGTCTAAAACAAGCATACCAACCATATGAATAAATTCAAGCGGTTCCCAATCAAAACTAACAATAAAACAAAAACTCCTTGCATCCTATTGTCTGCATTAAGTGTAACGTAGCGAGATCTGAATCGCTACTATTACAAACAACCCAAAGTAGGATGTCGTATGTACGATGAGGAACGCTAGAACGGCATTATTATTAATAGATTTCCGTGTTGCGGGAAGTTTTTGGCATACTTAGAAGTATCCCCCTTCTCTCTCTCTACCTACCTGAGCCGTATGATTGATCGGTAACCGTGTACAGTTATAAAAGGAACATTTCGTACTCTGTAACGGGTATCTAGTCGATCGACGGAGACATGCGTCGATTAATTTCGCTGTTACGCTAGACGTAACCGAGAGAAAAGAGATAAAAAAGAAGGAAATTCACTGCTGGTGGGTAGGTTAGAATAATCGATATTTAAATGGAGTCATCGTTTGACGTTTTGATAAATTAAAATGTCAGTTAGGAGCGTGTACTAACTAGCTTGAGATGGATAATTAATTAATATACGCCTAAAATATAATTTTTTTGTTGAAGTAACTTATAGAATCGTAAGTTAAATATATTATTTTCTCTTTAAGTAGTAAAAAAGAAAAAAATAACGCAAATGATTCGACTAAATTTAAAATTCAAGGATTAACTTAATTTTTGCTTCATTAATACGCGCAATATTCTCCACACCATTTTATGTCTACTACTGCAATTCATTTGAAAACTAATTAATTATTAGCCAGGGGACAGGAGCCGGTATTTGTGGGCCCAATCCTAATCAAAGAATATCATAAGCCAGGGGAAACATACAACGGTCTTCCAGGCAGAGGTATTCGCCCTTGCGGCCTGTGCAGAAATGATTGCAAAAGGGGCCTACATGAGGAGGAAAATCAATATAATGACTGACAGCCAAGCTGTCATTAAGGCAGTCTCAAACCCTGTAACTAAGTCAAAACTAGTTAGGGACTGCAAACCAATCCCTCAATGCACTGGCAACGAGACCAACACGGTGGTCTCTGATTTGGGTGCCGAAGACATGAGGATGATAAAGGTCAACGTAATAGCCGATGAACTAGCCAAGGAGGGCTCTAAGAGACACTTCAAGGGTCCAGAGCCCGTATGTGAAATTACTAAGGATTCCGCAAGAAGGGAGATCTGGACCTGGTTAGAGAAAGAAAGTACAAAGAAATGGAGGTCGACTGAAGGTCAACTCCGTACCAAAACGCTGATTGGGGATGGGGATGGTAGTTTCTCTGATAATCTACTCAAGCGCAGTAAGAAAGAAGTTAAAACCATTACTGGGTTGGTAACTGGACACTGTCCTCTGAAAAAGCATCTATACAACACAGGCCGTGTAAGTGAACCGTGGTGTAGAGGACGCGAACTACAGGAGGAAACGAGTTTACATGTAATTTGCACATGTAAGGAACTGAAGGTACTCAGGCAGAAATATTTCGGGAGAGATCTATTGGAGCCCTCGAAGGTCCTCAAGTTTTCCACTGGGCAAATACTGGTTTATAGAGAAACACCAAGCTGCTCGAGTGGAAATAAGAGAATCAATAGGGATGGTGCAATGAGCACCAAGCTCAAGTGCCCGAACATCAAGTGCCCACCCTAACTTGAATGAATGAATGAATGAAGTAATTATTGCCTATGCACACGATGTTGCACTAATAAACAGGGTAAAAAAAAAAGAATTACCTAGAAGAAAAATTTAGCAAAAAAGACAGTGAAGTTATTCGGGCTCAAAATTAATGAGGATGAAGCGAAGTATCTAATAATGAAAGAAGCTATAATAAATTGACGAAGATATAGTAAATTCGAAATGGATACAAGAAACTACAATTCACTTTGGGTACTTGGGGGTAAAACAAATAATAATAAAGAGGGTAAAGGAATAGAATAAAAGATTAAACAATCGCATGTCAAGTTGCTTTAATTAATTTGAAAGAAGATTATATATTCTTATGGCTTGCTTAATAGTAATACTTTAATGTCTTTGATGTTTGGAGTGGCAGTAGGTATCTGGATTTTGTGTTCCTTGTAGAATATTTATGCTGTAACATATGATCTTTGAAAAATTCATAGTTTTTACGGAAAAACACTTAAATCCATATGTTGCAGGCACTCTAAGGTATAAAATAGGATACAGTCACGCTCTTATTTTTAATATATGTCTCTTTACAGGAATCGCTAGATTAAAGTCCAAAGATATTTTTTCCAGTTTCAGTATTCTATCGATCTCCAAAATATAATACCATACTTACATACATGTTTTCGCACGTATAATATTTAAATAAATAAAAACCTTGAAATAATACTTAGAGTCAGCGCCATTGTGTCGATAATATATGAACATGGTAAGTGTGTATATTAACAAACTTATGTAGGTATTTACTGGTTATTAGTTTTCAGTAGGTAATACCAGCAAATTATTATACTGATTGAAATTATATCAGTAACCAACGCCGACTAGATACCAGTCCCCGGGCATTTGAGTGGGAAGTACCCCGAGAACACGGATACGCATAATAATAATAATAATAATAATAATAATAATAATAATAATAATAATAATAATAATAATAATAAATAATATAATAATAATAATAATAATAAATTTATTCATCCTGAAGATCTATAAGATATAGGATAAGTCAAACAATACAGTATGTGCATGCATTACTTTAGGAATCAAATAGTTAGTACATAAATAAACGATTAAATTCTTAAGATTCATGCTCATTAACAACAGAAACAAAAATATGTATCCTAAAACTTATAACAAAAATAAGGTAACACTATGTAATACGCTAAGATTAAACAGAAATATATTAAGCAAAAAAAAAAGCAAAAGAAATAAACAAAAATGTATATATGTTAATAAAAACAAATGTGCTTACAATCTATCATTAAGGTATTCATCTGTGGAGTAATAAACTTTATCTGTTAGTAAGGACTTCATCTTGTTTTTGAAAATACTTATAGTTGTGCAGTTTTTAATATTTTCGGGGAGGTGATTATAAAAAATAATTCCTTTATACGTCGGGTTTGATTCATAAAGTGATAAACGGTGCTTAGGGACCTGAATGTTTTTATTAAATCGAGTTAAGTGTTCATGATTATCTTTATGTCTTACAAAGTCATCGATGTGCACTCTTACGTACATGACACATTTAAGTATATATATGGAAGGCATCGTTAACAAATTGTTATTTTTAAAAGTACTTTTACATGAATCTCTGTAGCGTAAGCCAAAAATGTTCCTTATTGTACGTTTTTAAAGTAAAAATATTCTGTTTGCTTGGAACACGCCTCCCCAGCAGATTATACCATATGTGGCGACATTTAAGAAATTGCTAAAGTAAAAAATTTTACATACATTGATATCACATAGCATTCTCAGTCTTTTTGAGGCATAGCAACAGCCCGCAATCCTGCCAGCAATTCTATTTATGTGAGCATCCCAAGATAAAGAATGGTCTATAGTAACACCTAGCAAATCTGCGACTGGTACCTGTTCTAGAGACTTACCCTGTAGTCTTACCAATAGGCTTTCGGTGTAGTTAGACGGAATAGGTGGAAATGCATAACCTTGCTTTTTCAACATTTACAGATAGTCCATTTTTTTAGACACCAGTCATGTACTTGCCAAATTTCGCGTGTGCAATCAAGACTCAATACTTCACTGCTAAGATTGTTATTTATGAGACTAATATCGTCGGCATACAGAATACACTTGCTGTTAAGGTGTAAATATGCCAGATCATTAGTATAGGTAATAAATAATAGTGGCCCGAGGATAGATCCTTGTGGTAGCCCACTCCGAATATATGTTTTGTCTGACTGTACAGATTTAATTCTTACGAGTTGTTCTCTACCCGGGCATATGACATTAACCAGTCTTTTGCATTCCCCCTAATACCAACGTATTCTAATTTATTTTCTAAAATATCGTAGTTTACACTATGGAAAGCATTAGAGAGATCAATCAGTATGCTTATGACAACTTCACCTTTATCAACCCTACAATATGCTTCATGCAAGAACTTAACCAATGCCGTTATTGTAGAATGCCCAGACCTAAACCCATGTTGCTGGGTATTATGCAATAAGCTTTTGTTTAAAAATGGGACAATTCTTTTACTTACTTCTTTTACTTAACATCTATACCCCTACGCAACAATATCCCGTGCGCACTCCTGGAGTACTCCGATACACTACCTTCTCCCAAACATTGTAAAATTATAAAGTATGACAGTAAATTTATTTAATTACATAATATTTCTTTATTTATTAATTTTCCCCTACCGAGGTTTTTGATGCTACAGACACAAAATTAGTAGGTAATTATTTAATTAAGCATTTCTACTTTCCAGCACCACGCGCTTATATTCGCCGAACTTTTCTTAAAGTAGAGATACTTTAAACATCGGCGCTGAAGTTGCCCGAAAAACACGCATGGCACTGATAGAAAGGAGAGCAGACCAGCGAAGCATTAACCCTCATTCAGTGTGGAAAATTATCAAAAAAAAGTGATTTTTACCAAGAAAAATTATCTAAATTTTTTTAGTGTGTATCTTATCTATGCTACTCATACATTATAGAATCAATAATAAGAAAATAACAAATTGCTGATTATCCTAGAAGGATTTACTGTTATAATTTCCAATTATTTATTAACCTTAACATTATTTGACATTTCGTTATCACCGCATCTAGATTTATCACAGCTACCAAGCCAAATACACTGATTCTTATCTGCATAAGAGTATATAAACTGCCACAACTGATCTCGCAATACCCAGGGACTACCACTAAACTTCATCGAGTCCTTCTTAGCCTCACCTCTTTTTAATTTTCATCTTTCATTTACCGCATCGTTACTCGCCAATACCACATCGCTCCAGATTTCACAGATCGACTAACCCCGACAACGCCGTATCCGCAGGTAAGCTCTATATAAATGAGCAAAATATTTGCATATTTTAATGAGTATGTCAAAAAATAAGAAGGGGTTGTCCCGTCAGTGCAGGCCATCTACTCGGAATCCGATTGCCTGGCATTGTAAAACCTAATTCTCGTACAAACCCGAGACGCAACACGGATGGCGAGCAAATATAAAGGACCGAGAACGCTTGTATGCGCCGCTGATGCAGTAAGGGGATGACGATAGGTCCCGGTGCAAGACGGAAGAGGGGGATCTTATGTGAAAAATGATTCTTAAAAAAATTATACGTGTCGCAATGGGACTAGAGAGAGGTCTAGTCTACAATGAAATTTTCCACCCAGCTGAGATTCTGAGTGAGTCAGGGATTATGGTCGGCCTATTATTCTTTCTCCTCGGTGTTTTTTTTTTTCTTTCTTCTTGCTTGCTTTTTTCTGTAAGCTAGACACAAGGGGTAGGAGAGTGGATTTACTCGTTCTTATGTTACCGTTCGGAATTGAAGATTATAACCCGTGATTCTCGAAAAGCGATGTGGTATTGTGAAGTGTTATTTGGACATATAATGGATGCAGCGAAACATATAAATAACTTTTCTTATTGTGGAAGAAATAAAATTATTCTTTATATATAAAAAAAAAAATATCTGCGTGATTTTAAATCTAAAACACATTAGGTCACATTAAAAATCGTATGTAACACTTGGTTGATATTAGCATACATGCTATTAGTCTACTTTATGTTTTAACCAACCTCCAGTGACCAACTATATTTATTTCATATTTTATAAATATTTAAAAAATATTAAATCTTTCTTGAATATTAGTTATATTAATATAACATGCATAAAATATATTATAGAAAATATATTAGGAAAACATTTAAAAAATATATATGTTATGTAGCATTAATAATATTTTATTACAAATGTTTTCTCAATATATTTTTCATAATTCTGCAAGAATATTTTGCTTTGTATTTCTGTAAATATTTATTTCATATAAAAAAAAAAGATTGAATTTTTTGCTTTTTTACATTTGGTGCGTAGGACGAATAATATAAAATGGTAAAATATGCATACATATTAAGTAGGTATGTACCTATTTAAAATGATAGTTTAAAGATTAAATTAGATAATATATATCTAATATGAATTAATTAGTATCTAACAATAAGTTGAGCGCTGTAACTTTTCTATTAATATATCTGCGTTTTGTATTATATTATTTGTAATATTTGTAAGTTACGAACGTCAACACAACACCTCTATTCATTACGGTGCCGATGTTATATAATTTAGTATTGTTTATGCGTCTATGGATTAGGTACATAGAATGCATACGCGCACGTGCGTATCATCAACGTTTTCATTCGTTTGTCCGTTACATGTTATATATAGTTTATAATAGTATACGATTAGGGCAGATTAGGGTTAACTGTGTAATTAATTGTTGCGGCGTGTGTTTTAGTTTTTGTGGTGACTACGAGGTAAGCAAAACTTTGAACATGTCATGGCATTTATAAGATAATTGGAATGCCCAATATCGCTATGTACAGAAATCGTTTAATAATATAATTGTAGAATTTTATGCATCATATAGTACTGCATCTACCAGATAAATTGCTAGTTGATTTGCTTAAGAGATTCATCTCGGTAGATAAGCGTCATAACCTCAAATAGAGGTTAGAATACGTTGTGTTGTTTTATTGTTTGTATGTAGAATGTTATCAAATATTTGAAATAAAGTAAAATAAGTATCGTAAGTATTAGAATGTAGCTACCACTCCAATTATTGTAAATGCTCCAAATGTATTAGTAGGTGTGATAATGTTGTACGATGTTTTATTCATGGTATGATCTAATACAATTGCATAGTTTTTAGGAGGCCACAAGGAAACGCCATGAGAGCGCCACTACCGAAGACATGAAAAAAGCCAAAGGGTGTACCTGCGCACCAGCCAAGGCTAGACTTAAAAAATGAGTATTTTGCATTTTTATTGGCTTATTCAAATAAAATGATAATAAATACGTTGTTTTTTATTTAGAATACTTCAATTAAAAATAGTGATTAATTTGATAAACCTTCAGTATGCCTTAAAAGATGCCAGAATTATTGATTATTAACTTGTACGGTGAGTGTGAAAAAACAAGTATTTGCCTTTTAGACAACTCTATGTATGTTTCAACTTTTCGTTATCGACGTTATACATCCTAAATAACCAAGAACAATTTTAGTTCATTTTGACAAATTAAATAGATTGCATAAAAAATCTCAATTTTCATATAAATATTTTACAAATATTTTAGAAAAAATATAGCGCTTACATTAATTTTAAAATATGGAATAAATATTTTAATTGAATATTTTATCTATATTTAGAAAAAATATGAAGAATATATTCAAAAACCTATCACGAAAAATATTTATAAAATATATTTTTAAAAATATCTATGTAATATGTCTGGCTGTTAGGGAATGTTTGAAGATAATGAACTGGACGAGTTAAATATAATAATATAGTTAAACATATCTGTTATTTTCTGCCACGCATTGTCTTTATCACGCCACATTTGTGAATTTGTCTTTTTATTTTCTATAATGTCTTTAGATTTATGCAATATGTTAAAATATAATGTCTTTTCATTTACCGAAAAATTTGAAGCTCTTCTTTTTTCAGTTTTCATACCAAATAAATATACTATATACTCGTTGAGCAACACAAATCCACACAAAATACAACAACAATAATGAAACACTGCGTAGGCTTTCACAGCCGGTATAACTATATGACAGCTTCTTCAGTTCAGTTATCCTGAAGAAGTCAGTATGAACAGCGAAACGTCGAGCGAAAGTTTTGACACACGGCGAAACCCGCAAGAAGCTGTTAGTTATAACAATAATGAAAACTCGTATCAAGAATTCAAAGTAAAGATTCTCCTTCTTTCTGTGTGTTTCTCTCAAAAACTGTTTGTTACATTGTTTACAAGTCATTTTCACACTGTCTGACACTGTTGCCATCCGTTTTCAATATTTAGCTAAGCTTTATTCCTAGTTTCGGCGGTGCAAAACATATTCACCTTAAGGTTCACCTCAGGCTGAGACTCTACTTAATTAAGTTTGCTATTAGGGAAAACCGGTGCAAATAACTGCTAATGGTTTAACTGAAACATCTCATTTGTGGTGCAAATGGGATTGGAGTTGTGTAGTTTGTATAGATACACAAGAGAGATACAACAATACAGATATGTATATATTCATGTAGTTTGTCGAAATACACTTTTGAAAATATTACGGTGTTGGCGTTAATTTTGCGCTAGTCATATATTTTAGTGTTGATTTTTACAAACTTTGCCAGACGAATTGACTACATGTGTTTAGTAGAACAGAAATTACTAGAACTTGGTGTGAATTCTTTGTTCAGATATGAGGATTTACTATTTTCTCTAGACATTCAGAAGCATCAACCAATCAGAATTTTTCCCTCGGATAGAAATATAGAAACCCCACCTAATCTAATACGGTATTGCATCATACGCACCACCTGCATTGCACGTGTATCTGTTTTCGAGTTTGTTTCTGCGTATTAACATATCCAAACAAACCACCAAATGTAACTGACCTGCAGAGTGTAACCTTGTGTTATTAAACGTTAATTCCAGTGGGCATAAAAAATTTCAACATCTTAAAGATGTATTGGGAACAACTATTACCTAATTAGTTCAGATTTGAATCAAATAGCATAAACATTCACTTAATTTTATAATGGTTCTCAAAAAATCATTTTAAAATTAGTACGTTTAGTTGAAACCAAAACTTATGAATGAGTGGTTTTGCATATTTATAATTGAGAAAACGTCTTAAAGAGAGAATATTATAGCACTAAGAAATGGGAGTTGCATATTAAGAAGACGTTGAGTTTTGAAAACGGTGTTAAATCATCCAATAGATCGCATTCATTTAGTGAAACAGCTAGTAAATTTGTCTAGTCTAGATCAAATAAAATGTGACTAGAAGTATATCATAATTCCACGTGTTAGTTGGACAAAATAATTCCTTAGCAATAGACAATACTTGACTATTTTTGTTCGTCAAATTTAAACTTCCATAGTTCTCGACAAAATAACACGAAAAGAGTGTGGACTTCTCCTGACTATTAAATTAGTCAAAAAAGTGTTAAAATTTTCAACAGTGTAAGGTTAAGATGATTCAGTATCTGCATGAGGCCAACAAATTCGATACAAATGTCGTGCTGACATTTAGATTCTTGATTTAAGGGCGCCGTCATATTTTCATACTTGCTATAGGTAAATTGTAAAAAAAAAAAATTAAAATGCAAAAATCCCAGTCGTTTCCACAAATATCCTGGCTAATACAAGATCGCTGCGCTAATAACTCACGTATATTTTTCCCCAGGGGTAGGCGGACAATAAAATCTTAATCGGGAATGCCGACATAAAAACTACTCTAAACCTATGTTTTACTGGGGGCAATATAATTTGAGACGCTGAAATATCTAGGAAATTTTAATTCTGACGAAACGTGCAAGCGCTTTCCGGTTAAATTTACGGGCACACTAACGAAATTTACGTGCGTTTGTGACGGGGTGGCATAACAAAGCTATTTTTACTTCCGACAATTCCAGATCGTCTGTGTCTTTTCGATTCGCTGCCGCGAACAATACAAAACGAAAGCGGTATAGGTGTGGGAGTAAACGTATTAAAATATCGGCCGATAAAATACATATAATTCGATTCGGCGCTACGAGAAAGAGAGAAAAACAATGAAGAAGCAAGAATGAAATTGAAGAACTATTAAGATGTAAATTCGCACAGGCAAACAATAACCTGTAAATGTACTATATGGGCGTCGCTTGTTGTATAATAACGGTATTAATACAGCCATAATATTTTTACTGCATCCAACGTGTAGCTGCCTATATTTACGACGCAATAAATCCGGTAACATACGCTAAAACAAAGTACCCAAGTGTCATTTATACGCCCCAAATGGGGATGAGTTGTTTTTCTCATGTATTCTTAAACCACTTAATAATAATTAAGTTGAAATCCAAACACAAAAACTACACCGAGGGAGAAACAGCACGTTTCTGAAGTAGTTCCAAGTCGGAGCTGGATATCATATTATGAGGAGGGAGGCTATTTTAAGATGGAGAGAGACCCCTGAAGACATTGCGAGACCACTGACAGCTAACATGTGTTAAGATAACCTTACAGACGAGGCGACTGTTGTGTTGAGACGCCCTTTCCAAAATATACTAAAACGTGTTTACCGTAATGATGACAAGATTTCACAACATTTCGTCCTTTTAGCGTCATCGGTAGCCGCTATTGCTAGCGCTTTAATTGTTTATTTTCGATGTAACACGTTGTTGTAGAATTATATAATTTATTACGTGATATTTTATCAGGGTATTAGGGCGGTGCATTGTAGAAAATTACAGTAATTTTGCCATAGATTGCCATAGAAATGACAAAATCGAAGAAGGCAACACATTACAGCACACTGAGAGAAATGAAATGGTTATTTCAACATTTTTCATAGTGTCACGAATTTGAGCATTGATTTAACCATGTTGCATTTAAGTGAATCATATGCACCCTTTAGAGTTAATTTAACAAGATTATAGTGTTCAGGCGTAACCAATATTTTATCTTGTTGATTTAATCCCACAAATTGTCGATTTGACATTTGAAAAAGGTGTTCCTTTAAATATTTTCTATCTGTGTTAACTTAATGAAATGTAATATTTAATACTATTACATATAGGTGATCGCACATGCGTATAGTCAGTCAGTATCCAACCTCCGTGGCAATAAGACCTATGTTTATAAGTTTCTGTAACATTAATATTGAATAATAAAGATAATCAAAATCCATCGCGCAGTATATACATATAACATGACGCAGTCAGAATAAAAAACAAACAAAATACAAAAAAAAATCAGTAAAAGGAAGAAACAGTGCAACAAATTATAAAAAAAAATGTGTCAGAAAGGAACAAAACAAAATGGAGAATATATCCCAACCCGAGAAGATGAAAATGGAGTGCGACCTAGCAAAAAATTGGGAATTATATTCTACCGCGAGTGGTTGCAGTGGGAAAACAGCCGAAATACAAACAGCGACGCTGTTAGACTGTATAGGAAAGCAAGTTCGAGAAATTTTAAATAATATTGAAATTACGCTGGAAAACACATCGATCGACAGCCGGAAGCAGGAGCAAGACAGAAGACACGTTTCACCCAACGGCCGCACAAGGATGGAAGATCATTGGAAAGAGGTGTCCCGGCAAATTCAAATAAGATCGTTTGTAACGGATTCGAACAATTCTACAACAGGTCGGTGTACACGTTGTAATTTTACGCATGCGCAAAACAGTTGTCCAGCTTAAGGTAAAATATATGATAAATGTAATCGTAAAAATCATTTTGCCTCTAATTGTTTAAGTAAATCGATTAATATGATAAAAACCAATTCCGTTGAAAATAATGATTATTTGATGGGTAGTATTACGAAATCGGTAAATGCTGATAACGAATTTTGGTGAAATGTTGTTATTAATGATTTATTATGAAACGTTAAATTGTACTTTCCTTTCAAATGTATGAATAAAACCTTTATAATTTTCTAGTTATGTTATTAAGCTAATATAAGTTTAGTATATAATGCCGTAAATGTTATTCTTCTATTACCTAGTATAGTCTTCCTAATTAGGCAATATATAGCTATGCGTTGCTATCAATGGACTAATTGCTGAATGTGCGGGCGGATTTTTAATTTCATGGATAGATCCATCGATTACAGTATATCTCTGTTTAATACATTAATGATGCAGTAATGGATGGATCCATCGATGAAATTAAAAACTCGCCCGATTAGTAACGTGATTTTAAGCAAAATCGAAAATGGTTCCACTAACAAGAAAATCTTTTTCGTATAACCACCTAAAGGTGTTGAATTACATGCAAATAGTCATTCGATGAATACTACAGGTAGGTTAAATGAAACAATATAAGTTTTGAATTAACATTTTATAGTACTAAACCAATATTATAAAATTATAGAGACAATTATTACTTCGTGTGTCTACAACAAGTAACTGTGTTGGGATAATGTTGTTGTACTATTCAATTAGCAGGTAAAAATTGTTAATGCACGAGGTGTGTGATCTTAACCACATTTTACTTAACTGCCCCTTACATAAAGATTATCCATAAACTCTCTTATAAACCAACTGATGGGAGAGGGAGTCGAACTTCCTACAAGTATAATAACGTTAATGTGCTATAATAATAAAGTTATTTACGATTTCATAATAAATGCACTTACCAAAATGAGCATACAAATATAGAGGTAAAGTAACTTCCATCCTAACTCAACCTCTGTGGGGACAACCTATTTTCCGTTGGCCGAATTCTTGTGTTGTTAAAAACGTTAGTCATCCCGACAGGCCCCGGGATGTGAAGTGTGTGACCACGTCTTAGTCCTTCTAGTTAACCTTTAACCATCATAACACATAGTATTATGCTAACTTACTTTTATATTACCAGTTAAATTCTATAGATTCTAATATCGTTCATAATTCTAAATCATTGAGGCACATGGGCTATGATCCCAAGATGCTAAAAAACAAAAAAAAAAAAAAAAAAAAAAAGTTTTGAATCAACATTTTATAGTGCTAAACCAATATTATAAAATTATAGAGACAATTATTACTTCGTGTGTCTACAACAAGTAACTGTGTTGGGATAATGTTGTTGTATTATTCAATTAGCAGGTAGAAATTGTTAATGGAAATTAAGTACATGTTCAAAGAATCACGCGTAGTCTGTTTCTTATAACATTTATTATTATTCAGTTAACTAACGCAATTTAACATTTTTTTCGTATTGCATTAACACTAAAATATCATTGCTCATATTGAAAAAGAAAGAAGTGTTCAATACGCCATTTTATTAGTTAATACAACACTTTTTTTCTCTCGGTGGCACACTTCTGGAAATAGCACAAATATGACAATAGAATGTATCAATTTGTATTTGTAAATGTACTTACATGTTGTTACACACAGGAAAAGCAGTTAATTAAAGTTGCACTAATTGTAAGATATACCTTATTTCATGTTGGCCCTTGCCTTGTATAAATTGATGAAGATGATAGAACTTGCACTTTTCTTAAACTTTTGGGAACTAAACTCTACACTTTGTACCAAACATGTTCTGCACAATAAAAGACTTCATCTAATGAATGCAGAGTCCAGTCAAGGATTATCTGGCAGATCCTCAGAAAAAAAAACATTAACTTTGGATGGTTGCTATCCGGAAAAGGTATAGATATGACAAAATCGAAGAAGGCAACACATTACAGCATGTTTTTGCAACCACATATGTATGTGCAGATCTATTTATCATACATTTTGGAAATAGCACAAACATTGCCAATTAACTAACCTCTAGGGATTCTTGAATAATTCCGAATTTTATCACTTCACAATAATTTTTTCTCGTATTTTGTATTTTCAATGGTTAGATACTAGTTTATTGAATTCATGTCATATTTATTCATGTTTGAAACATTACTACGAATTTTTGCCATTTTCATATCATCCTGTTTTGATTATAATGCCACACACATACCTTATTCCCCTTCCTCTACCCCCCTCCCTCCTCCCCAAAAAAAGAACAATAAATTTCAAAAAGGTTTTTTTATACCGATACATTATCATTCATTTCGAAGGGTTCCGTTAGAAAGAAAAAATAATTCTTTATCAATTTCTTTAGATAATTTCGATAATTAAAATTGCAAAAAACAAATAGGCAACCAATTATACCCTACACCCTACACTGTAAAAAATTACAGTAACTTTGCCATGGTAAATCAGGAATATTACATGTAATAACGTTGTGAATTTACCACAATAAATCATGTAATTTTTGTTTTACATATTTTTTCTAGGATATTTAACATGGAAAAAGAAATTTCGGTAAAATTTATAGCTTTCTCATGTAAGTTTAAGATGTAACAAAAATTTAAAAAGGAAAATACAGGAAAAAAAAACATGCACAATTTTGTATTTACTCTCAAAATTTACTTAAAAGTGTAAAATTGACATTTTTTTGGGGTATTTAGTGCACTTTAAAAGTAATTTTACTAGTGAACTATTAATTTTGCTGTAAAAATATGAGGATCTTTTATATTTACTTGTTTTTACTTGAATTTTCGGGTAAAACTATAGATATTATGGAAAATACGAAATTCATACGCCGCAATGTGATTGGTTATTATTGGATTATTTATCTGTGCGCGTAAGTAATTCTATTCGTTTGTCGAACTTATTATTTGCTCAATGATATCATGTACGTCACAAACAATCGTAGGTTTCGCGTAAGCGTGTTCATTCTTGATCCCTGCTTGAGCGATTCAGTATGACCTAATTAGGTGCTATAAAAGAATTAGGTAAGTTGCTTGCTCTCTTTATAAAAATACATATGAAAATTACTTCAGTGTTCGGTAAATATAGAGTTCATATAAATATTACATACGAATTTTACAGTACAATCTTTGAAAAACACATCAGCATGTGAAATTTACTAGATGGTAGAAGTTTTACCTTATGAAGCAAATTTACCTGTAAAATTGTAGGCAACTTTGTTACCAACGATTTTACATGTAATTTTACTGCAACTTTTTTTACAGCGTGTATGAAGAATCATTTTCGTTAAGCCAAATGTATCATCGTTCGTTGAAAGATTCATTTCGTGTGAGAGTGTAATCATTACACGGCTGGCAATGAAGTAAAACATGTGTGTTATGATCAAATTGTTAAAAAAAAAATGGATATTACGTCCTACTGGAAACTTAATGAAAGGTATTCATGTAATTCATTTGACTCTGCGTGAGTTAATTAATCAATTAATTAAGGAAATGGAGGAATTGAGGTAACGGTTCACTTTTTTAATTAATTTTTTTTTAATTGAAGCTACTCGTTTCGGTCAAACGAGGACATCCTCAGATAGTAGGCTACAGAAACAGTCCAATAAGGAGAATTGTACAATAAAAAATTAATTAAAAAAATCAACTCAATCTCAAATTATTCAAACAGATTAATTCGATTATTTTAAATGTGTAGGCTGTTAATTTAAAGCAATACAGGGTGTATCAGATATAGAGGTAAATATAATAATATATAGCAGCTGTAATCATATACAATCAAAAAGTCTTAATGCACAGGGGGTCTATCTGTAAGCATTAACGAGAAAAAAGATATTTTATAAATGCCGTGGGCTAGAGCCGCACCTGTGCCCAACCTAAATGCTGTCCCGAGTATACCCACACATACCACTATCATTCAGCCATTACCGCTGTCAGTTTTGTGTGGATCGCCGCTTGGAGTGCAAGCCACTTCGAACATTTTATTTAAATTCTTCCCGTCTCGAAAAAACGATCCTTTTTAGGACTATCATGATTTCATATAAAGAAAATCGAAGCTTGATGCATCGGCAAAAGCGCGGGAATGTATAGATTCATTTTCGCGTGATATCATAGTAAAAAGGCGTGTTTGCAAATTTTCTGTATCTACATTTGTTTCTGTGTAATTCGATTCAATTCATTTTGCGTTATATGATTAAATAAATCCAAAAGAAATAACTCAGATTCATGTGGTACCGTTTATTAACAACTACCTCTCGATTCGACAAAGCAAAAGAAAAATATTTACGTTTTTGTAACTATTGAAGTCGCATATCCGGTGAAACTCGAACGTCTTATCAGGATATTAAAAATAATACTTTGTAGACTTACGTAGAATACTCTTAACAAAAAAGCAATGTTTATTTTATAAAAAGAAGAAATTTAAAACGCTTCAGTTTTGCTATTTTTACAAGGGCGTTTATTTATTCAGAATGACGTTAAATGAATTTACGGCATACCATTAAGAATAATACTAAATGAGTGCAATGTATTTATACCTAATATCACGTTTAGCGGGTGATTAACATAACGTTTCCTTGCATCAGGCCCGGACTAAAGAATTTTTGGCTCTAAATTTTACTTTTTTTTATTCTTTAATGATGAAATCCGGTTTCGGTGGGTTTATGCTTTATATGTCGTGTAGTTAACACCCAAGCAAAATTACCTTTTTTATTTGATACACCCTGTATATTACCAGGTAGCAAAATATCATTCCTAGATTATTCTATGAATATTCTTTATGAATATTGGATTATTCCTAGGTGGATCTTAGATAGCGACGAAGTTAATTACCGCCAAATTATGAAAACCACCTGTCTCCTATTATCATCCTATAATCAGCTTTACTGGGAGAAAATTCGAGAATTCTGCACTCATACGCATTCGCGCTGTTCATAGCCTTTTCCCGTGACGAACGCCTTAAGATTGGCTCCATCCGCGCGCCCGGCAACGACATACCATAACCCTCCATCGCAGATGCCCCCCTCACACGAACATCAAGGAATTCATATCTACCGAACGCTCATATCTAAATTTCGGTTACAGCCCTGGATGCGTATAGCAGACTGCCTTCCTGTAACCTCTATATATCACGTCCGAAAAGGAATTGAGATCCGTGAGTTATGGCGTCAGTAAAGGAGTACGCCTGACGCGTTTTTCCGAGAGCGTCAAGGAGCTATGCGAATGGAAGGAGGCCGTTTTAGTGGGGAAATGTTCGGCTCAGGTGTCACCCAATGGGCGATAGCTTTCTTGAAATTCTGAACAGGATGTATTTCGTTTCGTAAGTCGATACTTTTGGATAATTCTTCTTTAACGATATACACCATTCCAAGATAGTAGCATTCCGGTTCAAATCTGATTAACAAGATATTATTAGATATGTAATTAACCCTAAACTTACCAAGGTGTGCTTTTGAGGCACAATTGATTTTGAAATTGCTGGAACTTTGTAAGTTAACTGCCCACAGACTGGAGGATTTTTGTATTCTCAAAATAAACTATTTAACACAGAATGACATAAAAATTTTTTAAAAATATTTTTCCTATTTTACTAAAAAAATTAAACATAATTTACCGACACGTCCTACCAAGGTGTGTCTTTGAGGCACATACTGTTATTATACTATAAAATGCATTGCTACGTTATTTAAAACTAGGTATGTGGGTAAATCCCCCGTAATAAGATATGCTTTATATTTCGGGACTTTCCCCTTGTATGTAAGAACTTCCAGTTGCATATGAAGGGGAATTCCCTAAATGCGTTTTGCTAAAACAGTCAGCTTACAAACTGCATTGCTATCAGTGTATTTGTGACTTTCCTAACGAACGCAATTGGCCGTTTTAGGTGTCTATTGGTTAATTTTATTTCTTTTACCTAGTGGAGAGTATAGTTATAGACCAGGTAAGCAAAATAAAGTTTTGATTGACCCCAGTAAAATAGATTTGTTGTTTTATGCTTATTTGGTTTTGAAATTTATGCAGAAAGTATGACCGATTGTTGACTGACCGACGCCGGCCACTAACTGAAAAGGAGTTGCTCGATGCATTGTACGAAAGTGATGAGGTTTGGAAGGAATGTAAATGATGGTGAAGATGAAGAAGGGCCAAATGACGAAACCTCTTCTAGTGAAGCGGATTATCAAGAAACTGGCGATGAAGAAAGCGATGAACAGAAGGAAGTGACGATAGTGATGCTAATGATGAACCGCCCGGCCATTCGCAAACTTTTATTGGAAAAAGATGGTACCGAGTGAAATGCCACGCCGATTGCCAAGGGAAAAACACGTGCACACAACATAATTACAACAGCTTTGAACAAAGTGAAACTTCCGCCTGGAGTGCATGTTGATACTCCTTGTGACGCATTCAATTTGTTTTTTGATAATACGGTTATTGGTATTGTGGTTACTTTCACTAGTAAGGAGGCTGTTCGTATTCTTAGCGATTTGTGGAAACCAGTTGACGACGTTGAAATCCGTGCTTTCTTGTGCCTTTTGATTACTGCTGGCAGAAATAAACAAGGAATGGTGGACTATAATGAGCTATGGAATCCTTTATATGAAATCCTGTTTATCGAGCGTGTATGTCACGAAATAGATTTACTCAATACTAAGATTTATTCGTTTTGACGATAAAGCGACCAGAACCCTCCGAAGCAAAAGGACAAGTTGGCACCAATTAGAGACCTGTGGGACCGTGTTAATACAAACTTGCTGAAATATTATCTTCCTGCAGTAACCTAACCATCGATGAACAACTGGTGCCTTTTTAGAGGTCGTGTATCTTTCCGACAGTACCTGCCAAGCAAGCCAGATAAGTACGGTATGAAATTTGGTGGATATGCGATAGTGGAACTAGTTATCCGTTACGTGGTATACCGTACTTAGGAAAAGAAGTCTCAACAGAGCAGAAAACTTAGCGCAAAAGGTGGTTGAAACCTTTGTGAACCTTTTCTGAGAACTAAAAGGAATATACGTTCGACAACTTCTACACCAGCTACGAGCTTGCATCCAGTTTGCTTACCAAAGGTCTAACTTGTGTAGGAACGCTCAGAAAAAATAAGCGCTGCATACCACCAAATTTTTTACCTCACAGGCGACGGAATATTGAAAGCAACTTGTTTGGTTTTCAGAAGACAATGACTTTGGTATCTTATGTACCTAAGAAAAATCGCTGTGTCATATTATTATCTACAATGCACAAGGACTCCACCATTGATGAGGAAAATAAAAATAAATCTGAAATCAATAAGTACTACAATTCCACGAAAGGAGGGTGGATACACTTGATCAGATGTACATACATATTCAGTAACGCAAAACTAATAGGTGGCGTTTGTCTATTTTTTCAATATAATTGATGTGTGTGGAGTAGCTTCATTTGTCATTTGGAGAAATATCCATCCTGACTGGCATATTTCCAAAAAACTTCGCAAAATTTTCTTACGAGAAATTACAACAGAATTAGTACTGGGGCAAATCAAATTAGACGTCGTAGTTTGAGTGGCTTGCATAAAAGTCATACTTCATTGATACAAACTACGTTGAATCAAGTACCAACTACAGGGGAGTCTTCGGCTCGAGAAGTAAGAAAACGAAAACGGTGCTATATTTGCCCATCAAAGAAAAGCAGAATGTCAACACAGTTATGTGATAAGTGTAAGCAAACGGTTTGTGGTGAACATTCAGAGAAAATACTCACGTGCACAAATTGCAAACTACATAAATAACTTTCAAATATTTTACTATCTTGTACTATTTTTAAATTATATCTTCTGACACACAATATTCTTTCTATATGTTTTAATCTTACTGTATACCTACTACATGAAATAAATAATGCATATTTTGCTATTATTTACATCAACAGTGTATACAAATAGATGTGTGCCTGTGAGGCACACCTTGGTAGGACACGTTACGATAAAACGTTGGTAGGACTAGGGTTAAACACGAAACTTCGAAAAATCTCGTAAATCGAATAATATTTTATATAATAATATTTTATTTTACTCCGCTGCACAAGAAGAGCATTAGATAGACTTGAATGGCTATCAATACTATGTCTATTCAAATTCAAATTGTGATTTGAGAATTTGTGGTGAGGTATTTTGAAGTATGTAGCGTCGCTAACCCTAGAGTTGCGAACATTTTTCTCATGCTTATTAATATTAGTAAATGACAGCTCTTACGAAATACCTTCATGCTACTGATAGAGAAGAATGATAGCACCAAGTTACTGCAGCATAGCAGGAAATACACCAGAACACATTCTATCGCATAATTAATTCAATGCCGAATCCCATTCCTAAATATATTCATAGAAAAATTGGTTATGCTATTATTTTCTAGAAGTCATTTATTTGTATTTTTTTCCTGAATATATTTATATTTATACAAAAAAAAAATGCGCATTTTCAAGACATATGTCTTCATTATTATACTATGCTCCAGTAGTAAAAAAAGTTGCCCGGACTATAATCTCTTATTCACATATTTTTTTGTACATAACATCTTTTAATTGACAAACTGACATAATTTTTTAAAACAAAAACAGTTAACAAAAATCTCGTTTGGGTGAGTTCACCGATTAGGTAAGAATGTGTATCAAATTATCAAAATTAATCTTATTTACATTTATTCTTGTCAAATAGGCCATTTATTTCTCCTACTTCTTAAAGATTAGCGAAAAATCATGGACTCCAGTTATGGGATTTTACCCTACATATTTTTTTCCTTCCTACCAAGAGCACACGCATTTGACCCTCCTGGTGCAACCAAATTTGAATCCTGTGTACCCGCTTAATTTGAAACCCAAAATATGGCACAGCAATATATACATCGATTAAAATACTAAGCAGATTTCGAATAATTGTAAGTAAAAATTTTATATTTCATGAAAATAATTGCATAAAGAAAGAATCAATCCAAAAAAGAACAGTCCAGCATTTTATTGTTAACATATAAATTACCATAATAGAATGTTAAAATCAAAATCTAGTCATAAAGCTGTTTGTAATTAATTTTTTTTTCAATCTTAGTGTGGAGGTGTGTTCCAAATTTGGCTGTCTTTCTCTCATCACCTTGCAATTTCTTCAAGTTTTTATTTTCGACTCTAAAACTTTTTTTAGGTTTAGTATAATCGCGTTGTATCCAACTAACGATCATTTTTAACTCAACTGCGTGTGTATTAAACGATTTTTCTACATATTGTGTTGTCTAAATACGTAAAGTGTAATTATCATTGTTTGTTGTTCCTTGTTCATCTATGCGACCTATTTCAAAGATTCAATTTCAAAAGATAAAAAAAAACTTCTTTGAATGTTAATTTTTTTAACGTAAATCAGTTAGTAACTTCTCATACTAAGCTTTTATTCAATGGCGACTATATTTTCTCTTCCTTTTGTTTTTCACTTGGTGTTTTAATTATTATACCAACAAATCTGTTAGGAAGTCAAATTTAAGTAACCTGGAATGTCCCTAAGACAACAAGGCCGATTAGAATAAAGAATTATTTATTCTGCTAAAGTTTTTAACACCATTTTGCAGTTTAGTTTATTCAGTAAACTTGCAGATACACCAAGAAAGAAGGACTATATTTTCTAGAGTCATACTCCCACAGTAACATTTTGTGAACCTCAAATCAAAATAAACTTTATTGAACTTCCGCACCTAAAAATGTAAACAAAACATCTCAAAACTCACACGACTATCAAACAAACACACAGCACCTATGTATGTATCTCTTATATGTATACAATAATATCCCCTCGGTAATATACATTCGCTTATCAACACTAATAGATTAGAACAGCGTCTTCCATGCATAGCTGGATTAAGTCAATTAAACGTGTTAATTGAAATATTTACTCGGCCGTATGAATAACTTTTAACACGTATTCAAAGCCGGGGAGGTGCTAATTCATTTGTTTATACCTTCTTTATACGCTTACGGCTTAGGTAGGGATGTTGTGTGTGCGTGTTAGTGTCTTTCTTATTTATTTTTCGAGGCGCTAATGCACCCGAGAAGATTGTCTATTAGTCGAAGAGGGCCTTAATTCAATTTATTCGGATGATCAACAGACGAATCAGTCGGGTTCAGAGAGGCCAGGAGCGGACATGAAGTTAGATATCTATCATAAGCCCGGACGCTTCAAAATCCCAAGAAAGGATACGTGTAAGCGTTGAGATATGTACAGCTAGTATGATATTAAAAAGTTCACAATAAAATATTTAAATTGTTAAAGAATAAGGAAGTATTAGAAGTCTTACACTTAGATGGAAAGAATTGTTCAACAGGTCAAATCTCATAAACAGGTTTCTTCACAAAAAACTCAGATATTTTTTGTTTTTACAAAAAATTATCACAGATGAAAGTCTCTTATCATAGTTTGTTTTGAATATGGCCATCCTGATGCCAAAAATATTCAAGTTGAACATATTATTCCTTCTGGGTGTAATGTTTCTAAGCATATTGAATTCAGATCGTCAATTTTAACATGGTAACAACTGTACATAGATATAAATGCCCCTATATGCGTGTATAATGTCTCTACATACATAAATACATACATAATTCTTCAGGGCTTGTGTCATTCGTTGGAAAACTTGAATGTTCGAATCTCCAGACCGTTATCCGATGTCTACCATATCAATCACCGGTCACAATGTAAACTTTATTACCATTGACGTCTGTTATAAATGATGTCCGAAGCATAATCACCCGTATCTCGTTATTGCTTTTTCGTTTTTGAAAACTATCTGCCATCTACACATCGACAATGTCTCGAGAAACATATACGAACGCACCGCCTGTGGGAGAGAGGGCTGCTATTCTTTCCTTTTCCCTGAGGCGTGTGTCGCTTCTAAGGATGTATACATAGGTGAAGAGGAAAGGGGGATTCGACCACCTAGAGTTTGTTCTTAAAGTATTAATAGTGATGTTATTAAATGTTGTAATTGCTATACACACTGTAAAAAAAGTTGCAGTAAAATTACATGTAAAATCGTTGGTAACAAAGTTGCCTACAATTTTACAGGTAAATTTGCTTCATAAGGTAAAATTTCTACCTACTAGTAAATTTCACATGCTGATGTGTTTTTCAAAGATTGTGCTGTAAAATTCGTATGTAATATATATATATATATATATATATATAGCACGTAAAAAAAAATAAGGAAATGAAATATACAGTACGTGAAAAAGATAATGAAATGCACATAAAACAAACAAAGTAGTATTGTAAGTAAACACTAAACAATATATAAATAAGAACTATGGATGCGAACAGTTTTACTGTGCAATATTTGAAACACAATTTTAATTCGTTTAGTTATGAACAAAAAAGTCAAGTTAAAAGTATGAGCAGACCAAAACCAGAACTTAATTTGACGCAAACTACAAAGGGCAAATTTAGAGACTTTACAAGAAAATTTAAGAAGGACATGTACGAAAAAAATGATTGGATTTTAGTTGAAAATTTGCATGTTCTTGATTTTGTGTACACCCTACGTTTCCGACCAGGAGCCGCCACTGATTTTTACTCTTCCATTCTTGCGCAGACAGTTTGAGATGCTCTCAGCACAAGTCTGGATGATAATAATTTCAGCCTGGAAAATGGTGGGAAAGGCCCATAGACTAAAAGGTTTGCATGATGAAACACTGTCAAATTTAGTGGAGTATAGGCTTTAATTCAATTTCTTGTTGATTTAGGTTAGGTTAGATTAATAAGAGATACGATTCGCATGGTTCAATTAATTGAAAATTAAAAACAATTAGGAGTCCATCTAAGAAGTTTAAGTTCTTAAAAGGTAGCTGAGCAGCTCTTCTAGAGAAGGGCCAGTCTTTACTAGGTTACACACATGGCAGAAAAATATGCTCAACAATCAGTCCGATTCTGTGTAAATATTTTCTGAATACATTTACAGTGATCTGCAAAAACAGAAACAACTACTTTACCACTTTTATGGTAAAATTCAAGTAATTCCTTGGTTCTGACATGATTAGGTGAGATGTACCAAACCAGGACAATTGCTTTAGTATCAGAGTCATTTCTAATTTGCCCAGAATGTAATTTGCTGTTTAGCCACAGCTTAGGTGCTAGGCCAATGACCGGATCTGGTGCTTAAACTTGCTCAACAGCTGCCTTCCTGATTTACCAGAGTGAGTGTTCAAGTACTTAGATTAGTGATAGATTATTAGCCATCCCCATTGTCTTTAGAATATGTCTACGGTTCTAAATCAGTTTGGAGTTGCATTTACTAATCTAGCATAATGATGGAAATATTTTGACAACTTTTGCTTTCCCTGCAATGCTCCTGCACTTTTATTTTTTGTTTAATTTTATAGTCCTCTATCCTGCGCTAATGCCACACATTTCTCCTTTTATAGAGATTTATTTTAAGACGTACAGTGTCTAATAAACGAAATATTAAATACTCAGACAAAGCTAGGGCTATGAGAGATGAGTTGCTGTGGCTTTATGAACTTAGTAAACTTAATATTATTTCCAAGAATGCTTACAACAACTTTAAACAGAAATATAGGGAAAATTTAAAGCTGGAGAAGCTAGCTTATAATACCTCTGTTATATCTTCATCGAAGAATAAATTAAAGGCTTCCTGGTCAATTATTAAACCTAAACATAACATCAATACTAGTACTATCTCTGCGGAGGAACTAAATGATCATTTTTGTAACATTGGTAATCAAATAACTAAGAAACTAATTGCGAGTAACGAAGGTCACAGTAATCATGTGCGAGCCAAGAGCACTCCTTCATCTTTTTTTCTGAGTCCCGTTGATCGAGATGAGGTGGGTACAATGATTCATAGACTGAGTAATAGTAAATCTTTGGACTATTACGGTTTACACAGTGCTTGCTTAAAATTGGGTAAAGATGTTTTAACCGATCATTTAACGTATTTAATTAACCTTTCCTTTAGTAGTGGTATATTTCCAGAGTGTTTAAAAATAAATAAAGTTACTCCGATATTTAAAAAGGGCGATCACTCCTCGTCGAACAACTATAGACCTATTTCTCTTGTACCTATATTATCTAAGTTATTAGAAACTGCCTTTAAAAATAGACTTGTTAAATACTTAGAAAACAAAAATGTTTTAAGTAATTCTCAATACGGCTTCCGTTCCGGTAGATCAACTATAAGCTCACTAGTGGACGTTATTACATATATTACAGATGAATTGGAATTGGGTAATGTAGTCATGGGTGAATTTTTGGATTTGACCAAAGCATTCGACTGTCTATCACATGATTTATTATTGGAAAAACTAGCCCATTACGGAATCAGAGGCCCCCCCTCTTTCATTTATTGAGAGTTTTATTAAAAACAGATATCAGTGTGTTATTAAAAACAACGAAACATCATCTTTGAAACATAATTTGTATGGCGTCCCTCAAGGCTCCGTCTTAGGCCCCATTCTTTTCATTATCTATGTTGACGACATCAGTGATTTTGTAAATGTTAAACACGTGGCATATGCCGATGATACTACCGTTTTAATAAGTCATAAGAAAATAGAACAACTTAATGATCTATCGGGAGAAGCGATTGCGATTTGTTTCTTATCTTTAGACCTGAGCCTGGCAAGGTGTTGCCGAAACAAGTAGTCTAGAGATCTTATTTAAAAATAAAGTGAAGAAGCACCAACAAAAGCAGTTATTTTCACTTATTTATTTGTTTTCAAATCATTAATTTTGTTTTTGAATTTATTCTATTTTCAACTGCGATAAGATTTCTTAAAAACAGTATTATTTATAACATATTATACTTATCTAACAATTTTGGGTTTCTTGCTTGGTATACCTACCTAGCAAAGGAATGGTGATTGACTTTTCTGTTTCAAGTCGTAATTAAGGCAAATCAGTGATGAAGTTAATTTAGCATCAAGTAAGTAAATAATTAAATTATATTATACAGGAGTGGATGGGTTTTATTCAATAAGTAAACGTTTTGAGTTACAAAAGATTTATTTATTTCTAGTTCAGATAAAACGCATACATGTGGTTTTTAGATATAATTCATTTTTAAAATAATTTATCACAAATATATACTTATATAACATTATTATTACTTAATATTGAATCATTTTATTACAAAATAAAAACCTTACATACTAACATAATTTCAGCAATCTTGTGTGTATATACGTATTTTGTTTCTTAATAATACTTATTTTGGAATTCCCCTGAATATTATTCAAAATAACAATCGAAAATAATTAAAACCCTTTTAAACTTGTATTGAAATACTTATAAATTCAAAAAATAAATAAAAAATTGGTTGGTAGAAGTCAGAAGAAGAATCCATGGTGATGGGCGGTTATTAACCCCTGCCAAGTCGCACGGGCGAAGAAAGAGTGTTATCGACTCGGGGAAACTAGGCTACGTGGATTGAAGAGCGATACGGGGCAGTTCGCTGCGGGCCCAACACCGTTGCAGAGTGGGATTACCAATGCCCTGCCCACGCACCTCCCCTTCGTAAAGGGGCCTTCCACACATCCACCTAGTCGCCACCGAGAAACACTACAGTCCCAGACCCCGATTGACTAGATACGACCTGGGATCGTCTAACCGCCAGTCGTCGCTGCAGTCGCTGGTAGAATATAGTAAAAAAGAGGTTTGTCTAAGCAACTTAATGCTTGTCAGACGCGCCCCCCGCTGACCCAAATCTCCCCCCTCATCATCATCATGAGCCCGGAAGAATCCAGTCATCACAATTGACCGGAACGAGATTTGAACCTGCGGTAACCTGACAATAGTCGAGACCCTAAGTGAGGCCTTAAGGAGCTCGGCTATCACAGGCTGTGTAACGATGATTGTAATAATAAATAAATTAATAATGAATAGCAAAAAACCGCGAACCCCCACCCCCCTCGCTCTAAAATAAATTAAATAATAAATAAAATATTTAACCAGATACAGTATTATATACGTATATATACACTTACAAATGAATTACAATTTATCGAAACGAGCAATTTGAATCTTTGAAATAAGCGATCGCTATTACAATTTCCTTTTCATGAATTTTTACGTATTGAGTCGTTTTAATACAAACAAAAATAATGTATCTTTTTTATTATATTCAGTTATTTTAATAATTTTTGATGTATAATAAATCTTATTGAGTACATTTGTATATCTATCTGTGAATTAAATAATTATCAACAATGCCAATTTCGGAAAAAAACCCCAAATGATCGAAAATAAATAAAATGAAAAATATTAACATCCGAACCACTGTTCCTATATTAAAGTGAAACTCGAAAAAATTAAAACAGGAGAGAGAGCAGGCTTAGCGTGGTGAGACCACACCCGCACCAAGTAACTACCCTGGAACCCTACGAGCCACTGACCGCATGCGCCCAGTCAGCAAACATGTGCTCTACCCGTCACCGACATGATCTACGGCCGCTAAGCTAATTGCTCTGACAGTTGTCAGAGTTAACCCCTTAACGAGCAAAATCTCTCCAAAATTATTTATTGTTTACTGTTTTTCTCCTTGATTCAGAAAAACGAAAAAAAGTCTAAATTTGCACTAAAGCACGTTAAAGTGTTAATGAAACAGAAAAAATTCGCTTTATAACGCGATTAACATTCACCAATCCCACAAAACGATGTACGAACAAAAAAACAAAAAATAACCTAACAAAAATGACGGCAGCTATAAAATATCGCTCTCCCGCCCTCCGCCTTTAAATGATCTAATGTAAATAAAGGGAACAGCGGCATTTAACGAAATAGTACATAGATATACAATGCACGTACAAATAATCTTTATAATTAATAAATTCTTTCTTAGTTTTAATTTTTAATTTTTTTTCCAACTGTTAACATTTTGGAAGAACCGCAGGAAATACAAAACAACGAAATAAATAAACCCACCTGTTTAAATCTTAATATCAAAAAGTCGCGAATACCCTGCTACCTACTCAAGCGCTTTAAATTTAAACAAATATTTACAAAAAAAAAAATTAGAGTTTATCAACATCCGCGATTCGAATCCTTGAAATAAGCGATCGCTATTACAATTTGCTTTCCCTGAATTATTATGTATTGAGTCGTTTTAATACAAACAAAAATAAAAATAATTAAATTTTTTAAATGATATTTAGCATTATTTTAATAATTTTTGCCATGATATATAATAGATCTTATTGAGCACCTTGTATATCTACCTGTAAACTAAACATTTGTCAAGAATATCAATTTCGGAAAACCCCAAATGATGGAAATAAATAATAAAGAAAATAATAATAAAAAAAATAAAGGTATTAAGATCCGAACCACCGTTTATATATGAAAGTGAAACCCGAGAAAACCAAAATAAAAAATCTAACGACTAAAAGTCCGTAGCCCGTCGGATCAGTGGTCGCTGGCTCAGGGATGTCCGTCGAAGGACCAAGCGGCATGTAGGGCGCGGCCATCCCGGTGGTGACGCAAGTGAGTACGTGTAACAGTGAGATTAGCAGGAGATATAGGTAGGCACATGCTAGAATCCGTAACAGTACGTAGTCTGACATATGTAACCTTTGTGAATCTTTCACAGTACCCCACGTCTGACATAAGCCACTTTAGCAAAGTACTCTGGAAAGCACCTCACTCTCGCTGCCGGTCTACCACCACACCCACACCAAGTGACTACCCCGAGACCCTACGGCCAATCCGTTGCGTCCCGTCAGGAACATGTGATGTACCCGTCACGGACTAGGTCTACGGCCGCTAAGCTAATTTTTATAAATTGAAAGTTAAAGTGTTAAAGTAACAAAAATAAAATTCGCGTTACAACCGCTCGCGATTAACATTCATCAATCCCACAAAACGATGTGCGAACGAAAAAAAAAAAAAAAAAACCTAAGCTGCTAACTAAGGAAACAAAAACAAAATGACGGTAGCTACTAAATCGCGTTCCCCCCTTCCCCCTCCTTCGGAATGCTCTAATAAATATAAAAAGAAAGAAACGGCAGTATTTAACTAAATACGTAGATATACAAGGCAAGTACAAATAATAATTACTATTAATTAATTCCTTCTTGTTTACAGTTCTTAAGGAATTCATAACCGTCGATGTTTAGAGAGAACCGCGCGAAAACACTAAACGATAAATAGAAAACACGAATTAAGACACGCAGTTATAACTAAAGCTCTAGTAAATACCTTATGGATTCGATCCTTGGATTCCCTTTCTCGCGCTAATTCTTCCATCCTCCTTCCGCTGCTTAAATTCCTATTGTTCCAAAGTCCGGTGAATCGCTCCGTGGGATAGATTGTCCTGCGATATTAATACTGATAATAATAATCTTCATAATGAGTAATTTATTAAGTATTAATGAAATTTATAAATTTTCCAGAAAATACACCAAAAGCAGATGTTAAAAATTTGGATTTGTTCGTGCATCATCACGAATACAAAAAAATTAACATGGGAAAGACCGAATTAATGAACGTATAGCTAAAAAAAATAATAAATACCTTATTGACTAATCTTCCCTTCGTCCAATCCATTTTTCGGTTCTCTATTCCTCTTCCTTGAACTCCTCGTCCAGAAATCCGAAGGCGTGTACATTTTGCAAATTATCCTGGGATAATAATAACATAATTAGTAAAGTTAACACTAAAAAAAATGCTAAATTAGGCGTTAAAGATATTTTAGAACTTATAAATATCATTCTATTACAGAAGAATTTTTTAGAGCTGTTCATTGAATAAAAGTTGCCAATATGTCAATTAATAGATTTACCTAAGCAACTCTAAATCATAAAAATTTTAAATATCTAAATCGCCGAATGAATACTCGGTAAAAATTGCCCGAAATGTGTGATTCTTGTGATTGATCTGCGGAAAACGATATTTAAAGCCACAACAAAAACTTTAATCGGCAAAAAAATTATGTATACAGAAATAATATCCTTGGTTGCATACCTGCACAACTAACAATTAGTAATTTACAATTTAAATCAATTAATTTTCGTAATGGAAAGAATTACATTATTCCAAAAATGTAAACACAAAAGAGACGCTGTATTCAAATTAAATTTAATGGCGCTACGATTGGTTCGGATAGGTCCGGAAGCGTTCGTGCATCATACTCGACCGACGCGGAATTTGTGAAAAAAACTTGCATGTCCAACCAAGCATACAAAAAAATACAATGCAAAAGAAGTTTTTAGAAATACAATATAGCAATATCAGAAAAAATATAATACTCAAACAGAAATATAAGATTTCAAAGTAAGATACAAATAACGCGTAGAACGCAAATTTATATTAATATTCCGCAAATAAATAATAACAACGTCACCAACATACCTCTATTTACGCAGCGCAGAAATTTCAAAATGAAATTCCAGAGTGGTTTTATTTCGGCAAGAAAATAATGCAGGTAGAAAGAATATCCGATTCTTATAATCACAAAATTCACACACACGGTCAAGATAATTAATTTACGTAAGGCGAGAAGCGACACCATTCGAAATATGTAAACGCAAAAGAGACGCTATATTGAAATCGACTTATGCGCGCGAAAATTGGTTCGGGCAGGTCCGGAATCTTTCGCGCATCGTCATCGACTCTGGCGCGCGGAATTTGAGAAAAAAAACTTGCATGCCAGATGTATACGAAATAAGATTTGTATGTAAAACAAAGGCTTTCAAAATATATTAAGAAGGGATATAATATCCATAGGGAAATATAAACATTTCAAAAATACCATGCAACAGTGCCTAGAACGCATATTTATTATTAATATAAATACGCAGTCTAGGCACTGTTACCCAAATAAATAATAATAAATATACATTAACATACCTTTGTTTATTCAGCGCGAAAATTTCAAATGAAGATCCCAGGAGCGATGCGATTTCGGCAAAAGAATGATGCAGGTGTAAAGAATATCCAATTATCACAATCGCACAATTCACACAATTACTATTACGCAGTTTAGACTGATTAATTTTCGTCAGGCGAAAAGCGACGCCGTCCGAAGTATGTAGTTAAATGCGAATAGACGCAGTATCAAACATCACCCTATAATACAAAAAAAGCAGGTTCGGATTCGTTGTAAATCGTTCGTGCATTATCGCTTAGCGATACGGGGTTTGAGAGAGATTAACTTCATGCAAAAAAAAGGTTTAGAAATATATTCAGGTAATGTAAGAAAGGTTGTAAATATATAAGCTGCACCATAAAAACGTTCAAGGACATTAATTCAACAGCGCATTAAATGCATATTTATAACTTTATCGATCTATTTTAGATAAAAGTATTTCTTTCCGCATCAATACTTTGTTATTGAATTATAATTTTGTCAGTAGCTACATATTTTACATACAAATTCTCTACAATTATATACTAAGATATGAAACAATGTGTAAATATAGTACATGGCACTTGCAATTAAGAGAGTCGATAAATTAAAATAATGAAATTGTATTTACCATATTAACTTTATTGAGAGTCACATAAATTAAAGTTTGTCAGTATAGTAAATGAACTAAATCAAAATAAAAAATGTAATGTATTAAAATGTCAGTCCATTCTCGATTGTCTCAATCGAAAATTTATAAACGCATATTAACAAGGTTCAACATTATATCTTTTGTGTGTCAATCAATAAAAAAATATTTATAAATGCGTGATTATAGGGTTTTCATTTATAGTTTAAATGATCTAAAGTGAGATTATTATTCCATTGTAGTGCATAGATATAGTATATATAATATACAGTCGCGAGCAAATGTTATAGGCACCTTTGACAAAACTAATGGGTTTCATGTTTCTTGCATTTTTTTTGTGACAGTTATTTCAACGTTTACATAATCGTCTTTATGGTTACAATAGTCTTTATAGATACTCTTTCTAAATGTATTATTTTTTTGTATATATTTTCAAGTCTTCGAGATGTGACTTTCTCCCTCCCACCTAAAAAGTAGTATAGCTGTACTAAAAACACTCTAATATGCAACAAATTAATAAGATCTCTTAAAATACTACATATTTATAATGTATTACCTACAAGTTTTTATTTACTCATTTCTTACTGTGATATTCGCCCAAAATTTAGGGTGCCTATAACATTTGCTCGCGACTGTATATATATATATATATATATATTGATTCAACTGACGTAATCAGTCCATGCATATTAGATAGGCAACCACAGACCATGTGTAATCAGCTACTTTAGAGGTGTATATAACATGAAAATACATAAAAAAGAAATATAACTTCTTAAGCAACTTAAGAGGGGTAAAAAAAAATTGTTTAAAAAAAAATGCTAAATCCAACAGTTGTTATCACACCAAGAACGCTTAACCGCCTTTCTGAACCATTAGTGTATATTTTGGAGATTTCTACACGATTTTGTCAGACCACGCGGTGTTGCCATGCTTCAAGGAACAATTTTGTATACGATGAGGTTTCTGCAAGTTCATATAATCAGATGGTTAGGTGGTGTACACGCAAACCGGTAGACTGATATGTCGCCTTTGTCATAAGAACAACGACGATTTAAATTAATATATCAGGGTTTTTAAGTTGATTGATAAACATGAGTCGGGAAAAGATGCTAATTCAATTAGCAAATACATCGAATAATGATAAAGATAGGGACGGAAAGTCAGAATTTCGTTTTATTTATTTTTCTTATTAATTATTTCTGGAATACAGTTAACATTTAATGCCAGGATATGTTGTGTATATAGCATATAGGGGAAACAATATAATAACGTTCAAAATCTTTTTATTTAACTTCGAAATACGTACTTTTGAACTCGTATGGAATTAATGGTGCGGATGATTGTGTGTATGTGTAGTGTGAGTAAATTACGCGGGAGAATGAATCGTTAGAAGATACATAACAGATATTTCTTGCGATTTGGATATATGCAGATTACGTTAACTTGTAGTAATCATATAAAAATAGTTTAAACTATAATGTTCTCAAGAAATAGAAATTCTGTCATTACGAGTTCATTGAAAGTTAAATGCAAATATTAATTTTTTTTTTTGTCGATGATCTGCTTTTGTATTTAACAAATATTCGGAAAAATATTCTGTTATTACTGTTATTGCTTAGATTGTGGAATAGTTATATACCACCTTGCATTTTAATAGATGTGTGAGGTTAGTGCTATTCAGTCTAAAATATTTTAATTTCGTTTCGTATTATGTATAATTATACAATGTCAATCCTTATAAATAGAAAAAAATTATTTTTGAGCAACTGAGCCTAGAATCCATGACTGTTCAGCAACATATAAAAATGACATCGACGACTTTGATAATGATAATTATTCCAGTGGTACTGAGTATATAGCTCTTTCCGATTTTTCATCTGAATCTTCTCAGCTAGAAAATATTTCATGTGATATAATTTCAACTTTTTTAAATGAAGCAGATGACTTAGGTACTTTTAATATGAATGTAAAAATATTTTTATAATATAATTAAGTAAGTTAATTATAGAAGTGTTATCATTGAATCTACAATGATTTGAAAAGAAAACGCTCATTCTTAATTCTCTTAATTTTGCGTTTTATTTAATATATTTATTTAATATACCTGCGATTTCTGTTAATAAAACGTAAAATTGATACATTTTAAGGATTTTAAAGTACTAGACTAGAAATGTATGCGTTAAAACAATGTAAAATAAGTGACTCAAAAAAAATCGGGCCTATGAAATGGCGAAAAAATCAAAAGGGAGGCCGTGCTGAAATATTTCAAGAAGCATGTGAAAAATAGTATTCCTCCAAAGAATGAATGCAAAGAATTTGTGAAAGAAAACCCGAATTTGTTTGTAGAATCCGACTGAGTACGCATAAAAACCTTAAGCATACAATACATTCCGGAACGCAACTAAGGAATAATGGAAATATAAATAGAATATGTTTCTGTAAACACAAAAGAAATAAGTAAATAAAGATATGTTTTGGGTAAACAAATTTGACTTTCTATTAGAATTATTCTATAAAAATCACTATTTTTTTTCCTAATTCAGTTTAAAATTTTATACTTATTGAATATTAGTTTTACTTTTTTTCCTGCTGTTTATAAAGTTGAAACGAAATACGAAATTATTTGATGCTTCAAAACCCTAATAATAATATTATACTCCTATAATCCAATATATATATTTTGGGAACATTTTTAATTTTTCGAACAACCATAGGCGCGCTAGAAGTTTAATGTAGCTTCTTCCATTTATAATTGACCAGTGTATTTCTAAAAGATAAAAGAATATTAAACTTATCTCAACTTATTTTATAAAACTAAATATTCAATAAGTTAAACACAACTTCAGTTCCAACGTTAATAATACCGCGAATCAAATAATATGAGTAAATAGTACCTATAACCTAAATAAAATAGATATTTACAATGTTGTCACATTTTTGGTTTCATAACGCAGTAAGCATTTTGCATGGTCTGACAAAATCGGTTAGAATTCATTTCTGTATTATACATAAACGACAGTAGCGCTACCTTCTCTACAAACTGATGAACTAAAGCGTATATAGTGTACCTAGGGAAGCACCAAAACCGGACCAATTTTGATATTGAGATTTTCAGGGCTAGGTGATCTAGATGGCGTAATAGTGCCATATCTAACAGAAAACGTTGTCAGACCACTATGGTGGTCTGACAACGTATCTTTTGGTTTGGGAACGTTGGGAACACATACTGGTATTGGTCTGTATATGCTGTTTAACAAATCTATATATATATATATATATATATATATATATATATATATATATATATATATATATATATATATATTAATAAAGGAAATTCAGTGAGGACTGAGGATGTATTCCACTATAATATGTAGATTAATTACTGCTTTAAGGCAGAATTTTGGGATAAAATGTAAGTAAAACTCGTATTTTGGTAACGTAACGTTTCGGCTATGTGTTTTAGCCTTCTTCAGACGTTATCTGCAATTTAATGATAATATTGATTAAGAAGATATCACATTAATCATGGCACCTACTATTTAACTATCAATATACAATGGAATACTTACTAACTACGTAGCTGTTAAACAATGTGTGACACTTTACTATCTGCATTACTGTATAACTCGACTAAGTATAAAACACATTTTAAAATTATTTAAAAAATGGACAAACACAATTAAAATATTATAACATGTTAGCTGGCTAAAGGCACAGCTCGGGCTAAGGGGAAGTGGTTCACGGTAACAGTCTTCATTCACCCTGCTCCGGCCACTAACCATCTCGTCTTCAGCGAACCCTGACAAGAAGGCCATTCCCCTATCCATCACCTCGGGGGCGCGTCTGGTAGGTACTCCTAACCCCCAGGATGCTATGACGTAAGAAACAGGCCAGGATATGTTCAGACATGTCCACTCAATGTTCGGTAGTACAATAAATCTTTCTTATATAGAAGTCACTTCGAAATTCTTTAAAAATTTAATGTACTTTTTGAAGAAGTTATTTAAAATTATTTCTCAAAATCCTCAGGTGATGCAGCAAATTTAAAATTAGTGTTACTTGCAGATGTAAAAGTACAGAAATAAAAAATAATGACAGATTAATTTCGCTTGATGTTGTCTCTATGTACACCAATATCCCAGTAGATTATGCTTTAAATATTGTAAGAAAAAATTGGAAAAAACTTCAACCACATACAGAATTACCTTTAGATGAATTTTTGAATGCACTTGAAATCACCTTGTCAACAACCTATTTCTCTTTTCAAAATAAATTTTACAAATAAATATATGGCTCCGCAATGGGCTTACCCATATCAAGCACAATAGGTCAATTAGTACTTGAAGACCTCGAAAGACATGTAATTACCAATTTAGAATTTAAACCAACATTTTATAAAAGGTATGTGGACGATTGCTTAGTGTGTATTCCGGAAGACAAAATCACAAAATTTCATCAGTTTTTCAACGATTTTCATCCGAAATTACAATTTACCCTTGAAATAGAAAAAAAATCAAATGTTAAATTATTTAGATCTTACCTTGATTCGAGAAAATAATAAAATTTTGACAAAATTATATCACAAACCAACATTTTCTGGTCGTTATTTAAATTTTCATTCTGCCCAACCCTTTAGTTATAAAAGAAATGTTATGTCTGCCTTAATCAATAGAGCCATTACATTAACCAATCCAAAATATAGAACAGAAATTTTAAACACAGTAAAAATCAATTTACAAAAAATAACTATCCCTTAACGTTAATTCAAAAAAAACATTAAAAACACAATACATCAATATTATAACACCAGACAAGTCAATAACACAAAAAACACAAACCCAAATACCTTCAAATATCTTAGCATCCCATACGTTCCTCATTTGTCCGAAAAACTTAATAAAATACTTAACCCACATGCACACAAAAACCACAATAATTTGAAATTTGGTTTCTCAAAATTAAAAGACAGTATTCCATTACAAAACCAAAGTCCTGTAGTTTACAAAATCCCCTGTAATAATTGCAATGGTGTGTACATAGGACAAACATCACAACAACTTCATAATAGAATTAAAGGTCATAAATTCAGAATAATCTCACGGTTCTAAAAAAACATACAATTAACATAGGTCATACATTCAATTTCAATAATACAAGTATTTTAAATAAGGAAAGAAATTATAAAGCGCGATGCATTTTAAAAGTGATCCAAATAAACAAACAAAAACAGAAATAGAAAGTTTATCAAAAATTTATGCACCAATCATTTAAACATACTTTTCGCCATGAATATATGTAGGTAAAGAGATAAATAAACAACATTTTTTAGTATAACAATTTAAAAAAAAAACCATTTTCGTGTTATTTTAAATGTAATCTTCGGCAGTTTGAATTTAAAATGTTCAGTACACAGTAATTTGTAAATTGACAACATGTTTCAATAATTTTAATTAAAATATGTAATTTTTAAATAAGTTTTAAAATCTCAGTGTGATTGTCCCTAAATGTGTAAGTAAAAAACTCATACATATTTCTATAATGTAATGACAATAACGTTTATTAATTTTAGATAAAAAAAATTAAGTTATAATAAACAATTTTCTGAGGAAGACAACAACAATAAAGTTTGTCGAAACTGAAGAGTTTGATTGTTTAAAAAAAATTTAATTCATTATATAGAAACCAGCCGCTAACTCACGCAAAAAAAAAAAACATAAAAATAGCATTAACGGCTACGAACAAATCATCATCAAATTATTAATAATTTAACAGAAATACGCCAAACTGTGGTACTGTTAATGCTGTCCTAGACCCCTCACCACAAACTACACTAAACTGGACGTACGTTTCGATAGCAAAGCTATCATCATCAGCAGATACACTGGTTAGTAATTTATTTTACCTAAATCCAGAGATTCCAATTATCACCTCGAAAACCACATTTCTTTTCGTTTAAATGCATCCTCACCGCTTCACGACTATCTGTTCTTCACATCAAACCCTTCTCCTGCTAATACCATCATGAGACAAACGCGAAACAAAAAGACAGAAGAACCGCCACAGAACGCGTAATAGGGTCTCAAACAACTAATAAATAACCGGCTCCTCTAATCTTTCCCATCTCCTCGAGTTCGCCATTTCGTTTCTTCTGCTCCTGCGGACGAGACGCTGGTCCTAAGGAGGAGCGTCCGCAAGATTTATTGCCCTCTAAGTTTTAATTATGTCTAGATACGGACGCCTAGGAGACCGCCAGGATCGCGTAGGTGTGATGCCCTCGGGTACTCTTAATATGGTAATTCGAATATCGTCCCGTGTATGTGTGCTTGTGTGTGTCTAAGAGGGTAGGGGCAGATATCCTTCCGGAATGATTATTTATTCAACTGCTTCTGAGGGTAATTGCACCCGAAAGAGGTGCCTCCTGTCCGCTATTAGGATGAATGGAGGGGTTATTAACTAGTCCTTAGTTTTAAATCATTTAGAGGATACACATTCCAATTCGCGGTAATATAAAATATAACTGTTTGTAAGTTTCCTATCGCTTATTTGTACAATAAATGCGTTGCGAAATATAATTTATTACTCCGAGAAGTTAACTATACAGTGTGTTAAAAAAAGGTTGTCGGATATTTTACCCAATTGTAGTACTGGTGGAAATAAACAAAAAAGTCTTAGTCAACATGCGTCCGCAATTCAACTGTTTTTGACATATAGTCGATTGCATATTGTTTTAGTAGGATAAAAATTTTCAAAGAAATTCTGATCGCAATGTAAATTAAACAAACGTTTATTTAAAGTAAAACTAAAGAAATTGTTCTACATGTCCACCGTTCATTTCTAAGCACGCTTCACACCTTCTTATGAAAGATCGACGCAATCTTTCGAAAATTCTTGGAGTCCTCCGAATTTCCTCGCAACAATTTACGATTCGTTGCCTGAGTTCTTCCAAATTGTTTCCAGATCGTGCGTATACTAATTGTTTTAGATGCCCCCAAACATAGAAGTCTAGAGGTGTCAAATCAGGGGACCTAGGAGGCCATGCAGTTGATCCACCCCGTTCTACCCATCTCTCGTTGTAATCTTGATTTAAGAAATTTCTAACTAGGATGGAAAAATGCGCAGGAGCTCCATCGTACATAAACCACATATATTATTTAATCTGTTAAAAAGTGGCACGTCTTCCAACAAAACGGGTAATTCATTTCTTAAAAAATCCAAGTATACTTGTCCCGTTAAACGATTAGGGAGAAATACTGGACCAATTAAACAGTCTCCAAAAATAGCAAGCCAAACATTTAGCGAAAAACGGTTTTGGTGATGCAGTTCCACAACAGCATCGGGATTTTCATCTGCCCAGACGTGATTGTTATGAAAATTGAATATTCCGTCTCTTGTAAACCCAGCCTCGTCACTAAATAAAATCTGAGTCGTAAAATTAGGAGTTTCTGCCAGCTTTCGTAAAACTCAATGACAAAAAACCCTACGTGCATCATAATCGTGAGGAGCAAGAACTTGCACGCGTTGAATGTGGTAGGGATAGACCTGCTGTTCCCGCAGAATTCTCCAAATGAGAGGATGACTGACGTTCAGTTCTGCGGCAAGTCTTCGGGTGCTAATATTTGGGTTGTCTTCTACCCGTCTCAAATATCTAATTCTACTGCGGGAGAAGAAACTGATCTAGGTCTACCAGAACCACCATTAATTTTAAATGAACCAGTTTCGGACAGCCGGATATGAAGTCTTGAGAAAATCTTATCACTCGGTAACAACCGATTTGGAAATTCTTCGGCATACATATGCCGTGCTTCAGTGGCATTACCATTCGCACGACCGTACATAATAAAATGCATATCGGCCATTTCTGCATTTGTGTACCTATGCATAATTTGAGAACAAAAAAAAAATTGACGCAAATGATAAATAATCTGATGACAGATGTCTGACAGAACTAATTTTAAGTCACAATCAGTTGTTTGACAAAGGGAACTATTCTCAAAATCGAAAAATGTTTTTTTTTTTATTTTAAAATATGCAATCGACTATATGTCAAAAACAGTTGAATTGCGGACCCATGTTGACTAAGACTTTTTTGTTTATTTCCACCAGTACTATAATTGGGTAAAATATCCGACAACCTCTTTTTAACACACTGTATAGTGAATGTCGGTTATTATCGATAAGGTTTTGCCTGGGAGACCAAAATATCTCTGCTCCGAATATCACTGACTATATTACAACTAAGAGGATCAAAGGTACCATAATAAACGGTAAGCAGATCCTTTTACTTTTGACATTTCGAAATTCTCCACCAAATTAACTCCTAAACTTGATATTTTAATATAAATTTACTGGTATAGCCTGGAGCTTTTACGGGCCGGCCTTTGAACTAAGCCAACCACTCTTCAGGAGAGAGAACGCTGTTTGTTTTTGTTTTATTTATGCTAATGTTGTGGGTTTGCTTATTAAATATGTTTATAAAAGGATCTGTTATGTTATTATATTCGAATGAAGTTTTCGTTATCTGATGGCTTAATTTAAAAATAATTTGTTTGCTATACAACAACTTCATCACAAAACTAAGGCACTTACTGGAAAATAGGCCCAATATTGACATCTCTTTCTTTTTGAAGGCATATTTCGGTGGGACCTTGAATTTAGACAAAATACAAAGATTGGGAACAATTTTTCACTTTTGTGTTAACAAGAACAGAATCCTCCCTAATATTATACAAGTGCCCGTATCGTCATGCCCAAATTTTGGGAGTGTAAAGTAGACTTTATGTTTTCTGTTCGTTAACATGTTTACTTTGTTTTTAGTTTACCATGGAGAAAGAACAAAATGGAAATCTCCCTTTCCTGGATGTTATGGTTAAGAAAACAAAAAAGAGGGAATGCTACAGCACGCAGTATTTAGAAAGAAGACGCACACCAATAGATATCTGCATGCAAGATCTCACCATCATCCGATGCAGAAGAAGACATTAATACAAACATTGCTATCCAGAGCCGAAACCATCAGTGACGAACAACATCTTACCAGTGAAAAGATACATTTGGAGAAAGCACTAAAGAAGAATGGTTACACTGACATCGACATAAGGAGAGCCACTAAGAAGAAGACGACACTGGAGACAACTACAGAACCACGAAGAAGGATGGCGCGTTTACCTTACATAGCAGGAGTCACCGAAAAAGTAGGCCGAATTTTGAAGAAACGGAACGTACAAGTACGCTTCGGAACTGCAACGTCGATCCAGCAGTATCTACCGACCGCAAAGGATAAGTTACCCAAGGGGCGCACAGAAGGTATCTACAAGGTAACATACCAATGCGGACAGTGCTACGTCGGACAAACAGGAAGAGCCATCGACATAAGAATAAAAGAACACGAGAGGGACGCAAGATTAAGAAGGCCCGAGCAATCAGCGGTGGCAGAATACATGCACGACACCGGACACAAAATGGATTTCAAGAATGTAAAAGTAATAACTACCAGCAGGAACTACGGGAAAAGACTCATCAGGAGAACCATAGAAATAGAGAAGAATAAAACCGTTAACAGAGAAGAAGGGTACCACCTTAGCAACACGTGGAAGAGCCTACTACGAACCGTCACGGTCAATGGAGCGGAAACTACACGGTTAGATGCACCAGGGGTGTATATAAGAAGAATGTCGGACTATGGAGAATCAGTTCAGTTATCCTGAAGAAGCTGTCAGTATGAATAGCGAAACGTCGAGCGAAAGTTTTGACACACGGCGAAACCCGCAAGAAGCTGTTTGTTATAGTTTTCTGTTCGTTCTTTCAATAAATTGAAAATCATTGAACTAACGAAGAATGTGTCATTTAATACTTTATTGTGTTCATATCGTGAATACTTTTAGGAAATTGTACGCAAAAATAACAGTATATATTGGTTCATATTTATACTATTAAGAATATTATTTATGAAACATACGAAAATATAGTTACCATAACAAATATTATCCATGGACTAATGTACGATGATTTCTTGTAATAATGAAAAATAATTTATTTCACTAATGAACTTTGTTACTTAATTATATAATCAAAGTTTATAAACAATATTTTATCAGAACAATGACACATTTCATTCTGTCGATGAAAACTCACTCAATGAATGTTGATTATTAATATTTAATATTTTTCTCAGTGTAAGGTAAAATGTATGTATTCATAAAAAAGGGCGCAGGCACTTCTCAACGCGTACGATTCCCTTGAGGTACATTTTCGGTTTGAAAACATCCCGTCAACCGTTCCGCTCCATTAGGCTTCGAAAACGCAGTTCTGGTATATTCCCCATATATATACACACTCCACGCCTACTTCGCTTCTATTCTAGTTAATGTTCGCCGATGAGGAGAGATGGTTGTCGTTTTCGTGGTCTATTCTATTGCCAAACTATAAATTGTGTGTTCGTTCACGAAAATAGATCGAAAGACACATTATACGCAGATAAGAATACCCGGTGTCTGAAAATACTCCCGTTGTATGTACGACTGTTGTTTTGTCGGTTAACCGAATATATATACCTGTGGGGGATTCCTATTTGTTCACTTTTACCTTCTACCTGATGCGTATCACAACAATGGGGAGGAATATTTCGTTTCTTCTGTACTTCCACTGTTTGATACAGCGTCAATAGGACATATTTTTTTTTTTAGTGCACAAAACATCAATTGTAGAACTGTATATATAATAAAGGTAAAATAGTATATTAAAGTACGAGTTTCATAAGGCATGATTTTGTCGCACGATTTCAAGTTTGTCGTTAATGAACGAGTGCGACAAAAAGCCTTATGAAACGAGTCCTTTATACTAATTGATAATAAATACTTAATGAAAATCTCATTAAAAATGTTGAGTTTTATTTTTATATGAAGTTGGTCACATTGACATACGATTGACATTTGACGAATTCAAAATTCAAATTCGGCTATTTAAATTGTTTAAACAATATATTTCATAATATAGTCTCTGTAAACTATAAAAAAATAAGTGATACTGAGACAAATTTATCTTGTACGCCACCACAACTGCGGAAATTGCGGATAACGCCGTCATAATTTATTACCGAAAAAATTAAAAAGCAGTATATGAAAATGCTACCATCAATTTGAACTATGGGCTGTACAGAATAATGTCAACACAATATCTGAAACATTTTATTGGCTATTTTGAATTACAAGGTAAAAATAAGAAATCTTCTACCTTATGGTCTATGTATTCCATGATTCGTTCTTGCTTTTCCATTTATAAAAATACAGACATATCAAATATATTAAATTACAAGCCTATTTAAAACGATTCTCTGAGGATACGAGGCTAGAAATCTAAAATTTTATGCATTGAAGATATTTAATAAATTTATAGAAGAAGGTTCTGACGCATTGTATTTAGCAATAAAGGTACGATATTATTTTGCAAAATGTAATTTTATGTAATGATTTATTTTAGATCGTTTTAATAATGGGTTACACAGGTGCTGTAGACGAGATGAATTAACAAATATGTCCATACATGATTTAGAATTTAAGAGTGATATTATTTTGGTGACAGTACCTAAAAAAAAAAATAATATCGTAAGAGTTTTTGCAATTACGGATGAAAGATGGATTACTTTAATTAAAAAATATGTCGCCCTGCGACCAAAAAATATTAATCATTCAAGATTCTTCCTTACATATCGCAATGGTTATTGTATATCGTGCCGATTGGAATTAATACGATTGGCAAAATGCCTAATTAATAGCTGATTTTCTAAAATTGCCAATTCAGAGCTTTATACTGGACATTGCTTCACACGTTCTAGTGCTACACACTTAGCAGACGCAGGCAGTGATTTGCTGACTATAAACGTCATGGTGGATGGAAGTCATCTGCGGTAGCTGAGGGTTACATCGAAACATCTATGAAAAGTAAAGTGGCTGTAGCGCACAACTTATCAGGCCAAGTACATCTGGTCATTCTAGAATTATATCATCGAATGATTCTCAATCACAAGAGTCTACCATTAAGCAATAACATAACTCAGCGAAACTTTGTTACGAGGAATTTACCTGGCATAACAATACATGCTCAAGATACTTGTTCCGTCAGTGTAAATGTATACAGTAATTCCACGTTTCATAACAATAACAATGTAAACTAAATTTGTATAGAATTTTTGATTAAAGTATTTACAATTTACATGCATTAAACGTCAATTTTGCTTTCTGTCATAATGTATTCAATACAGCCAACCTATAGAAATGAAAAAAGGCGTATCACAATGAAGCACTTTTCGATACGCAAAAGCGTGTTACAATTGCGTTTTTATGAACGCAAAATAGAAAAAGATTTTTGTCTCAACTAATATGTCAAAATAAATAAAGAGGACTCAAATTGAACCCTGTGGCACACCAGAAGTAATGGTGCTACATTTGATAACCTGTTTTATTTATCGTGTCGTTTATATGCTTTGTTGGCCATACAGACTATGAGTATATGGTGATTGATTTCTAGTTACATGTACTACCATCACATAGGGCAATACACCAGCTTTGGAGATGAACTTTAAGATTTTCCACAGATTTTAGCATATCTATAAGAATAGTCTTGCTTTGTGAGTGATCTTCAAATGCGGATTATAGGATAGTCTCTCAGATGTTTTTCATTATCTCGATAATGATAACATGACCACCTTCTCAGTGAAATCAGAATAGTAAACAAACAAACTATAGCTCCAATTTCACATGTATTCCATCTTCAAACCAAATGGTATGCTACAGATAGATAAATTTCCCAATAGTCGTAATAATAGAACCTATACAATAACTTATAGATTTATTAATGAAAATCGAACATAATAGTATCAAACATTTCCCATTCTAACATTCATGCAACAGTCCACTGCCTATTAATTGCTTTCCGTGAACAAATAAAAGTATATATCATAATCAGCGTACATCATCGCTGTTCGGCGATTAAGCCGTTTTTGTTGTTGATCGATATACAGGCGAAACTACCGCCAACACAACATTTATAATAAATATTTATGCAGAGCTAATGTGATGCAAACATGAGTGAACGCACTTTATTAGTATTATGTTCGAAATTTTAATTAATAGCTCCGTCCTGCATTAATAATAACGTATAATCTAAATGGGTTTGTTTTTGATATATTGCGTCTGATACTGCTTGCCATAATGTTTATATAGCGATATTATGCATAGAATTGCTCGGTTATACTGGGGCTAGTGTAAATGCTTGTATTTATTCCAAACGTATCTGCAATGCAGTGTCGTAATTTTAATTAAATTAATTTCATAGTTGATTCCATGTGCGGTAACAATGTTTGTATTGCGGTGGCATTTGCTAATTTTTTTTTACTGTGATAACGAAGAAATCACATTCTATTTTAGAAAGCAAAGAAAAATAATCTTGTATAGCTTATTCTCGTCCTAGTGTATAACTGCTTGCCTGTTCCTCGTTGTTTTATAGCAAAGATTGACAAATATTTTTGTTTATGTGTAATACTTCATTTTATTTGGCCGTCCAAAAATGTTATACAGCTATTAAAGGAGTTTTTTGTTCGAGGAGACAGTCTGCGATAGTAGGAGGTGCTGTCCCATCGCAACTCAACACTGAAAAGGGCGTTCCACAAGGTTCGCTAATTAGTCCTTTATTGTTTTCCATTTACACATGTTTTATATTTAATAATATCGCAAATTGTTCTGTAGAAATGTATGCAGATGATGCTTAGTTAATTTATTCCTTTGAACCTTCTCATATTTTAGAAGTAACTCGGATGGTCCAGAGTAACTTAGATATTTTAACACAATCTTGTATCAATTACGGTCTACATTTAAACATCTCCAAATACTCGATGATATTTTTTGGAAGACATATAGTTGATTTGCCTAGTAACCAATTCAATTTTACGTTAAATGGTACCCAGGTACCCTTAGTTAATATGTGCAAAACCCTGATTTACATCGATCTTATTTATCACGTGAAATCAAAATTTTTTAATAATAATAATAATAATAATACCTTTATTTCAACAATTAGGGGATTAAATATAATACAAATACAAATACAACCCAATCACCTATCCCCCAAAATGCAGAAACATACGTCAAAGAGAACAGAAATAAATGTAAAAAAACTAGACAGGCATATTGTGCCAGCTAGACAATATTAACTAAACTAAATTATTATAGTTTGTGACTAAAAAAATCATTCACCGAATACGATTCTAAATTACAAATCAGATTATGAACTTTTTTTTTTTGAAGGATGCATCGGTTTTTATTTCTTGTGGAAGTGCATTAAAAAATTTGATGCAATTATAGGCTACACCTTTCTCCTTTTTTGTTAATCTGTGTGATGGTATATAGTAATCACTTCGAAATCTTGTTTCGTATTCGTGTCTTTTTTCGTCCTTTTCAAAAAGTTGTTTGTTTTTAAAAATAAAAATTAAACACTCTTGTATATATATTCCGTACACTGTTAATAGGTTTTTGTTTTTGAATATTGTCCGACAAGATGCATTGAAGGAATGTCCGAAAATTGTTCGTACCGCTCTTTTTTGAAGAACAAAAATCTTCTGCATATGGGGAGAGTAGCCCATATTGGAATGCCGTACCTCACAGCCGATAAACGTAGGCATGATATACCATTATCAGAGTTTGTCGATTGTGTACTGACCTTAATATTCTTAGCGCGTAGCATGCATTCCAAGCCTCCCACAAAGGTTAGCAATATGGTTATTCCATCCCATTTTATCATCAATAGTGACACCCAGAACTTTGCAATATCTATACAGTTGAATGTTATCTAAAGAAAGTGATATTTTATCAGGTGTTTCAATAGTATCATTCAATTTGTAAAGGATAGCTTTGGTTTTACTAGTATTTACTATCAGTTCATTATTTTTAAACCACTGAAGGAGATTACTATACAGTAAGGAACCCGATTTTTGAAGAGTTATAAAATCACTGCCCCAGAACAATAAATTCGTATCATCTGCAAAATTCACTATTTCATGGTCGGCAAAAACATTTAAACAGATATCATTTATGAATATTAAAAATAATAAAGGTCCTAAAACGCTTCCTTGTGGTACACCTATAACAGTATCCGTCCACTCCGAGTAGAATGTTTCCTTGAGGAGAATTTAATTTTATCCTTGTCGTCTACCACCAAGTACGACTCAAACCACTGATAAGAAACACCTCTTATACCGTAGTTATATAATTTATCCAAAAGAATCTTGTGCGACATTGAGTCGAATGCTTTTTTCAAGTCTAGAAATAACCCTGCAGTTAAGTAACCATTTTCAAATGCATCCATAATTAGCTCAGTGTATTTAAACAAAGCGGTAACCGTAGATTTGCCGGACAAGAAACCGTGCTGATGACAATTAAATAACTTGTGTTTTTCAAAAAAAGATAAGAATTGTTGATATAACAATCATTTCTAAAATTTTCGAAAATGACGATAAAACGATAAACATATTGGCCTATAATTTTGTATTATCTCCCTATCACCTCTCTTGAATAAAGGTTTAACGATAGCATACTTCAATGCATTTGGAAAAATTCCCGAACAGAGTGATTCATTTATGATGTTACACAAAGGCTCGCATATTATATATTATTATTAAACATTTCTGTAAACAAAGCACTTAAAATACGGCATGAATAAACCCACACCATTCAAAGCTCAATTAGCAACGCTCTAAAAACCATCACATGGTAAAAATGAAAGGTGCACAAAAGCTGCAAAAATAAAACAAAACATAACCCTAATAAGAGAACAACTAGCACTAATAATCTAATAAATACATCTGATCAGATCGAGTTGGTTTTATTAAGGAAATATATTATAATTTAAAAAACATATAGAATTCAAAATTAAATTTTCTTTGAATTTGAAAAAGTAATAATTGCATTCATACTGCACACAATTTTAGGTATCGAAAGAATTATTTTATCCACTATTTCAGTCGCACACGAAGTTGAATATATAACGAAATGACTTTAATTACTTTGCATGTAAGTACCACTAGAGCAAGTGCTTGCGTGCATTTCGCTAACTGCTAAAAGATTCCGTTAACTTGTAAATAAACAGCGTCTGGAAAACTCTTCCGCAATCGCAAAATAATTTAACCAGCTCCAACAAGCCGAAATACGACGTGCTTTACGAACGAAATCCCCCCCTCCTTAGGGACAACGACAAGGCAAACGAACTAAGTACGTTTTAAAAATGTAATTTGTTAGTTGTCACTTCCACCTCGTTTCACGTTTGTACCATCTCCGATAGCGGATAGGCGAATGTGTGTTTGTGTGTGCGTTATTATTAGGAGGTATGCAGTCGCGCCAGACGCCGAGGACGGACGAACGTTGTGGGAAGAAACCAACGACCATAACTAAAACGTTGAAAACATAATCGAGATTCATTAAACGAATGTCTCATTGTATATAGACGGAATAATTCATTGGCGGTCGGACGAGACACCGTAAAATTTACCGCCAATCAAAAACGAGTTCGTAAAAATACAATTAACTGGTATGGACTGCTTGTTCGAGCGCAGGTGAGGTGGGAATATAGAACTCAGTTGGCGTTTATACTCGCTGTATTGTATCTGACGCACTTGGATTGGTATTTTAACTTTTTGTAGGCTTTGGAAGATGCTCATTATGAGGAAAAATGATTATTTATTAAATAAATAATGATAAGAACAACAAAAGTTAATAATATGATTCGAAATAATTATAGGATATAAAAGAAATAAGGTTTATTTATTTTGTATAAACTACTGATAACTGATGAAATTTTCTTTCATCAAAGAACAATCTAACTGAAAGAAAAATGATTGTAGATTATGGTAATGCTACTCATATTTTTGTTGTTGTTGTTACACACAAGCAAAACAGTTAATTTGCCTTGTACAAATTGACGAAAACACTAGAACTTGCACCTTTCTCAAACCCCTATACTTTGTACCAAACATGTTCTGCACAATAAAAGAGTACATCTAATGAATGCAGAGTCCAGTCAAGGATTATCTGGCAGATCCTCCGATGTGAAAACATTCAAATTCGGTGGTTTGCTATTTGGAAAACGAAAATAGATATGACAAAATCGAAGAAGGCAACACATTACAGCACACATCTGTAACCACAAATGTACACATCTTGGAAATAGCACAAACATAACAATAGAATGTATCAATTTGTATTTGTAAATGTAGTCACATTTTATTGTTGTTACACACAGGAAAAGCAGTTAATTAAAGTTGCACTAATTGTAAGATACACCTTATCTCATGTTGTCTCTTGCCTTGTGTAAATTGATGAAGATAATAGAACTTGCACTTTTCTTAAACTTTTGGAAACTAAACTCTACACTTTGTACCAAACATGTTCTGCACAATAAAAGACATTCAATCTAATGAATGCAGAGTCCAGTCAAGGATTATCTGGCAGATTCTCAGAAAAAAAAAACATTAACTTTAGGTGATTCCTATCCGAAAAGGTATAGATATGACAAAATCGAAGAAGGCAACACATTTACAACCACATATGTATGTGCACATCTATTTTTCATACATTTTGGAAATAGCACAAACATTGCCAATTAACTAACCTCTAGTCATTCTTGAATAATTCCGAATTTTATCACTTCACAATAATTTTTTTTTTGGTATTTTGTATTTTCAATGGTTAGATACGAAGTTTATTGAATTCATGTCATATTTATTTATGCTTGAAACATTACTGCCAATTTCTGCCATTTTCATACCATCCTGTTTTGATTATAATGCGACACACATACCATGTTCCCCTCTCTCTATCCCCCCCTTCCAAAAAAAAAAAAACAATAAATTTCAAAAAGTTTTTTTTTTACCGATACATTATCATTCATTTCGAAGGGTTCCGTTAGAAAGAAAATATAATTCTTTCAATCAATTTCTTTAGGTAATTTCGATAATTGAAATTGCAAAATACAAATTGGCAACCAATTACACCCTACACTGTAAAAAAATACAGTAATTTTGCCTATGATAAATCAGGAATATTACATGTAATAACGTTGTGAATTTACCACAATAAATCATGTAAATTTTGTTTTACTTGTTTTTTCTAGGATATTTAACATGGAAAAGAAAATTTCGGTAAAATTTATAGCTTTTCCATGTAAGTTTAAGATGTAACAAAAATTCAAAAGGAAAATACAGGAAAAAATATGTACAATTTTGTATTTACTCTCAAAATTTACTTAAAAGTGTAAAATTGACATTTTTTTTTGGGTATTTAGTGCACTTTAACAATAATTTTACTAGTGAACTATTAATTTTGCTGTAAAAATATGAGGATCTTTATATTTATTTGTTTTTTACTTGAATTTTTCGGTAAAAACTATAGATATCATGGAAAATAACGAAATTTATAAGCCGCAATGGTGATTGGTTATTGGATTACTTTATCTGTGCGCGTAGGTAATTCTATTCGTTTGTCGAACTTATTATCGGCCCTCAATGATTATCATTTACGTCACAAACAATCGTAGGTTTCGCGTAAGCGTGTTCATTCTTGATCCCCTGGGTTGAGCGATTCAGTATGACCTATTAGGTGCTATAAAAGAATTAGGTAAGTTGCTTGCTCTCTTTATAAAAATACATATGAAAATTATTCAGTGTTCGGTAAATATAGAGTTCATAAATATTACATCATTTTACAGTACAATCTTTGAAAAACACATCAGCATGTAAAGTTACTAGATGGTAGAAATTTTACTTTATGAAGCAAATTTACCTTTAAAATTGTAGGCAACTTTGTTACCAACGATTTTACATGTAATTTTACTTTTTTTACAGTGTACATGACAGCCTTAAATTATTTGATATTTACTTGCTTGTGGATGTTGCAACTTAAAAGAAATTTATTTATTTTGCAAGTAGAATTGAATTTTTAATACACGCTACCTTTTTAAAAAAAAAAAAAACATGCCGCCTTTTCTTTCAATCATTATCCATCCTTTTCCGCACCCATATACAAGAAAAAAGTGTTTATATAATGGCTTCGATAAACACGTTCCTTGTTCCTGTTGTTTTCATACACTAACGCATCGAAAAGTAATATATGTCCCTCTAGGGGTGGTAAAAAGGAATGTTGTGACGTCCTCAGGAGGGGACCCCACTGTTGACCGATCTCAAAGCAGATGCCTTGTCAACTCGTTATATATATATTGCCGGGCGTAACTTTTATACGTGTCCTTTCCTGGATATTCCGGCGACAACTGTATATAGGTACTGCCGATGTGTTTCGCTACTTTTCTGACCGGAACTTTGAAGATAAAAATCTACCACCGCAATATTGTCGGATGAAACGGATAGCAACATCTGATCTTGGCGGGGATAAGTGGAGCAGATGCCTTTGACAGTGAGATTTTTATCGAAGAGAAACGCTCTTTTGTATTAATTTGGAATGGTGAAGTTCTCTCTTACATCTTCTCATATTTATTTTGTTTGCATAAAAGAAGACTATGTCAAGTATGCATACATATATAAAATATCGTTTCTTGGTATTTCTCTTTTTCGCTTATGAAAAAAAAAATGCTTGTGACTTCAAACGACATGCTTGAAGACATTATGAACGTAAATTATTTCAAACAAGCAATCAGAGTGGAAGAAGTCAGTTAAGGGAAGACTTCCAGGATAAAGGAAATCCTATGAATGACATTCACCGCTTGATTATTTTGCTTGTTTGTACATTTTTTTGTATATTTGAAGTTACTCTAATTGTTACTATCGTCGTTATATTTAAAATAACTTTACTTACTTTATTATATGTTATATAAATTAATTGCAACTGAAGATTTATTGCCAAGTACAACTGAAATCCAATTTGTTTCACATACTAACATTTGCTTAAAGTTTGTAAATAGCAAAGTTAAATATGGGCCACGAAATACTTGATTACTTGAACCATATTATTATTCGTTTAAATAACCAAATATCTTGTTGAATTAAGTATTTGTCATTATTATCCTGAATATTTTATTTTTGCAATGTCCGGTGTACCACAGGGCAATCATCTGGGACCAATTTTATTTTTACTTTTTATTAATGATATCAAATATTATTTGCATTATTCTAAATCTCTCCTTTTTGGCGGATGATCTTAAATTATTTGCTAACATTTCCTGATTGGCAGATTGTCTACACCTTTAATCAGATTTTGATGGTATTTCAACTTGGTGCCGCGACAATAACATGTTACTGCATATCGAAAAATGTAAAATAATTACCGTTACTAAAAAGAAAAAAATGTTCTTTGCTTTATATTTCAGAAATCATGTTTCAAAAAAGAATAAACACTATTAAGTTATTCCTTTTCACAATACTTTACTGTCGACAATCATTGGAATTTGGCGGCAAATACTTACGCTCCTAAGCAGAACAGGAATTTATACAGTTCACGCAGTGGTCACACTGCAGAAAAGTCACAATTTGAAAGGCGCCAAATAAGTTCAATTTGAATTTAATCAAGGTAAGTGATTCTATCCAGTTATTGTTATGCGACCCCAGTGACCAACTATATTTATTTCATATTTTATAAATATTTAAAAAAGATTAAATCTTTCTTGAATATTAGTTATATTAATATAATATGCAAAAATATATTAGGAAAACATTTAAAAATATATATGTTATTAGCATTAATAATATTTTATTGCAAAGGTTTTCTCAATATATTTTTTCATAACTCTGCAAGAATATTTGCTTTGTATTCTTGTAAATATTTATTTCATATAAAAAAAAGATTGAATTTTTGCTTTTGTACATTTGGTGCGTAGACGAATAATATAAATGGTAAATATGCATACATATTAAGTAGTATGTACCTATTTAAAATGATAGTTTAAAGATTAAATTAGTAATATATATCTAATATGATTTAATTAGTATCTAAGTTGAGCGCTGTAACTTTCTATAAGTATATCTGCGTTTTGTATTATATTATTGTAATATTTGTAAGTTGCGAACGTCAACACAACACCTCTATTCATTACGGTGCTGGTGTTATATGATTTAGTATTGTTTATGCGTCTATGGATTAGGTACATAGAATGCATATGCGCACGTGCGTATCATCAACGTTTTCACTCGTTTGTCCGTTACATGTTATAGTTTATAATAGCATACGATTAGGGCAGATTAGGGTTAACTGTGTAATTAATTGTTGCGGGGTGTGTTTTAGTGTTTGTGGTGACTACGAGGTAAGCAAAACTTTGAACATGTCATGGCATTAATAAGATAATTGGAATGCTCAATATCGCTATGTACAGAAATCGTTTAATAATATAATTGTAGGAATTTTATGCATCATATATGTACTGCATCTACCGATAAATTGCTAGTTGATTTGCTTAAGAGATTCATCTCTGTAGATAAGCGTCATAACCTCAAATAGAGTTGTAGAATACGTTGTGTTGTTTTATTGTTTGTACGTAGAATGTTTTCAAATATTATGAAATAAAGTAAAAATAAGTATCGTAAGTATTAGAATGTAGCTACCACTTCAATTATTGTAAATGCTCCAATGTATTAGTAGGTGTTGATAATGTTGTACGATGTTTTATTCATGGTATGATCTAATACAATTGGCATTGTTTTAGAGGCCACAAGGAAACGCCATGAGAGCGCCACTACGAAGATATGAAAAAGCATAGGGTTGTACCTGGCACCAGCCAAGGCTAGACTTAAAAATGAGTATTTTTCATTTTTATTAGCTTATTCAAATAAAATGATAATAAATACGTTTGTTTTTTATTTAGAACACTTCAATTAAAAATAGTGATTAATTTGATAAACCTTCAGTATGCTTAAAATATGCCAGAATTATTGATTATTAACTTTGTATGGTGAGTGTGAAAAAACAAGTTCTTGCCTTTAGACACTCTATGTATGTTTCAACTTTTCGTTATCGACGTTATACATTCTAAATAACCAGAACAATTTATTTCATTTTGACAAATTAAATAGATTGCATAAAAAATCTCAATTTTATATAAATATTTTACAAATATTTTAGAAATAATCATTATTTCATTTAAAATATAGAGATTACATTAATATTTAAAATAGCGCTTTAATATTTAAATTGAATATTTATATATATTTAATTGATATTATCTATATTAGAAAAAATATGAAAAATATATTCAAAAACCTCTCACGAAAAGTATTTATAAAATATATTTTTAAAAATATCTATGTAATATTTCTGGCTGTTAGGGGAATCTTTAACGATCATCAGACTTAAAATAATCATTGAGATTAAAATTTTATTGACGATTATAATTCAATTTAATTATTGATTTATTATTTTTTTAATTTTTACAGTATATGTAGGTATGTGAAAAAATAAATAACGGGTTCACTAAAGTAGTATTATATCCAGTTTACATTTAAATTGGTATTTAATAATCCACATTTATTTGTTTTACAATGAACGAGTTAAATTTTACTTAAGAATAACTGCGTTTCTTGAGTAAGCGGCTATCTCTTTCACAACACTTCACTGTCAATAATCATTGGGATTTGGCGGCAAATACTCTATTAGGCTTCTAATCAGATAAACAGGAATTTAAACAGTTCACGCAGTGGTCACACTGTAGAATAGTCACAATTTGAAAGGCGCTAATTTTGTATTCAATTTGAATACAAACAAGGTAAGTGATTCTATGCCACCCTGAGATTGAAATTTTTTTATTGAGATTAAGATTTTATTGACGATTATTATAATTCAATTTAATTATTGATTTTTTTTTATTATTATAATATATACAGGTATGGGAAAAAAATAACGGCTTCACTAAAGTAGTATTTAAATGCGGCTACCTAATCCTATTTTCATAAAACCAAAGAGCTCTCCTAGAATAACACTCGCCACACTAGAATTGGTATTTACAACTTAGTTTAGCACGAATAGTACTAATTGAGGTGCGGTGGCAAATCCCGACTCGGTGCTCGATTTTATGAGCCGTTGTTTGCCCAGAAACAACCGTTTTCAAGCTCTATTAGACGTACGGGGCCGTTTTCGAGGCCATATCACCGCGTCGGAGTATATAATAGAGAGAGGGAGATTCTCTGTGTGGAAACGGCAAGGAAATACGGTACTGTGGTGATTGTGTATAGCTTTTAGATTTCTGGATATAAGCGATTTAATAGGTTTAAAATAAAATCTCTTGGGCGTGAAAGAAAATGATGACTGTAGGATTATTTTTTTTTTTGCTTCTCAAGAGCTAATTACACATAAGTGGTTTTATGTACACGCTCGACTTGCTGTCTCTAAGAGCAACAAGTAAAATGTTAACGACACAAAGTCCGACTATGCATTTCCCGCATGGCTGCATAATACCATTAGACTAATTAAATAATACCAACGTTTATTATATTAGACCGGGAAATGTGTAATTAAAGCTGTTCGTCTAACAGCTATAGGAGGTTCTTTCGAACGCGGAACGTTACGCTGCTAGGTTATTCTAAAATCAAACCAACACACCAGAGAGAACACTTTATAGGACGGAAACGGACATTTTTCAACTATCCCCATTAATTAGCTCACGGCTCGTGGAGGTGCCATTGTCGAAGGACCGCAGGCGAGCACCTATGCGCGCGGCCGTCGTGACAAGTTAATTTAGTTGAGTAATAATATTCCGCGAAAGAAAAAAAAAAAAGGCAGAAGAGGAATAACGACGCTTCATGTGGCAATCTTTTATTTTGTGTTTGCTTTTGAAGTTAACGCGATACTCCATACACTAAGCGGTCTGTTATAATGGATGTGCCGCTGTAGGAAAAGCTCTGCATTCCGGATTATGTTGCGTGGGTGAAAAATTATTATGTCCCTTCGTAAATGTCCAACTGTAGCATGGTTTCGACGCCAAGGAGGAGGGAGGTGCAACATGCAATTAGTGTAAGTATGATTAGATGCCTTTCGTGTATGTAACAACAAAACGTGAAGATGAAAAACTCAATATCATCCCTAACAGCTAGAAATATTACATAGATATTTTTAAAAATATAATTTTATAAATATTTTTCATTTTTTGAATATATTTTTCATATTTTTTTCTAATATAGATAAAATATTCAATTAAAATATTTATTCCATATTTTAAAATTAATGTAGCGCAATATTTTTCTAAAATATTGTAAAATATTATTTAAATGAAAATTGAGATTTTTTTATGCAATCTATTAATTTTCAAAATGAACTAAATTGTTCTTGGTTATTTAGAATGTATAACGTCGATAACGAAAAGTTGAAACATACATAGAGTTGTCTAAAAGGCAAGAATTATTTTTCACACTCACCTACAAGTTATAATCGATAATTCTGGCATCTTTAAGGCATACTGAAGTTTATCAAATTATCACTGTTTTTAATTTAAGTGTTCTAAATAAAAAAACAAACTATTTTATTATCATTTATTTGAATAAGCCAATAAAATGAAAAATACTCATTTTTAAGTCTACCCTTGGCTGGGCCAGGTACCACCCTATGGTTTTTTCATATCTTCGGTAGTGGCGCTCTCATGCGTTCCTTGTGGCCTCTAAAACAATGCCATTGTTTAGATCACACCATGAATAAACATCGTACAATATTATCGACACCTACTAATACATTTGGAGCATTTACAATAATTGGAGTGTAGCTACATTCTAATACTTACGATACTTATTTTACTTTATTCATAATATTTGAAAACATTCTACGTAAAAACAATAAAACAACACAACATATTCTAACCTCTATTTCAGGTTGATGAGAGATGAATCTCTTAAGCAAATCAACTAGCAATTTATCTGGTAGATGCAGTACATATATGATGCATAAAATTCGTGCAATTATATTATTAAACGATTTCTGTACATAGCGATATTGAGCATTCAATTATCTTAAAATGCCATGACATGTTCAAAGTTTTGCTTACCTCGTAGTCACCACAAAAACTAAAACACACCCCGCAACAATTAATTACACAGTTAACCCTGATCTGCCCTAATCGTATACTATTATAAACTATAACATGTAACGGACAAACGAATGAAAACGTTGACGATACGCACGTGCGCGTATGCATTCTATGTACCTAATCCATAGACGCATAAACAATACTAAATCATATACCAACGGCACCGTAATGAATATAGGTGTTGTGTTGACGTTCGCAACTTACAAATATTACAAATAATATAATACAAACGCAGATATATTAATAGAAAAGTTACAGCGCTCAACTTAGATACTAATTAAATCATATTAGATATATATTATCTAATTTAATCTTAAACTATCACTTTAAATAGGTACATACCTACTTAATATGTATGCATATTATACCCATTTTATATTATTCATCCTAGCACCAAATGTACAAAAGCAAAATTCAATCTTTTTTTTTATATGAATAAATATTTAGAGAAATACAAAGCAAAATTTTTTGCAGAGTTATGAAAAATATTGAAAACATTTGCAGTAAAATATTATAATGCTACATAACATATATTTTTTAAATGTTTTCCTAATATATTTCTATAATATATTTTATGCATATTATAATTAATATAATAATATTCAAGAAAGATTAATATTTTTTAAATATTTATAAAATATGAAATAAATATAGTTGGTCACTTGGGATGGGTCTACACGAAGTCTCCAAAGGCCCAATATTGGATCTCCTTTCGTATGAGGTCAGCGCCTTTATAGATGCTTGACTATCGGACATGAACGGTTAAAATGGGCCATAAAGACTTTTCAGCCTTTTAAAACATCGGAAGTAGACGGGATCCTTCCTGTCTTACTTTAACAAGGGCAGGACGAAGTCCTTCCTCACATGATCCGGATAAGCCGAAGTAGTTTGGAGCTGGGTTATATTCCAGAAGCTTGGCGAGGAGTCAAAGTCATCTTCATACCAAAAGCAGGGAAAAAATACACCATGTACGCTAAATCCCACAGACCTATTAGTCCCACACCATTCTTTTTGAAAACGGTGTCAAAGCTGTAGATAATTATATTAGTTGCACCCCTGTCAGCATGCCCAACAAACGGACTAATCCATTAACACTGACGCAGCGAATCAAAGATGCACTGACGAATAAAGAAACCGTAGTGTACGCCTTGCAATACTGAAGAAACTGAAAAGAGAAATTGAACAAAGAAAATCTAATTATTGGAGAGAATCTCCAGGGAATGACACATAGTAAAATTCTTCTGGGAATCTATAACCAGAAGAGATTTACAGAATGCATCAACCTGAGCAGGAACAAGGTTTGCGTATTAACAGGAATACTTTAAGGGCATTGTAAACCGAAACGATATCTGAGTAAGCTTGGATTCGCTTAGGGAATCTGAATGTAGATTTTGTGGGGAACAGGATGAAACACCTATCCATCCCCTCTGAAATAGTGTAGTACTGTGCGGCTCAAGGGTGTTACCACCTGAGAGCACGGGAAATCGAAGAGGGAGACTTGCCTAACCTGGGGCTGTTCTGAAATGAATAGGACTGGAAGGCCTGCTGTAAAACAGGAAGAATAGCAGACACGCAGCGTAACATCACCCTTCTCACATACATATATAGAGCCAGTTGCAATAGAGAATGGTACATGTCGTCACCAAAAGCTGCGCAAAGCCTGACGTCAATTACGCCCCGCTGCCTGTTACTCAGCAACGAGGCATTTGCTACCAATATTCGTTCATTGCGCATGTGACCTCATGTACTCTATCGCGACGAACTCTACATACAACTTCCGACATCGCTTTCAATAATTTCTGCCAATATTGAACCGGACACATAATTCAATAGCGACTCTATTTCCACCTGGAAGATATTTAGGTAGTTGCCCAAGCTTTGGAAATACCTGATTTTGCATGGGTCTAGAGCCCGTATGTGGGATCACTAAGGATTCCGCAAGAAGGGAGATCTGGACCTGGTTAGATAAAGAAACTACAAAGAAATGGAGGTTGACTGAAGGTAACTCCATACCAAAACCCTGATAGGGGATGGGATGGTAGTTTCTCTGATACCTACTCAGGCGCAGTAAGAAAGAAGTTAAGACCATTACTGGGTTGGTAATGGACACTGTCCCTGAAAAAGCATCTATACAACACAGGCGAGTAAGCGAACCGTGGTGTAGAAGATGCGAACTACAGGAGGAAACGAGTTACATGTAATCTGCACTTGTGAGGAACTTAAGTACTTAGGCAGAAGTACTTCGGGAGGGATCTATTGGAGTCTCGAAGTCCTCAGTTTCACTGGGCAAGATACTGGCTGGATAGAGAAACACCAGCTGCTCGAGTGGAAATAGAGAATCAATAGGGATGGTACAATGAGCACCTTGCTCAAGTGCCCGGACATCAAGTGCCCACCCTAACTTGAATGAATGAATGAATGAATACCTGATTTTGGAAGCATATATTCCAGTTTCTTCTGCCATTTTGGTGCTAACCGTGTGCCATTTGATGGCGCTTCTTTTCAATTTCATGATGATATTTTGATCCCACTGGCTTTTGTTGCTAAGCTTTATGGTAAATGCTTTCACGAAGCTACAATTTTTTGACATATCACCCCAGGTTTGATCATTAATCATACCTGCGTCGATAATTCTGGATGTGATTCTTTCTGCCACACCCTCCATCACAAAATGAAGAGTGGTAAGATCTGGAGCATCCTTAATATATCCCAAGCAATTCCAACATCTCGTTTCAACGTTTTAATGTACGACTTATCGATTTTTCGTCAGTTTCAAATATCAACCAAGAAGGTAATCATAAATTTCGCATTATCTTGATATCACGCGCTATAATTCTCACAAAGACACTGGTATAGGCCAAACGCGTAATACACAGAACCCGTACAATAAATTTTCATAATCCTAACCTGTCTCTTAGATAGGTCTTTTATTAGCGCTGTGGTGCATGGCCCAAATGTATATAATCATTGGCAATAGGACACCTACATTTTTTTTTCCTTTCCTCTATTTCTTTTAATGCCTTTTCTTCGGTCACGCTTTACGCCCATACGCCGATGATATACACACTAGGCCGATACATTCGGCTTACCTTTTGTTGACCGGTAGTTCGCGCAATAAAATTCAACATTAACATAACTCACACCGTAATGAATGTCGTCTCTCTTGGCGTTTTGTGGTCGTGTAACTTTTTCTCTTTAGGACGTGGCGTAGAACGATATAAAACTAAACCGCGCCGACAAGTTATTAAATCAAAATTACAAAACGGTAGGACCACGGGAATAATGCTTATTTACGGCTAACGGGCAACCACTGGCGACAAGGTTCAATAAATCCGCGCAGAGGGACTTACTCTCTCTAAACAAACACGCCGTTTTGTATTAGAGAGTGATTTATAATGTACTTAATTAGCTCATTGTTGACGGAATTGGAATTTCGGAGGCCTTTAAGTCGTCACGGCACATCAGTTCGGTTGTCAGTTGAGTTACGTAACGCTTTTATCGCGAAGGATTCGTGTTTGTGTGGTATTTTGATTATGTGTTGGCGATATATTGCGTAGATCATTTTGTGTGTGTGTGTGTTGTGTGTAAGATGAAGTTCTTAGAATGTATGTGAAATCGACAACATGGTTTGTTAGAAGTCTTCTCTCTAGGAGTAAAGGAGACAGTTCTAATAAAAAATTCTTTTATTATTGTAATAAATATTGAATACTCAATATAATATTTTTAATTTTGCAGTTATCGTCAAACAAATTAGTCTCTTAAATAGTAGCAAAGAAATATTTACTAGGTGCTTAGAAAAATTTAATTAAAATAAATAGAACTTTATCAATATGAAAAAATACAGCTCCGACTTGAAAACAAGCAGTAATAGTAGATGCCCCTACCATCTGGATTAATTCTGAGTGATTAAACCATCATGGTAGTTGCGCATAGGTATGTTCTTTAAGCATCAGAAGCATCTTTATTTAATAGTAACCCTAACAGCCACAAAAAATTTCACAGATATTTTTAAAAATATATTTCATAAATATTTTTCGTGAGGTTTTTGAATATATTTTTCATATTTTTTCCTAAATATAGATAAAATATTCAATTAAAATATTTATTCCATATTTTAAAATTAATGTAAGCGCTGTATTTTTTTCTAAAATATTTGTAAAATATATGAAAATTGAGATTTTTTTATGCAATCTATTTAATTTGTCAAAATGAACTAAAATTGTTCTTGGTTATTTAGAATGTATAACGTCGATAACGAAAGGTTGAAACATACATAGAGTTGTCTAAAAGGCAAGAATTGTTTTTTCACACTCACCATAACAAGTAATAATCATTAATTCTGGCATCTTTTAAGGCATACTGAAGTTTTATCAAATTAATCACTATTTTTTAATTAAAGTGTTCTAAATAAAAACAACGTATTATTTATTATCATTTATTTGAATAAGCCAATAAAAATGAAAAATACTCATTTTAAGTCTAGCCTTGGCTGGTGCCAGGTGCAACCCTATGGCTTTTTTCATATCTTCGATAGTGGCGCTCTCATGGCGTTTCATTGTAGCCTCTAAAACAATGCCAATTGTATTAGATCATACCATGAATAAAACATCGTACAACATTATCAATACCTACTAATGCATTTGGAGCATTTACAATAATAATTGGAGTGGTAGCTACATTCTAATACTTACGATACTTATTTTACTTTATTTCATAATATTTGAAAACATTCTACGTACAACAATAACAACAACAACGTATTCTAACCTCTATTTGAGGTTATGACGCTTATCTACCGAGATGAATCTCTTAAGCAAATCAACTAGCAATTTATCTGGTAGATGCAGTACAGATATGATGCATAAAATTTCTACAATTATATTATTAAACGATTTCTGTACATAGCGATATTGAGCATTCCAATTATCTTATAAATGCTATAACATGTTCAAAGTTTTGCTTACCTCGTAGTCACCACAAAAACTAAAACACACCCCGCAAGAATTAATTACACAGTTAACCTAATCTGCCCTAATCGTTATACTATTATAAACTATAACATGTAACGGACAACGAATGAAAACGTTGATGATACGCACGTGCGCGTATGCATTCTATGTACCTAATCCATATACGCATAAACAATACTAAATCATATAACACCGGCACCGTTATGAATAGAGGTGTTGTGTTGACGTTCGCAACATACAAATATTACAAATAATATAATGCAAAGCGCAGATATATTAATAGAAGAGTTACAGCGCTCAAGTTAGATACTAATTAAATCATATTAGATATATATTATCTAATTTAATCTTTAAACTATCATTTTAAATAGGTACATACCTACTTAATATGTATGCATATTTTACCATTTTATATTATTCGTCCTACGCACCAATGTACAAAAGCAAAAATTCAATCTTTTTTATTTATATGAAATAAATATTTACAGAAATACAAAGCAAAATATTCTTGAAGAGTTATGAAAAATACATTGAGAAAACATTTGCAATAAAATATTATTAATGCTACATAACATATATATTTTTAAATGTTTTCCTTATATATTTTCTATAATATGTTTTATGCATATTATATTAATATAACTAATATTCAAGAAAGATTTAATATCTTTAAATATTTATAAAATATGAAATAAATATAGTTGGTCACTGGGGAATAATCAAATGCCCGGCGGAAATAGGATGGAAACGGGGATAACTTTGGATATTATGTAACGGATTATTTAAAGCGTTACATAGATTCTTGTAAAAGTTGTCTTTTATAGGTTGCCTCATATTATCAACATGTTTTTTAGTAGCACCACGTTGGGTCAAATGCAATTCTTTGAGACATTGTACATTTACATCGCAAATATTACAATGTACCAAATCATCTTTAAGTAACGAGAAATTACTTTCAAAATCATTAATCCAAAAACTGGTAGAACACATTATAATACAGTAAAGACAATGAAAATGAAAGCAATTTTTCCATAATAAAAATTTGGGTATCTCTTGGAAAATAAAAACTCTAAACTCTGAAGTTAAAAAACTTTATCAAAAAAATAAATTCTCAAAACAAATTGCGACAGATTTAAACGATTAAATATCAAGTAGGATAGATATTATTCTGCTGTGCGTATACGATTAGCTTGCCCTATCAACCGCAACGGTATTTGGTGGGGATTATTTTGGTGGGGATCGAAAATCTAAAACCGCCGCGCTTTGGTAAAAATTGTTAATAATTGCAAATAACTAACTCTAACTTATATTGAATCACTAGAAGCAATTATTTCGTACCAGAACAAAAGCATAACGCCATCCGTTCCATCAATAGCATATTATTTAGCAATCAAAAGGCGAACTACCATATGTTAAGCTAATTATACATCTCTTTGTACATGCGTGGAGAATGTTCGATTAATATGCATGATACGCCATATTTATTGTTTACGGTGCGTCATTTTCTTGTGTCAAATACAATGCTTTATACAGCGACTTAAAGTTAACGACCATAATGTAGTAAGAAATGAATATAGGATCTGAAGAAAAAAAAATATAAAAAAACACAGATGTTTTTTGTATACCCACACATTTATATTTAGCGATATTTGACGCTAGTTAATACCAGAGGTGTATTTTTCATATTTAGGCGCTGCAAATCCGTTTAAGGTGCCGAAGAAACACGAATAACCAGAAATTTATTAACGCAAAGTCGAATTTATGTTCGGGAACGAGTACCACATACACGTATCTGTATTGTTAATTTGACGTGAAGAGTTCTTTTTAATGTGCGGGATATATCGTCGATAGGGTATGCGCGTAATACCGTCTCAAGGCTGCGAAAATCATTTGTAAAAAGATTTACGCGGCTTAAATGGAGAGGCGACTTAACTGTTTTTTTTTTTTGTATTATTTACGCGATCCTTCGCGACAAGTAGATACAGCGTCCGAGAAGCGGTGCAATTAGTTAGCGCAAATCTAGACTGAATGCCAGACGAAATATGTGCCTATATAGAGGAGTAAATACTGAGAAAGTGGTATTAGTGTCGAATTAGGATTAAGGATTGGGTGGACGTAGATGTGGTAAGGTCAGACATGAGGTGGCGCTCGCATATCTGGAGGTATTAGGCGGACGATAAAAAATAGTAATGGGGAAAGTATGTGATGTACAATACTCTAACAAGGGAACCTCGCGAACTGTAAATCGCAGATTTTGATGAAACTTTGTCAGTTTGTAGAGTCCATGGAGTGTTGCTTAAGGACACTTTCCATTGCTGCGGAACTTCAACTTTAGGGGGTGCAATTCACCCTTGAAATTTGGCCCCAATTTGCTTTTTTTTCTGAATAACTTTTAAACGGTTAGAGATAGGAAAAAGTTTCAATGACGGACTTGTACCGTTTAGTGAGCCCTTTCGATTGGAGTAGATATTTATATACAGGGTGCTCCAATAAACGTGGAATGACGTATGTTGTGCATATTTTATCGAATTTCAGAAATCGGTATAAATGGCCTTTTTGTGATCAAATAGTCTATAGAAAGGTAAGTTAAAAAGTTACACAGGGTGTTCACAAAAATATAAATTTTAGCATATTTCCTTATTCTAATGAGATACTCTGTATACTGTTATATGGCTGCGTTGTATGTCGAAAATCAGTGTAAACTTATACTAGGCGCTAAATAGTTATATGTGATAGTTTTCGAGTTATACGCGTTTGGCTGTATGTAAGACTATATTATCCCCAACAGCAGACAAAAAAAAATGTAACTACTTTAACAGATTGTTGCTGATACTTTTAACATTACACTGTATATACAAAATAACGACAGATTACTACTTCAATTTTCATATTCATACTGTTCGTGGGTAGGTAGTTAGGTAAGCAAATAAATTATATATATTATTTATTTTTATATTGATATTGTTGAGTTCATATTGTTTTGCAAATGTGCAGGTAGCTAGAGCCATTAAAAGAAAAACTTACAATATAGAGTCGACGTACAATTTAATTATAATTTAATTATTCCCTTTATTTTATTTTGTGTAACACACAAACAGCCTGCTCTATTTCAATAAAATAAAAGTCAGTAGTGAAAATATCTATATACATTCTTCCAGTTCGTGTATTACTCTTCATCATAATAGTGAAAATCCTCAAAAAAGTGTTGAAAACATAAATATTGGGTACAACGTTCACATCTTATAAAAGCGAGCTGCCCACATATTGAGCATATGGGTAAAATGCCTTCATCATCGAACGAAAACGCATATGTCACTGGATGAATAAATTTTTGTCTGGTCTGGATTCCAGGTAACCGCTTTTGTACCAGGAATATAGAAATAGGTTTCGATATATTGGAGAGGACAGTTGATTGTGAACTAATGATTGTAATTTGATTATTATATTGCGTTGATGTAAATTAAAGTCAATGTTTGCAAGCAAAACTTGATCGGAAAAACGTTTGGCAAATACCTTCCACATACGAAAGCCGTACACGTTGAGCGGTTGCGCCAGTCCAGTTGTTTTCTTGGGAATCGTAAGAAGAGATGTTGGTTTATCTGCTGGATAGAACTTTGTAAAATCCGAAGATAGTGGCCACCCCAAGAATCTAGTAGTAAAGTTGTTGATGTTCCACTAGGAACTCGGTGTTGGTACACATCCGTAAACCATTTTTTAAATAGTTCACTAGTTAGTAAGTGAGACGTTCGCTACTCACATCTCATCAGAAATAGTGGAAGTAAGGAATTAGTATACTATGTGACCTATTGTTTTCATCTGCCTGCTGGCGGGGATAATATAATCTTACATACATCTAAGCGCGTATAACTCGAACTCGAAAACTATTACATATAACTATATAGCGCCTGGTATAAGTTTACAGTGATTTTCGACATACAATGCAGCCACGTAACAGTATACAGAGTATCTCTTTAGAATAAGCAAATATGCTAAAATTTATATTTTTGCGGACACCCTGTATAACTTTTTTAAATTATCTTCCTATAGACTATTTAATCACAAAAACGGCCATTACAACCGATTTCTGAAATTCGATAAAATAAGCACAACATACGTCATTCCACGCTTATTGGAGCACCCTGTATATAAATATCTACACCAATCAAAAGGGCTCACTAAACGGCACAAGTCCGTCATTGAAACTTTTTTCCTATTTCTTACCGTTTAAAAGTTATTCAGAAAAAACCAAATTTGGACCAAATTGCAAGGGTGAATTTCACCCCCTAAAATTGAAGTTCCGCAGCAACGAAAAGCGTCTTTGAGTAACACTCCATAGTGTCTACAAATTGACAAAGTTTCATCAATAGTAATACTTAACTAAATTTTCGATATTGCTATATTTATATGAACATAAAAAAATATTTTCTTCCACATGGAAACAGGAAAGCGGTGTATATAATTAACTGTGAACCAAGGCATATAATTATTCTATATTATATTCCCTACAGCCTTTTACCTTTAACATAGCTTACACTAATATGCTCATTTCCAATACTCTCTTGTTCTTGCCTGGAGCTATGATCTAGTTAACCCAAATAGGCAATTTACCTCTAACGATGCGATGAAATAAAAATAAAAAATAAAACAATGAAGTCACGGCATTAAAGCAGGAAAAATCATTGTATCTAATCTAAATAACCTCAACTCCCTAACACCCTCATATCATTTAATACCCCCTTTAAAAGCAACACGATATTTGAAAAAAAAAAAACATATTTTTTTTTATCTTCCAACTTTAGGCGTTACAAGGACCGAATTAACATATTCAACAGTTCAACCGAACTGGAAGTAATCCCTGCTTCAAGTATGTCTTAAACCGGGCCCGCTAGTGGTCAGTTTTCTTCCACGTTGATCAGATCTGATACAGGTAGTGAAGCGTTAAGAAATCGGGCGCTTTTCCTCGTCAGAGAAGATTACTGTGTAACGACGCTTGGTATATTGTCACACGTCGCAAGTTCACGCTAATCCGATCAACTAATGAGTTTTACATTAAAATATTGTCCAAACAGATTAGTAGCGCGTGGTTCCGAAGTGTGATTGGAGAAGTTGGTCTGTGTGTGATAAATCGTTAAGTTAATTTTATTATCGCTCATCGATTTTATGGTAGTTCTACCTACGTTTGTCTTGTTTATAAATAAACTGCGGTTTAATCGCCTAAACAACAATATCGCGGGTGGTTTTAACCCTGCAGTGTTAATCTCGAAATTAATTATTCTGTTGTTTATAAAATTGTCGTATCCCAACAATTAAAAGTTCTAAAATTACAATCATATTTCGATTTTGAAACGTTGGAGTTAACATAGAATTTATTGAATATGAAATGACTCTTTGCACCAATGAAACCAACAGAAATGTGAGTGAGTTTCTGCCATTAGCTTTACCCCAAGAGCAGATTCACCTTAATCAGTATCGTGTCTCAAGATTATTCTCGATTTCCCCTAAAAGATGACGAGTTTAGATTCATTAGTTTCAATGAGGTACTGCTGTGGTAACCCATTTACCGCGAGTGTATTTTGTGTTGCATATTTGATTTGCTTAAAACTGCTGAATCATTGTATCGAGAAATTTTCATAATAATGTTTATCTTCGTATAATTTATTTAATTTAATGTTAAGTTTTTTTAAATTAATTCCACTCTTTAAGATGTCTATTGTTTGTCATGTATAGTTAATGTTTATTCTAGTAGATATTGTCGGTGATTTGTGCGGCTGCGTTGTACGCAGCGGTAGAGATTTTGTGAGGCAGTTCCTTGGTAGATGTTAGCGTGAGTACTTGTATTTTTGAATCTTTGCTGCGATTTTGTTAATTCTTTTGATATCGCAATTTAATTCGTATTAATTGTCTTTTATTTAATCCATCAAGGAATTCGCGTTATAATAATTGTTATTATATTGATGTGTACACATTATAGATATAAGATCATTTATTATTTTCGTGCAGGAAGATATATGTTTCAGTTGTAATTTTCTCATTATATTTTATAGTATTAATTTTTCCGTTTTTCCATTTTGCTGTTTTGTTTTAAATTTTTTATTCACCCGGGTTGGGTGAAATAGAAGCATTGTCTTGCTTTAGTTTTCATTTTTGTCATTATTTGTAGTCTTTCACGTATTTTATTTTATTTTATTTGAACCACGTGGTTTGTTTTGAAAAAAGAATTATCTTCCTGAACTAATTAATCTTTTGTTTTGTATAGAAATTAGCATTGTCTATTGTATCTAGAATACGTGCAGTTTTTAAAATTTAGCCAGAACCCTCTGTGCACGGTTTTTTTTTTTCTTGCAAATTTGTAATTCATTTTTTTTTCTTTTTTTTTAAATAAATTTTTGATTGTTAATTAGTTTTGAGTTAAAATTTTGTTCTTTATTTTAAATTAACCTTTTCAATTTTTGGAGTATTTAAGAAAGTCAGTTTTCTTTCACTCACAATTTACTTTTCGTGGTTAGATTCAATTTTAATTCCAGGAGGGTAACTTTGAGATAAGATTCTTTGGCGCTCTTTAAAGATTTTCTCTGTTGAGCTAGCTAATTTAATTTTCTTTTTCCATTTTAATATTCATTTTGTAAGTATTATTATTACAATCAGTACACATCAGTACGTTATCTGTTCTTTCTTGCAATAAATTGCAAACCATCGAAGTAACGAAAAAGGTGTTATTTAATACTTTATTGCGTTCATTTCGTGAATAATTTTAGGAAAATTGTACATAAGAGTAACAATATATATATTCGTTCATTATTCATATTATTAGTAAAATTATTTATTGAAACTGTGAAAATGTAGTTACTAACAAATAGGATTAATATACTATGACTTGTTATGATAATGGGAAGTAATTTATTGCACTAATGAACCTTGTTATTACTGAATCAAAAATTGTAAATAAAATTTTATCATAACAATGACACGTTTCGTTCTGTCAATGAAAATTCGCTTAATGAATGTAGATAATTGATATCATGTCTAGTATGTTCCTCAGTGTACTAAATTTTGTATAAAATCGTTTCTACTTTCTTTTTATTTTAATATTTGAGTCATTTCCTTTTTTGGTATTAATGGTGATTCAATACATAATATATAAATAATGTACACCAGATCAATAGAGTACACTGAGAAGCAAATATCTTTATCGTTAAAAAGTATGCTCTAATCCAAATAAATTATTCTTCTAAATAGTGGCAAAGAAATATTTATTAGATGTCAAGGAAAAAATATTTTAAACAAATATAGAGTTAACGAATACATTCCTTTCTTATAAAAAAAGTACAAATTTGACTTGGACACAAAACAAACGAATCATATTTCCACCGCACTTTCATGGAATGTTTTAATAGTTGTTTCCCTGAAAAAAAATAACAATCACACATGGAAAACAAAAAAAAATATACAATAAATGAAGAAAGGATGAATACAAAAACTTACCGGACACTTAAAAACATTATTTTAGAAAAAACATATGAGTGCCCAAACAGGCCAAACATGCACTTATATTAGAATTCAAATGAGAAATTAAAATCTATCTGACGATAATCAACAATGAACGAAAACTCAAATTTACAAGACAAGAAAATCCTTCATGACAGCGAATGAGAAAATAAGTATTTTTGTGGCATTGGGTGGGAACAATAGCAGAAAGTGCTAAAACGCAACATTCGCATGAAGATTTCTAATAAATATAAAGACCAAATAAAAAACCTCGTTTTTTCTTAGAACCGCTTTACTCTAATGAAGTGTAGAATAGTATTGCTAGCGTATGAAGGTAAAGCACTGATATATTTATGGAATCTCCACAAAACTTAATCAAAACAACTACAGAAAACTTGTTAACCTACTTGCATTTATTTTTAATAAATGCCTCAAGCGAGGAGTATTTCACATTCATTGAAAAGGGGAAAGTTTCTCCTATACATAAAAGGGGATAAAGAAACTGCGAGAATTTATCGTCCATTTGTATTCTACCCGCTATATCTAAGATCCTCTAGTCGGCTTTATAGCATTCCGATTAACAGATTATTTTGGAAAGAATAACTATCTTTAACGTCAAAGCAGCATGTTACAGGAAGGGCATTCGACAGTCACAGGATAATCGCAGATTGTGGAGCAGATCTACGATGTGTTTGACTCTGGCACGTTGCTGAGATGACATTGCTTGGACTAACGAAGCTTCGATTCAGTAAATCACGACATCTCTGTACGTAAACTAGAGCACTATGGGGGTAAGGGAGTCACACTCGAGCGCTGTTAAGTCTATCTTACCACCGAACACACTAAAGTCGTCGAACAGCATAAATCAAATTGGAGAGTATCGGGTTGTGGAGTCTCGCAAGGATCTATACTGGGACCGCTACGTTTATAATATACATTCATGATCTTCCATCCATTATTGAAAATGTCGAATTTGTTTGTATGCCGACGGACACTTCACTTTTGGTGGCTTCGCGAATGTTTCCCAAATGTCGTCGAAAAAACCAAAGATGCAATGAATACAGCTGAAGGATGGTTTAGTGCTAACAATTTAAAAATAAATCTGGAAAAAGCTTAAGATTTTACTACCAAAAATTACTCACCGTCGGAGGCTCAATTCCTAGGTTCACCATTTGATACGACTGTGAGATGGATCAACACATTGATAGCAGATTGTCTTGCGCTTTTATATCAATAAAACGCATAAACAGGTGGTAACACATGAAGCCGCAAGAACGACTTACTTCTCTTACTTCCACTCCCTCCTTTTATGGGATACACTTCTGGGATATGGCGACAGACAGACACAGGATATTTGTGCTGCAGAAGAAAGCCATCCGATTTTTTGATGCAGCTTTAGGATATAATGAGTCGTGCAGAGGCTACTTTAAAGTGGAAAATTATCTTACGTTGTATTCGTCTACATCCCAATGTCGTCTATATGATCATACTAACAAAGTTCATTTCCCTAAACAGTTGTCACCACCACATACCACACACGCAGTAGGAATGACATTAGACGCTACACTCATGATATCATGTTCGTAAAATCGATTAGTATTGGTGCGATTTATAATTATTTGCCTGGACGATATAAACAACTACCAGCGATAGCTTTAAAAAACAGGTTAAGAAACTGTTACTCGAGAGGGAATGTTACAGCATACAGGAATTTCTGTATGCGAAAGGGAAGTAATGTCATTACTTCAAACCTCCTACACTTCTATTTTTTGTTGGTTAGTTTATTTGTTTATATGTTTGTTTGTTGTGATTTATATTTATATCTTTATATCTACACCTATGTTGTTTTAATCTTTTTATTTATACATACATTTCCTTTTCTAAATTATTTGACAAATGTACATATAACAGTAATGTATACAATGACTGACGAATTTTTCTGTAATGCTTTTATTGCAAATATATTTATTCATTATCTATTATTGAATACTGCGATTCAGACGGTTTTAGAAGATGCAGTATCAAGTTTTCAAGCCTTCATCGATAAACCACATTTCAGCACTTCTTCTTCCACTCAGAATCGCGGGCGGCTTTTCAAATCGATATAATTGCAATATTCCCCTTCCTCCCCTACCATGCTTTTTGCCATGACGGCGACGCCAAATTTCCCGCAGATTTATTATTATAACTTCTCTTTGTGTGAGTTAACGAGAAACGCCCAAAGAGCGGCGAGAAATTTCACCCCGACGACGCAGTGTCAAATCAACCGCCTATTCATATGTCTATTCGGCGTTGTCGCTCCGTCTTAGAGATACACAGTAATCGAAGTTCTCTCAACCCCGAGAGTATTGAGACGTCGGGCGTCGACTTTCGACAAAGGAACATGAGGAAAACAGATGCTCTAGCACGCGACGAAACTTCGCAGCTCGTTTAACTTAAGAACTCCACGCCATTGGGGAGGGGGGCTAAAGAGAAAAGTTAAAACAGCTCGCAGACGGACAGAGTTTAAAAACTAGCGAGCGGGACGCCGGGAGTCGCACAAAGAAAAGGAAACGAACAGAACCTTAATTGATTCAATGAATCAGCTACAAATAGACTGCAATAAAGCGCTGGAAACTTACTTCCGGATGGAAGAGGGCAGCGTCGGCTATATAACGGAAACTTCTAGTCATGCAAAATTAAGATAATAGTTCCGGGTTCAAACGCATATTCGCGAATGAAGCGAAAGAACGAAAGAATAAGGACGGGCATATCGCTTTGGGAGAATGCAAATTGCCATTATTAGACTGCTAAAAGGGGGCGTCGCTTCTATTTAAAGTGCGCTATAACCATCGTCTAGGAGCTCGGTTAGTTTAATTAAATGAATTTTCCGCGCGGGGATTGCTTATTGCGATTTTTCTGGTCTTTTACTAGCCCGTTTAGCGATGGCCATCGAGTGGATCGTTTCAGGGTTGAGCGGAGATAAAATTTTATCTTTCCCGAAATGAATATAAGAATTTGCATATAATCTATGCTGTATGTTATCGTTCTGTCTTAAAATGTTTTTCTTTTATACTGTTCTACGGTACTTTCTGATATAAATGTCCAACAATAATCAACTAACATTTTACTATTCCACTTGCCCTGATAACGTTTTTCAATAACCGAAATGTCTTGATGAAATTTCTAGCCGTGTTCATCATTCATCACTGACGTCACCGAGGTTCAGAGGGAAGAAATCCAGATGCTACCCTAACAGCCAGACAATAATTACTAGATATTTGCTAAAAAGTATTTTTATAAATATTTTTCGTGAGAGGTTTTTGAATATATTTTTCATATTTTTTTCTAAATATAGATAAAATATTCAATGAAAATATTTATTCCATATTTTAAAATTAATGTAAACGCTATATTTTTCCTAAAATATTTGTAAAATATTTATATGAAAATTGAAATTTTTTATGCAAGCTATTTAATTTGTCAAAATGAACTAAAATTTTCTTGCTTATTTAGAATGTATTAAACGTCGATAACGAAAAGTTGAAACATACATAGAGTTGTCTAAAAGGCAAGAACTTGTTTTTTTCACACTCACCATACAAGTTAATAATCAATAATTCTGGCATCTTTTAAGGCATAATGAAGGTTTATAAATTAATCACTATTTTTAATTGAAGTGTTCTAAATTAAAAAACAAACGTATTTATATCATTTTATTTGAATAAGCCAATAAAAATGAAAAATACTCATTTTTAAGTCTAGCCTTGGCTGGTGCCAGGTACAACCCTATGGCTTTTTTCATATCTTCGGTAGTGGCGCTCTCATGGCGTTTCCTTGTGGCCTCTAAAACAATGCCAATTGTATTAGATCATACCATGAATAAAACATCGTACAAACATTATCAACAACTACTAATACATTTGGAGCATTTACAATAATTGAGTGGTAGCTACATTCTAATACTTACGATACTTATTTTACTTTATTTCATAATATTTGAAAACATTCTACGTACAAACAATAAACAACACAACGTATTCTAACCTCTATTTGAGGTTATGACGCTTATCTACCGAGACGAAATCTTTAAGCAAATCAACTAGCAATTTATCTGGCAGATGCAGTACATATACGATGCATAAAATTCCTACAATTATATTGTAACGAGCGCCAACTTTTCAACTGGCGGTTCCGATAGGCGTCCCTAGATGCGCTAGCATAGCGGAAGAAGAACTACCTACGACGAATAACAGAGGGCAGCACCGCGGTCGAAGATTCGAGAATATTCTCCAGAATCTTCGAGGACGTTCTAGAAGGCCCCCGAACAATCTGGAAGTTCGCGCCAGCTATAAATAACGCGTCGGGTTGGCCAGGAGGAGTCAATCGATACGAGTTCGATAGTGCGGTCGCGATTGAAGTAGTACATGTAATATAAATATCGTTTACATAAATAAAGACATTAGTGGTTAAGTGATATAGTTAATAAGCATTTTTAATAGATTTTAATTACCGTAATAGTGTTAATAGAATAAGTGAATTTAAATATATCGCCTGTGTGTTTTTCTAAAACCCGACAACGTTTAAGAACCGAAAAACCGTAACAATTGGTGTCAGGTGTGGGGTGAACTGGCGATATATTGGTGAATATAAACTGAATTAGTGGACTAATAGTGCGTAATTAGAGACAATGGCAGCGAAATACTGTAAATTAGTGGACTTGAAAGTGGTAGACCTCAAACGGGAATTAGAAGAAAGGGATGAAGATACGAGTGGAAGGAAGGCCGAGCTTCAGTCGAGATTACGAAGAGCAATAGAAGCAGCTGGTGAAGATCCTGAGACATATTTGTTTGAAGTGTCTGGTGGTAATGGCGAACTTCTAAAAGAACTTCCAGATTGTTCGGGGGCCTTCTAGAACGTCCTCGAAGATTCTGGAGAATATTCTCGAATCTTCGACCCGGTGCTGCCCTCTGTTATTCGTCGTAGGTAGTTCTTCTTCCGCTATGCTAGCGCCATCTAGGGACGCCTATCGGAACCGCCAGTTGAAAAGTTGGCGCTCGTTACACTGCTCCCTCCTTAGATCTGTTCCGTCCCGGAACAGGAACTATCACCTCCATGAAGATACGAACAGTTCTCTCCATTCCTACACGACGAGGTCCGGAAGAAATAGCACGCTACCGTCCGTCGCCTCCCTTCTGCTGACCGCGGGTTGTAGCTGCATACTAGGAACTCTATTCCAGTATATCGGAAAATTTCTTCGAGCATGTTCCTTACGACCCTCCAGTCCAAGCCATCCAATCCACAGCCTATTTTTGGCACCCTGATCTTATTGATCTCCAGCTCCAACAGCTGCTCTCTTAAACTTATCAGGCTGTCCCACATCGTCCGGTAGTTGGTTGCCAACTGAGGCTTCTTTGGTCACCAAGTAGAATAAAGGCCGTTTCTTTCCTGGCAAGTGCAGAGCCTTGCCCACCTCAGGGTTCTGGCTTCGGAGATCTTGGACACCACCAAATTTCTTCTTGAAGACGGTAGCTATCCCCTTGCCCATTCTTAAATCTTGGGCAACACAATGTGCTAACGCGCACCCTTCAGGAGCCAAAAACAAATCCTCCTGAATCTCCGTTGTTACACCATGACGCACTTTGCGGCCATTCCCATACTTGTCCATGAACTCCTCATAGCTGAGTTCTTCTTCGGGGAGTCTACAAACTCGGACCATCTGCTCGTCCTCTTGATTGTCCCCAAGATAAGGAGCTAGGCGATTAAAATGCACCACTCTTGCTTTACCATTTGGTTTCTTTCTGATGCGATAGATGACGTCATTAATTCGCTTTATCACTTCGTAAGGCCCGTCCCACGATCGTTGCAGCTTAGGTGAGAAGCCTCGACGTCGCTGAGGATTGAACAGCCAGACCAGGTCTCCAGGCTGATATCCGCCTTCATTCGCTCTGATGTCGTAGTGTTCTTTCATGCGGTCACTTGCTTCATGGATATTCGCCCTCACCCGATCGTGAATATCATCCATTCGCCTCCGCAAGTTCGAAACATAGTCATCTCCAACTACTTCTTCATTTGGTTTAAAGCCGAACTTAAGATCGCATGGTAAGCGCAGTTCTCGTCCAAAAAGCACACTAGATGGACTTTGGCCAGTGGTTTCGTGGACCGATGCTCTATACGCCAGCAAGAATAGATGTAGTTGCTGTCCCAATTCGCTGGTGTCTGCGACAACTTTTGATAGATACTTGATAACTGTCCTGTTCATGCGCTCCACCATGCCATCTGATTTGCGGGTGCAAGGCAGTTGTTCGGGTCTTGCGAATACCCAATATTTTGCACACCTCTTGAAACACTGCCGATTCAAAATTCCGTCCCTGGTCGGAGTGAAGTTCAAGCGGCACACCAAACCGACTGAAAAGTTCTTTAACTAAAAGTCTCAGCCACTGTAACAGCTTCCTGATTTGGTAATGCGTAAGCTTCCACCCATTTGCTGAAGTAGTTACTGCAACCAAGATGTATTTATTTCCAAATTCCGTCGTGGGGAATGGTCCGGCAACATCAATCGCAATCCTTTCAAAAGGACTGCCAACGTTGTATTGCCCCATAGGGCCCTCTTCCTTTGGGAAGGTCATTGGCAGCGGCGCAAGTTGTACATCTCCGGCACCAGTCTTTCACGTCATTCTTGCAATTAACCCAATAGAATCGCTCTCTGACCTTCTCTATAGTCTTCCGGACTCCAAGATGCCCTCCCGATGTTCCATCATGAAGAAGTTTTAAAACTTCGGGAATTCTTGCTTTCGGAACCACAATCTGAAGTCTGCTATTGGTCCAGCTTCGTCTTCTAACACTCGTCTGAGAAGACCATTTTCCATTACCAAAGAGCCCCACTGAGCCCAATACGATTTTAGCTCTCGCGAATATGGTGCTACCGTTTCCCAGTTAGGCCGCGCTTCTTGCATCTTCCACTCCATCACACGCTTCAAAACTTCGTCAGACTCCTGGTCAGCTCGCATTTGGTCTTCAGTCCATCTATCATCTATGACAGTAGTCCTCAAGCAGGTTGCTTCATTTTTCTCTTCGGCACGACAGCAGTGCGTACAATCCTTGGAACAGGGTCTCCTCGATAGTGCGTCAGCGTTTCGATGACTGGTTCCAGGCCGATGTTCCGAATCAAAGTCATACTCTTCAAGACGCTCTATCCATCTGGCAACCTGCCCTTCCGGATTCTTGAAGCGTAGCAACCACATCAATGCCGCTGGTGTCTTACAAGAACTTCCTGCCATAGAGATATTTATGAAAGTGCTCTATAGACTTAACTACGGCCAACAGCTCTCTCCTGGTCACACAATAGTTGCGTTCCGGTTTCGACAGCACTTTGCTGAAGTAGCCGAGTACTTTTTCGTGGCCATCTTGAACTTGGGACAACACGCCTCCGATGCCCACGTTGCTGGCATCAGTATCCAAAATGAATTTTCCTTCAGCCTCTGGATAGCACAAGATGGGCGCAGTGGTCAGCATCTGTTTCAATTCTTCAAAGGCATCCTGGCAGCTCTTCTCCAGACGTAGTCTCTGCCCTCTTCAGTTAGTCTCGTGAGAGGCTTGCGATGTTAGCAAATCCAGGAACGAATCGTCGTAATAAGTGCATAGCCCAAGAAAACTTCTTATTTCATGCTTGTCCTTCGGAACCGGCCAAGACTTGACCGCTTCTATCTTCCCTGGGTCAACCGACACTCCATCCTCTGATACTACGTGGCCGAGGTAGTGCACTTGCTTCTGGAACAGGTTGCACTTTTGGGTTAAGCTTCAAATTCGCTCCTTTCAATCGCTGAAATACTTGCTCCAAATTCTTCAAATGGTCCTCAAAAGATTTTCCTAAGACAATTATATCGCGAGGTATACCAAGCAAGTTTCCAGGATAGTCCTCTCAGTACGTTTTCCATCAATCTTTCAAACGTCGCGGGAGCATTACATAACCCAAATGGCATGACGTTAAATTGCCACAATCCTGTCCCGATCGTAAACGCCGTCTTCTCCTTATCCTTTGCCTCTACTTCGACTTGCGCAATAACCACTCTTCAGGTCGAGGGTCGAAAATACCTTACACCCACCTAGGTATCTAAAGTGTCATCGATTCTGGGCAAAGGAAACTGTCCTTCTTGGTTACATTATTTAGTTGTCGATAATCCACGCAGAACCTAGTTGAACCATCCTTCTTCTTCACCAGTACCACTGGAGAAGCCCATGGACTGTTCGATGGTTCAATTACGCCATCCTGCTCCATATCCTGTATAATTTGTTCTGCTTCGGCTCGTTTCGCCAATGGCAATCTTCTGGGGGCTTGGCGGATCGGCTGGGCATCTCCAGTGTCTATTCGATGTCGTACAACATTAGTCCTGCCCCTCGTGTTCCGGTCTTCTGCTTGGAAAAGATCTTGGTAGCGTCCAAGCAGCTGTTTCACGGTATGGCGTTGTTGTGTTGTCAAATCCTTGCAAGACAAGTCAATGAAGTTATTCAACCATCTAGGAAGCGGACCTGGAGTTGTTGTTACGCCATCCTCTTTGTTGACAATCGACGACACACTAGCACAACTTCCCAAAGGTACGCCCTTCCTCAGCTTTACTGGATAACTATTGACGTTCATCAGTCGGACGGGCAATTTTTCTCCAGCTTGTATCACTGCCTTAGCAACCAGTATTCCACGACCTTGACCGCTAATCGCTCCCGGTTCCAGCATTAAAACTTGCCCTTTGGGAATATCTCCACTCACGCTCGCTTTCACAATGGTTTCACTGCGGCTCGCCACAGTTACTTCTTCTGCCAACACTACGCAGGCCGACATATTCTTGCTATGGTTAAGAATAACTTCTTCTTTGCCAACCTTCAACACTCCTGCTTGCAAGTCCAGTTTAAAACCAAATTCTGTCATTATATCCATTCCGAGGATTACGTCTTGTTCTATCTCTGCAACTACTACACGATACTGGCATGCAGTATCACCAATACGGAAGTGGGCCGTCGTCTCCCCCAACACGTTGACTGATTGCCCAGTTGCCGTACGTAGCGTCCACCTGGTTGGATATATCCGGTTCTTCCTTCCCACTGCTTCCGGCCGAAGAATTGTCATTGTTGCACCAGTATCTAGCAGTAAATCTCTCGGTTTCCCATTTACATGCCCATGCACGACGAGGGCTGCTAGGTCTACATCCCACTGAAGCAACAATCACTGGTGTTACTGGGGCATCAGCTACATAGGTCGACGATCGCCCCTTCCCGTCGGCCCATTTTAGTTTTCCGTCGGCTTTGGTTTTCGTGGATCGGGACACCGACTACGTACGTGCCCCATCCTTCCACAATTCCAGCATCGTCTTCCTGGTTGCCTAGTTTGCACGGATTCTATTTTCGTCATCAATTCCGTCATATTTTTCGTCATCATTTCGTTTAATTTCGTCATAATTCCTTCTAATGGCTCTTCTTCCTCGTGACTCCCTAGAACACGGACGCGAGCAGGTCCTTTGACCGATTGCTTCACGGCTTCAAAATCTAGTGCTTGAGCTAAAGCCTGGTTCAACGTTTGCGGCCGAGCGAGCTTTACTGCCTGTTGAGTATCCTTATCAAGCAGGCCATCCAGGAATTTTTCCACAGCGAGACTCTCGCACACATCTTCCGGTACCGTTGGGTACGCACTCTTAACCAGACGAACGACGTCAGCTTCATACTCTTGTAGAGTCTCGTTCGACCTCTGACAGCGATTTTTCAACTGCGAGCGATATACTTGCTGCAGGTGTTTATTACCGAAGCGCATCTCCAATTGATTAAGTAGCGTCTGGTAATTTTGTCGCTCCGTCGAAGGAATAGCTTGGAGTACCTTCAACGCATCGCCGCGCAGAGCTACTGATAACATGGCTGCTTTGGTAGCTTCCGCCCAGCCATATACCGTAGCCGTGGTGTCCAGCAGCGTCAAATAGTCTTCCAAGGGAGTCTTCCCGTCGAATGTAGGCAGGTCACATTTATTTTGAACCGTACAGATGGGCACTGTATTTCTGGGTTCCAACTGACGGTTTTCCGTATTGGTTGAATTTCCGGTTTCTTCCGTGTTCGGTATGGTTCCAGAATGAATTTGTTCTTCCAGCAGTTTAATGCGACCGTCCAATTCTTCAATCATTCTAGATTTTTCTTCCTGGAATTTTTCGTCGATTCTATTCATTAATTCCTGTTTGACATTAATAGAATTTTCTATAATTTTTTCTTCCAATTTTCTAGAATTTTCTATATTTTTCTCGTCCATGTTTTCAATTTTTTCCAGAACTTTCTCTTCTAAGTTGCGAGAATTTTCTAGAACTTTCTCTTCTAAATTGCGAGAATTTTCCATAACTTTCTCTTCCAGTTTTCTAGAATTTTCTATATTCTTCTCGTCCATGTTTTCAATTTTTTTCTAGAACTTTCTCTTCTAGTTTTCTAGAATTTTCTATATTCTTCTCGTCCATGTTTTCAATTTTTTCTTCTAGTTTTCTAGAATTTTTCTGAGAATTTTCTAGAACTTTCTCTTCTAAATTGCGAGAATTTTCCGTAAGTTCTTTTAGAAGTTCGCCATTACCACCAGACACTTCAAACAAATATGTCTCAGGATCTTCACCAGCTGCTTCTATTGCTCTTCGTAATCTCGACTGAAGCTCGGCCTTCCTTCCACTCGTATCTTCATCCCTTTCTTCTAATTCCCGTTTGAGATCTACCACTTTCAAATCCACTAATTTACAGTATTTCGCTGCCATTGTTTCTAATTAAACACTATTAGTCCACTAATATATCGCCAAATACCCCACACCTGACACCAATTGTAACGTTTTTCGGTTCTTAAAACGTTGTCGGGGTTTTAGAAAAACACACAGGCGATATATTTAAATTCACTTATTCTATTAACACTATTACGGTAATTAAAATCTATTAAAAATGCTTATTAACTATATCACTTAACCACTAATGTCTTTATTTATGTAAACGATATTTATATTACATGTACTAATTCAATCGCGACCGCACTATCGATCTCGTATCGATTGACTGCCTCCTGGCCAACCCGACGCGTTATTTATAGCTGGCGCGAACGTCCAGATTGTTCGAGACCCTTCTAGAACGTCCTCGAAGATTCTGGAGAATATTCTCGAATCTTCGACCCGGTGCTGCCCTCTGTTATTCGTCGTAGGTAGTTCTTCTTCCGCTATGCTAGCGCCATCTAGGGACGCCTATCGGAACCGCCAGTTGAAAAGTTGGCGCTCGTTACAATATAATAGACTTTAATTACTTACTTAGCTTTTATTATGGTCGGGTACACAGTGTTATCCAGTACGGGATTGTATTCTGGGGCACGGCGGCTTCATCAAACGAAGTCTTTCTGGCTCAGCAGCGTGTTATTCGATGCATGGCAAATATTAAAAGTACAGACTCTTGTCGGCCATATTTCATCAAATTTAATATCTTGCCCTTGCCTAGTGTGTATATACTAGAACTTTTGATGCACATTTTCACAAATAAGGAGGCCTTTATCAGGAATGGGGTGACCTGCATTCATATGATACGAGACAAAAAAGCAAATATAGTATACCCTTAAATAGGCTCAACGTAACTAAGAGATCCCCAACCTCAGCTGGGTTGACACTTTTCAATTTACTACCACCCGAAATAGTGTCCTTGAATAATGAACAAATCTCCTTGTTGTTTCAGCGCTGCGTCTACTCCGTGGAAGAGTTTGTCGCACTTTTTAAATAATTGTTTTGTAATTATCGTATTTTACATGTATACATTTATTTTTTGACTTGTCCTATACACTTTTAGGTCGCTTGGATGAAAAAATTCTATCTATCTATCTATCTATCTATGCCTGTCAGCATCCTTGAAGATACACTGTCCTCTAAATATCCATCTGTAACTGACGTACTTTTCCATCCATCATGACGCTTCAATGTTATCATACTGGCTTCACTCTCTGCCAGAGGAGTTGCTGATGTTCGATGCAGATCGTAACCTGAATAGTTTTAATACACACAAATCATGATTTTGCATTTATTATTAAAAAAAATAAATAATAATAATGGTTTATTGCCCAACATTGTTCACCAAATTAAGGACAATATTACATACGAATAAGAACAATTAAACCCTAAGTAATAAACAACAGAATATATAGTTATCATAATGTTAACGTTATGGCTTCAAATTGCCATGTTATGCACTGATCGAAACTCCAAGTTCTATCACAGTGCACGCAATAAAGGTGAAAAGATTATACACCGAATAGTCATTTTGTTGTCTGTCTGTGTAGATTACTATAAATAAAATAAATGAGCTTTAAAACACTTTTTAGTGGTGTTGAAAAACAGCGAGCAATGAATTATTTAGTTTTTGAGATTTGTTTTCAATTAATTAATCTTTGATTATTTCCAATATTTGCAAATAATGGATCTTTATTATTTTTTTAAATAATAAATACTATCATATAAATATTATTTTTGTATTACAAATCGTGCTTTTTTAATTTAATCAACATTTACAAATATCTTCGTCGCGGGCGCCGTGGCTTAGTTGGTTAAAGCGCCTGTCTAGTAAACAGGAGATCGTGGGTTCGAATCCCGCCGGGGCCTTAGCAGTATGGAATTTTCAAACTGCTTGTTTTTTTTTTTTTTAAATATATTTTGTGTCATACTTTTTTTTCATTTCAAATTAATAGCAAAAATATATTTCTATTTTTTTTTGAATTAATTTTATGTTAATTCAACCAATTATTAAAAAGTAATATATAAATCGGCATAAAGTATTGGATTCTGCTTTTTCATATCCAATCAACTGCATCTATCATGTATATAAATAAAATTCTTCGACTTCACGAAGTAAAATCATCAAAAAACCACAAGAAAAACAGAATAAATCACTCGTTATATACAGGTTGGGATAAAGTATGGAACCAAGCAAATATCTTTAAAACGAAGAGGATGGTGTTGACGAAACTTTGCAGATAAGTGTAAAGAAATATAATACATCTGATGTTGATTTTGTTGTTGTGACTGTACTTCCGGTTCAACCGAAAGTTTTCTCTATTTTTTTTATTTAAATGGAACACCCTATATATTTTTGCAGATTATAATAGACCTTGTTTTTGCGAATTCGACCATACTGGTTTTAGCACCATTATTTGTAAATAATGGAGAGATAATTAGTTGGGCAAAATGTCAGTGGGGATGATACAATAAGTCCATAGATGTCGGTCACAACCCGAAACTTTGCCCAGCAACAAACAAACAAAAGGTATTACCATCTAGTAGGTAACTGTTGACAAACTGACAAGTTTATTTAATTCACGTCCATCAAATTACTAATTGTGCGGATGAAAATGGTGCATTTAAATGAAAGAGAGCCTATTGAAATTTTAATGATGATCGGGTTTGGCGATCGCATTAGAACTCATGAAGAAGTGTGTCACCTTTTTAATGATTTGCATCCCGAAAGAACTCCTACAACACGTTTAGCTGTCACTAAAACACTAAAACGTTTTAGTATGACTGGAACGGTTAAAAATTCACCAAAAACAGGCAGACCACAGACCGCAACTAACGTAGTTGTTAGAGAAAACATTGCTATTGAATTAGAAGAATCACCTCAAACTTCTACTACAACTTTAGCACTAAGCTATGGCATAAGTCGTCGTTCTGTAGGAAAAATGTTGAAGAGAGCAAAGTTCCATCCGTATAAAATACACCTAGTTCAAGAACTGTCAGATGATGATTTTGACCGACGCCTGGAGTTTTGCGAAAGAATGATGGAAATTTGTAATGCAGACCAACATTTTGCAACTAATATGGTATTTTCTGACGAAGCAACTTTCTGCTTAAATGGAACAGTCAATCGCCATAATTCCAGGTATTGGCCCAATGAGAATCCTGACTGGATACATGAAGCCCATCTCAACATCCTCAAAAATTGAATGTCTGGATAGGAATTGTTGAAAACAGGCTTATAGGCCCATTTTTTATAGAAGGAAACTTAAGTGGGGAAAAGTATTTGGATCTACTGTGAAACCACATTATTCCTGCACTTCAACACAATGGGGAGTTGCCTCAATGTTTTTGGTTTCAACAGGATGGAGCGCCTCCCCACTATGATAGGCGAGTTAGGAACTTTTTGGATGCTATTTTCCCAAATCGATGGATTGGACGTAGAGGATCCATAGAGTGGCCTGCACGTTCTCCAGACCTTAGCGCATTAGATTTTTATCTTTGGAGTTTTCTCAAATCTTGTATTTACGTTAGGCGACCAACTACTTAGTCGATGAATGTGATTTAATCCGTAGATAAGTTTTGGAAAAGGTAACTCAGGAATTTCGTAGAAGACTTGCGTATTGTCAGGAAGTAAACGGCGAGCATTTTGAACATTTTAAATGAGTTCGTTTATAAGATGACTACTATTTTGTTAATAATTTACGATAAATAAAATTAATTGTTCAGTAAATGTGGAGTGTTCTATCTCTTCATTATTTACAGATAATTGTGCTAAAACCAGTATGGTCGAATTCGCAAAAAACAAGGTCTATTATAATTTGCAAAAATATACAGGGTGTTCCATTTAAATAAAAAAAAATAAAGGGAACTTCCGGTTGAACCGAAAGTACAGTCACAACAACAAAATCGAAATTAGATGTATTATATTTCGTGACACTTATTTGCAAAGTTTCATCAACATCATCCTCTCTGTTTCAAAGTTATTTGCTTGGTTCCATCTTTATCCCAACCCTGTATATTATAGTGGATGTACAGGCCAAACAAAGCTTTATCCAACATTCTCCAACTCGTTTTCGACAACCGAAGTTTTCTTCGCTTCAAGTGGACATTTCCAGGGCGCGTAGGAGACGAGAAAATACTCGATCAAGGAGAAGTGAAGTATGCAGTCGAAATCCGGTACGTCTGCTGAACCGAATTTGTCGGCGAGCAAAAACGCTTAGGGGTTTGCCGAGAAGCAGATAACGAAGGCGCGCCTTGGAGCACTCTCTCGGCTCGAATTGAAGACCAGATGTAGATAAGCGCAGATTAAACAATCTATCTCACACGAATCGTAGCGGCACATGCGGTGGTGGAAGCGTAGGAGAGTCCCATTGGTTATGAAACGATGTGATTTTGTTATCAGGAAGGCGCGCAAGTACTCCTTAATAATTTATTACGTTTTACGATTCACTGGAAGTTGGTTTAAAGATGTTTTGACGCTATAATGGAGGTTGTTTAATGTCTTTATACCTTTATTGGAATCTATACAATTTACCTCTCCGATAGATAATTAAAAATAAAGATACTGCTATGGTTAGACTACCCGCGTCACCGCTGAGTGTATTTTAAGTTGCATAATTTTGTTGTTATGATAACTCCGTTCGTTTGATTTCAATGTTCCGAGAATTTTCACAATAATTTTATTTTGGTTTGTATAAATTTAGTTAAAGAGTTTATTGAATCATTTTAATTCATTTAGTGTTAAGTTTTTTTTTTATTAATTCTATTTATTGTTTATTATTTGTCTATTGTTTGAGTGTTCTATTAGATATTGGCGTATTGTTAATAAGATTGCGTTGTACGTTTTTGAGAGAGGGATTTTTGTAAGAAGAACAATTGTGGAGTTTTTTCAGGGAGTTCCTTGTTCGATTATTAACGTGATTAGACGTATTTTTGTATTTTTCAATCATTGTTGCCATTTTGTAATTCATTTGATATTGAAATTAATCCTGTAAAAAAATATAGTCCATCAAGGAATTCATTTTGTGATAATTGTTAATATATTGAAGTGTGCACATTATAGATATAAGATCATTTATTATTTTTGTTCGGGAAGATATTTTTAGTTTTTATTCTCTCATTATAGTTTAAAGAGTTTTCCGTTTTTCAATTTTCCTGATTCATTTTTATTTATCAATCACCTCGTAAGTAAATGCATCTTCGAAACAAAGGGGTTTTTCAAAAATCATCGTAGGAGAAAATATTCTTAGAATAGGCTAATGGATAACCCCTTGAAATTTTGCCACATGTTTATCTAACACCCTGTATGTGTTCAGAGATTGTGTAATAATATATTAAAAGACAAGTTTCATTTTGCCGTTTCGAAGTACGAATTCAGAGTTTAATTTTAATTCTTCTTAACTGAATGAGTGCTTTAATGTCAAATGAAACGTGTCTTTTATGCTATTTTTTGCAATTAGTTTTAAAATTTCTCTTTTTGTAAAAGCAAAACGAGAAAAATTTTGATAATCTAGGGAAATTTTGTGGCGGTTGTCACCAGTTGTCACCTTGGTTTGGCACAAGATTTAAATTGACAAGTTAATTTAAAATTGACACATTTTTTAAATTTGTTATATATTATATTACTAAAGTGACTATATTATATATATATCTAATATGAGTTCTACAACTTTTTCATGCACTCCGCCTGAAATACGGCAAATTGCTGAAAAAACCATTAATAATTTACTTCCGGAGAAATCGTACACTATGTATCAAAGGCGATACAAAAATTTTGAAAAATGGTGCAAAAAAAAGGAAATTCTTCATATTTCTGAGAACGTCTTACTTGCTTATTTTGAAATGCTACGTAAAGATTATAAATCGTCATCATTATGGTCGATTTATTCGATGTTAAGATCGTGTTTAAATGTACATAGAAATGTGGATATATCAAAATATATGAAACTTCAAGCATTATTAAAACGGCTATCTAAAGGTTATCAAACAAGAAAATCTAAAATTTTAGAAGAAGAAGATATTCATAGATTTTTGAAACAAGCCGATGATAAAATATACTTAGCTATAAAGGTTAGTGTTGATTTTATTTCGTTACTTTTTTGTAAATTCTTTATATTCTAAGTTATTTTTCATAATAGGATATAATGGAGCCTGTAGGCGAGAAGAATTAATTAATATATGTGTGGAAGATCTTCAATACAATTCCGATTCCATTATAGTCAACATACCTAAAACAAAAAACAATGTACCCAGAATGTTCGCAGTGACTGATGTAAACTGCATTGAACTTATAAAAAAATATAATAATCTGCAGCCTAACACAGTTACTTACAAACGTTTTTTTCTAACTTATCGTTATGGCTGCTTAATTAATAGCCCTATCGGTATTAACACCATGGGAAATGTTCCTAAACAAATTGCCAGTTTTCTTCATTTACCAGATCCTCATCTTTATACAGGACATTGTTTTAGAAGATCCAGTGCGACACATACAGCAAATACTGGAGGTGATATCTTAACTATAAAACGATTAGGTGGCTGGAAAAGCACGGCTGTTGCTGAAGGTTACGTTGCCTCTTCTATGAAAAATAAAATTGATGTTGGAAATATGTTTGCACAGGAAAATAATGTGAATCTACCTGGAACTTCTGGGAATGGTTCACAGTTTGAGTACTCCAACAGAAGCAATATCACTATCGCAGAGAACGATAATTTTCAACAGAATGTTTCTACTGCACACGGTATCACTATCACTTCGAAAGATAATTCAAACGTTAATATAAATGTTTATAATAGTTGTACTATTTCAAAGATTAATTAAAAATATCAAATCTTACAATGAATTTTAATATAATAACCTCAAACTTGCTTACAAAATGTCATATTGACATCTCCATTTCTGTTGCAATGTGACCAACTTAAAATAAATCTGCTTAAATGTTCCATTTCTATTACGCAACTAGTGCTGTAATAGACCCTATTACGGCACTAGTGGAATAAATGGCATGGTTACGGCACTAATTGCAAAAAATAATTATCACGACTCTTTTGAAAATATAAACTTAAAATCAGTCGACTATTCGTGTACTCGCACACTTAAAACGCGTTCACAGTTTTTCCTCTAGCGTCTTCGTTTGTCGCCGAAAAACGACAAGGAGATACAGTCAGGAATATATTGGGATTTCTCCAACCGGACCCCTTTTTTGCGAATATGGACAGTAGTAATAATTACTTGGCTCTCCTCTTCTCCAGTCATAAGCCCGCGTAACGAGACAATGCGCAATCGTATCTTTCTCTCTTTCTGTCCGCCTGTTGTTGTCGTCCCCAGAGGACATAAACTGTTGAAGTGGCTGGCGCATGAATGGAGAAAACAGCGCGGAAATGTTTATGTTATTCCGAGCACGAAATGCGACGTTTACGTGGGTAGAAGAAAGAGCTCGACATAAATGAGACTGAAAATTCTGCTCTTCATTCGACGTTGGCGACACTTCAGGTGAACGACGTAATTGTAGAATCTTAAAATTAAATTTAGTTGATTATTTCCTTCACGAATTTCCGGACATTTATATACAGGCTGTTTCACCAGCAAGGAATTGCTCCGTAACTCGTAAACAGTGACATATAGGGAAAAAAGTTATTATAAATTATTGTAAGAATGATTTTTTTTATAACGCAAAATATTATTGCATTTGTAAAAGCGTCAATAAATTATAAAAAAATAAGATGCAACATACTTTAGCGCTAAACTCATTAATTTTCAAGATATCTTTGATTTTCTAACAATTATGTCGCTTGCGCTGTTTGAGAAAAGCGATTGTAATTTAATTACCACTTAGAATAAATTGGTTATGTCCAAATTGAGTAATGTCTAGTGTTCATCAAAACGTTTAAATATAATTACTAGCTAACAAAAATTTTTGTCGACTTTAACAAAGCTCTGAAGATGGCTACTCGGCCGAAACATGTTAGCCAGTAATTACATTTAAACGTTTTGATTGAGTTTCTTTTTACCCTTTGATGTTTTATTATCACCTTTGGGCGTGTTAATAGTTGTATTTTAATATACTGGCCCTAACAGCCAGAAATATTACATAGATATTTTTAAAAATATATTTTATAAATATTTTTCGTGAGAGGTTTTTGAATATATTTTTCATATTTTTTTCCAAATATAGATAAAATATTCAATTAAAATATTTATTCCATATTTTAAAATTAATGTAAGCGCTATATTTTTTCTAAAATATTTGTAAAATATTTATATGAAAATTGAGAATTTTTATGCAATCTATTTGATTTGTCAAAACGAACTAAAATTGTTCTTGGTTATTTAGAATATATAACGTCGATAACGAAAAGTTGAAACATACATAGAGTTGTCTAAAAGGCAAGAACTTGTTTTTTCACACTCACCATACAAGTTAATAATCAATAATTCTGGCATCTTTTAAGGCATACTGAAGGTTTATCAAATTAATCACTATTTTTTAATTGAAGTGTTCTAAATAAAAAAAACAAACGTATTTATTATCATTTTATTTGAATAAGCCAATAAAAATGAAAAATACTCATTTTTAAGTCTAGCCTTGGCTGGTGCCAGGTACAACCCTATGGCTTTTTCCATATCTTTGGTTGCTCATGGCGTTTCCTTGTGGCCTCTAAAACAATGCCAATTGTATTAGATCATACCATGAATAAAACATCGTACAACATTATCAACACCTACTAATACATTTGGAGCATTTACAATAACTGGAGTGGCAGCTACATTCTAATACTTACGATACTTATTTTTACTTTATTTCATAATATTTGAAAACATTCTACGTACAAACAATAAAACAACACAACGTATTCTAACCTCTATTTTTGAGGTTATGACGCTTATCTACCAAGATGAATCTCTTAAGCAAATCAACTAGCAATTTATCTGGTAGATGCAGTACATATATGATGCATAAAATTCCTACAATTATATTATTAAACGACTTCTGTACATAGCGATATTGAGCATTTCAATTATCTTATAAATGCCATGACATGTTCAAAGTTTTGGTTACCTTGTAGTCACCACAGAAACTAAAACACACCCCGCAACAATTAATTACACAGTTAACCCTAATCTGCCCTAATCGTATACTATTATAAACTAAAACATGTAACGGACAAACGAATGAAAACGTTGATGATACGCACGTGCGCGTATGCATTCTATGTACCTAATCCATAGACGCATAAACAATACTAAATCATATAACACCGGCACCGTAATGAATAGAGGTGTTGTGTTGACGTTCGCAACTTACAAATATTACAAATAATATAATACAAAACGCAGATATATTAATAGAAAAGTTACAGCGCTCAACTTAGATACTAATTAAATCATATTAGATATATATTATCTAATTTAATCTTTAAACTAACATTTTAAATAGGTACATACCTACTTAATATGTATGCATATTTTACCCATTTTATATTATTCGTCCTACGCACCAAATGTACAAAAGCAAAAATTCAATCTTTTTTTTTATATGAAATAAATATTTACAGAAATACAAAGCAAAATATTCTTGTAGAGTTATGAAAAATATATTGCGAAAACATTTGCAATAAAATATTATTAATGCTACATAACATATATATTTTTTAAATATTTTCCTAATATATTTTCTATAATATATTTTATGCATATTATATTAATATAACTAATATTCAAGAAAGATTTAATATTTTTTAAATATTTATAAAATATGAAATAAATATTATTTGGTTACTGGAATAATGTAAAAAATGTATTTTAATGTTCATGTTACAGCCTAGTTCATGGTAACTTCTAAGAAGTTAATGAATAATTGCTATGTAATTGTTAGATTTTGTGTTGTCCTAGAAAATTTTGAGTCACACTTTTAAATCATTCCAAGCAGTACGTTCCAAGTCATTTAAGGTCTCTTCAAATTGTGCGTCTTATTGTAGGCATTTAATTTGGGGTCCTAGATTAGATTAGGATTGCGGTGGGCTATGGACCTGTTTCACCGCGATCTTTTCAAATCTATTGTGATCCCCTTTTTTCCTAGAAGACGCTCTCTAATTTTGCCTCTCTCTTAATTAGGCCTATCATCTTTGAGAGCGGCTTCTTTATGTAGGTACTAGCTATGGGGGTCTCCTCCCCCAATACTAGGAACCTTGTCCTCGCCAGGCCTTCACATTGGCACAGCACATGAACTGGTGTTTCTTCCTCTTCTGGGTAGTATCTGCAGCTTGCATCATCTGCCAGGCCTATGTTGTACATATGCCTATTTAGTCTACAGTGACCAGTCAGCAGATCTACAATCATTCCTCTTCCTGTCTTTATTCAGTAGATCTCTCGTGAATTCGGGCCTCTGCTCCTTTAGGAACTCTTTTGCCTGTCTTTGTCCCGGTGATTTTTGCCACCACTCTTTGGACTGATTATGTATTCATTCATTGATGGATTTTCAATATATAAATACATGTTTTCAGACAAGCGCCTCAATTTTTCTGTTGAAAACTTTGAGAAATATGTGATTGTAAATTGTTTTCATAGTTAATTATGTTATAAAATGTTCTAAATAAACTTGCAGTAAACATAATAGAATATTTTTTTCTATAGTATTTTCTATCAGTCCTCCTATTTTTTTACCTGCATATTTTTTATAAGGAAGTGCATATTTAGGCTAAAACACTTGTATATTTATGCGCATATTTTCAGTTTTTTTTTTCTGCATATAATCCGGCCTCTAATTATTACTTTCAAATGAATAAATACGTTTCTTTGGTATGAAGAATCTGTTCTACTAGTGTGTAAAATTAGTAAAATCTTTCTAGTACAGTGCAATTACAAGATTAGACGGCTCTGAGAATGTTAATCATAGTGACAGAAACAATTAGTCCAAGCACTTTGTTTCTGTAATTGTATTTACAAACACCAAGATTAAAAATATCTATAATACAATACACAGAGAAAAATAAAGTAGTCATAATAGCTGATTGCAATTAGATAACCGAACAGTTGCTGAGTCACCTAGATATATAGCTTATTTATATATTCATTTTCGATGTATTAACATTTTTAAATTAGATGATATATAAATAGGTAATTTAAATAAGAGAATATTTAAAGTGGCTAAACTTTAGTTATTATACGATGAACTAATAACTTGTATTCGAAATTTCTACTGTTATAGATATTTTATCCATACTATAGTTAGACAATCCGCCTACAAAATAGAAGGATTGTCCATATTAGCCGAAAAATATTCAGAAAGATATTTTGTTTGGATAAATAAACTAAAGTAAATAGATAAAACAAAAAAAAAACTGTCTTCGAGGTTTCTACATTGTTAGGGCTATTTACTTTTTGTGTGCGCGCGCAGGAACTTACTCTGCACTATCCTTCTCAAGTTCAGTGCTCACTGCGTTGTTAAAGTTAGTGGTTCTTATTAATTGTACACAAAAGATTCACGGCAAAAGTAAATAATGCAACAGCGTTACAAGATTACAATAGCATTACAAGATTGGACTAGCTCATTTAATAGAAATCTTGAAAGTAAGTGTCACTAAATAAACTGACTTTTAAAGAAAAAGTTGGATGCAGGAAGAAATATTTAACCATCGATGACCATATATGACTTTTAACGGTAATGGTTATGGTTGAAGTAGATTTAGACGTTAAAGAAAGTTAGTAATATTATTATAAAGCATTTGTTGTTAAATCGAAACCTTTTTTTATGTAAAACGATTGAATGAGTTTTTATTTAATGGCTTTATGTCTTTTACTTTGTCTGGTATTTAAGTATCACACATTATCAACATTTATCAATATAATCTTTATTATGTACCTACCTGTGTTTACAGATAATCTTATTGGCGCTATAGATATGCATAGAATTTCACCATTAATGTTACCCCAATGGAGTATTTTTAACTAATATTATATATAAAATAAATAAGTAGATATAGTAAAATAATCTACATTCACTAGATGATACACCCAATCTACTAGTTTTAAAAGTTCTATTTGTGTAGCCGAATCAGCCAGAAAGAATAGTAAATATGCCTAAATAAATTTGTAAAACACCTATCTGAAATCGCTAAAGAGTGGAATTATGATAAATAAAATGACCACTTTTTTATATAAAATGTCTAAAAAATAGTGCTTGTTTGACTACTTTTGTAGACAAGTCAAACAGCAACAATATTAGCAAAAACAACGAATTGTAGATAGATATTTTAACAATTTTAATTGTTTAGCTAATATTTGACTAAATAAATTAGGTATTACATCTAATCTTTGTTTAGTTTTACAACATTATTTTTCTCTGTGTATCAACGACACACTAATTTCTGTCTCCACACTTTCAAAAATTATTTCGAGAAACCTGCGGGTTTGAATATAGCACTTCTAACATCTTAAATACATATATAAATACATATATAAAGATATTGTTGCCTTATCTCTCGGTGATCTAAGGTATGTACAACGTCTGGTAGTCATAATAATAGAGAGTCGAATCGTCTTAAGAGTTTCCATGAATCACGTGAGCGCCAACGGATATACGAGAATGTGTAGTTTTGACGCGATTTCTAATGGAAACGTCTAGAGCGATAATTAGGTGTTTCGTCTCACATTCTGTGTGGGGTTGTGGGATATAAGCGAAGAGGCGTCCCTTTCCTGTGTCGCATCTGAAATCCACTTATGTTATTTTAAGACCCTCGTTCGAAAATCTGACAAGTTGGACTGTGATTTCATTAGAACTGAGTATAGTTCTTGTTCTTTCATTTTCTTATTGTAACGAAGCGGTACAATCGCGGAATTGTTGAAGATAAAATCAAAGAAGGGAACGTTGTGGTTGTTAGTTAGGAGAGATTTCGGATTTTATAGATTTGAAAGGTACACTCTAATAAATGATGGTAAATTATATGAAATATAAGGTAAAATTACACCCAAAAGAGGGTAAACATCAGATTACCACAAATTAGGTGTAATTTTGCCTGGTAAACCGACTTTGATGGAAAAATACTTCAATAAATGAAGTAACTTTCCCCCCACTTGGGGAAATTTGCTTAGGAGCAAGGAAAAATAACATATTTCGTGGAATATCACCCCTTATGCTGGTAAAAATACAATATGGACAATACAAGGGACATGACATTCTGATTATATATATTATATTATATGCATCTGTTATTTGATTGGAACACAAAATGTTTTTTTTGAACATTGCATTACATTGTGTCGCTTGATCAAAAATTAAACCCGTTACGAGAATGCATTACATAGCCGTTGACTATACAACGCGCAAGCGTTTGAGGTACGCAGTTTGAATACAAGTGCGGCATCTACACTGATGGCTTCAACGCATAAAGGTAAGTGGTGTGTTTTTCATTTTGTCTTGCAAATAAAGATTGAGGTAAGTTCATTTTACATTAATTATGTATTGAGATGATTACCATGTACTTAGCTATGACAGCACACATAAATAATAGACATACACCTGCGTATGGATATCTAATATGATATACTGGGAACTTAACCTCAATAGCATTTGGCGGTATTGTTGCTACAAGATATGATACATTTATTTAAAGTTTTCAACGTGCAAGTGACACGCAGGAAACTACCGTATCAAACTTTTCAATTTAAACAACAGAAAGTCTTCGTTTTGAAGGAGCCAGTTCTTTTTTTTTTCTCTTTCATTAAAATTTGGAAATATAAAACGACTAGTGTCTTGCCGTTATTGGAGGCTATGTTTTTGTTGTTAAGTGATAATACAAGTAAAGTAAGGAACAGACTATTTTGGTTTTACTCTAGGATTTAATGACAAAAGTAATGTAGGTATTAAGCACTTATACATCCAAATGTGCAAGACCGCAGGACGGCAAATTTGAGTTCAATAGTTAATCACAACATTATTTATGTATATACTAGTATTGCGGGAATCGCCAAATATCAAAAACCTATTTATCGATTTTTAGTAAAAATCGATTTTTAAAATTCAGTTTTTAAAATCGATTTTCAAAACCAGTTTCAAACTAAAAACAATACGTATTACTTTTTTAAAAGTCCTATATATTTTGAGTTCGAAAAACCTATTTAAGGCGCAATAATATGCTTTTAAAAACCGGTTTTGATTTTGAAAACCTGTTTTACCGGTAACAATTTTTAAAGACGATTAATCACTGCATCCAAACCCCGGTTTCACGTAAAGAGGCTTCGATTCCCAGCACTATTATCTACATACAATATGTTTTTAAATGCTAAATTTATTAAAAAAATTCAGGATAAATCTAAACTTGAAGAAATTGAGGTGAATACACCGTTGATAATATGCTTGGAAGAAGGTATTAATAAAAATATATTTATTTCATATGTTTTTTACATTTATTTTTCTTTTCTAGGAAATGTGAAGTCGCATTCTTTAATGGTAGAAAGACAGTTATTAGACCCAACAGATTCATTTCGTTCTGCATTACAACAAATGATGGCGGCATATTTTAATTTTCATTTGCAGTACGCAACAGAGGCTTCTAACACATTAGAAGTACTGCAGAGGTATTTTTTTTTAAAATATATGAACAGGGCAACAAAAATAAAAAAGCTCCAAATCCAAACTCTAATTGATAATATTTTTTAATGTATTTTGTTAGTCAAAATTTATTTTATGGTTACATTCAACTAGATCTTTGTATTATGAATACAACCAATTCTTAATAACTATTGGCTTTTTTTATCGACTTTTCTCCCAAAATGTTTACTCTTTAAAACATTGCTTATTGAATTTAAAAATTTATTGAAATTATTGTAAACTCTCTGTAATCCAACTAATTAATATATCTTTCAGAAATTATTAAAATTAAATCTCATATTATTATAAATGGTATATTTTGAATATTTAAGTGGATAATCTGCATTAAGTTCTAAATGACATAAACATGTTATTAGATAACTGAAACTTAATATTTCTGGATGATAAAACAACCTAATAATCAATTATTTCCAATTTCTTTGTTGTTACTCTAATCTATACATTAAAAAAAAAAAATGTGGTAAAATTACCCCAAAAATAGATGGCAACTGGGCTACCCCCTATTTTTTGGGGTAAATTTACACCTATAGGGGATTTCTCACATACTGGTGGAATATTCCTTGAAGGTGTGGTAAATCTACCTGAAATTATTCCATTCCATTAGGGAATATTACTTTAGAGGTGTAAATTTACCAGGGAAAATTACCACACTTTCAAGGAATATTCCACAAGCATGTGAAAAATCCCCTATAGGTATAAATTTACCCCAAAAATAGGTGGTAGCCCAGTGGCCATCTATTTTTGGGGTAATTTTACCACATTTTTTTTTAGAGTGTAGATCACAACAGCGCTATGGATATAGTTCACTTATTTAGTACATCGTAACATAGAATTAGAATATACAGTACTGTTTAATATCTGCAAGTAATTGATAAATTAGCATAAAATACTCACAAAAAGACGTAATAATCTAAAGATAATCCCGCGAAAAGCACTAGTTTTAAGGAATAGTGACCTGACGAGAAAATAAATGACGTAAAATATGAATCTTCAAACGTAGGTCTTGTATCCTAACGTTCTCATTAAAATTTTAATTCAAAGTAAAATGAAACATACATAAATTAACCCTCTTCAAAAGTCTGCTTTTCCTTTCTGCTGCTCGCTCCCACAGATTCCATCCAGGGTGGGAACGCTCGGAATTAAAAAATTAAATGGCCGACTGACTGGCGAATTTCTTGGTCGCGCGTCATCTTGTTTTATTTCTTCCTTTCTCCACTTTCTGACGCTCGCCTTCTCCTTCAAGAACGGTTAAAAAGATGAGGGCGTACAGTTAAACGTTGGGCAACGTGCGAATTTGCATGCCTAAGTAATTACTTGTCGTGTTTTTGATATTTCGCAGAGGAAAATTGAATTTTTCCTTTTTCGTCGTTCAGGATTTCGTTTAGGTGAATCTGCGATTCAGCAATATTGCCTACCATTAAATTGGATTAGATCGAATTGGAGTGAATGCGTCTGTTTATTTCTCTCGGCGATTTTTTTACCACAAATGGTTCTGTATAGTAATACTCAATCTTTACTGCAAATGAGCGTAAGAACATGTATAATGACACAAGTACTCCAAACTGTAGCACTGGTAAAATTGCAAACTTCTTCTAGACCCCTCACCAGAAACTACACTAAACTGGACGTACGTTTCGATAGCAAAGTTATCATCATCAGTAGAAACACAGAACTCATTGATCAGTTAAGTGTTTCTACTGATGATGATAGCTTTGCTAATGAAACGTACACTTCTCACAGGAAAAATCCCAGATAACACTTTAAGGTTTATACAAGCCTTTTTAAAGGTTGTTCCGACAAGGGAAAAAGGTTGTCAGCAAGCTTGTTATGGCAAGGGTGCAAGCTTGCTGCAAGGTTATGACAAGCTTGCTAGTTGACACAGGACAAGGTTTTTCCAAAGCAAGGTTACAGGTTAAGCTTGTCTGTAAAAGCATGTGACAAGGTTACCATGGCAAGGTTCCCATAAGTTTGTCTGTAAAAGCATATGACAAGGTTGGAATGACAATGTTGAGCCAAGCTTTAGAGAAAGCCTGTACAAACCTTGATAAAAGTTTGTAACAATCAAAACAAAATAGGAATTGGATATTAATTTCTTCTTTTTCTTGGTTTCTTAGTCATAAAAATATAGAAATGTACATTAATGACGTTTTGTTTTAATTTTAAGAGCTTTTTCAAGATATATGTAAAAATATAATTTATAAATGGTATACATTTTTTTTATTTAATAATACTATGAATTTTGAATTATGATTTTATCATTTATTAAACAATTAGTTAGTGGATAGCATAAACATTTTCTTTTTGGCGTAGGTCATTAAACGTGTGAGCTCGTTCATAAAGTCTTATACGCTAATTAACAGAAGTTTTCGTGCAAAAACAATTGCACGATCCTTGCTGCGTAAACAGAAAAACTGATTATCATTATATTTTCACAATTGGTAACATGACACGGGGATTCACACTGGTATGTAAAACTGTTGCTACAGTTGGGACTGGCCTATTTTGAAAATCAGATATACAACAGCCAACTACTTCTGCCGCACTGTTGCCCGAGTGGCGTCATTTAATTGCTTTCGCCTTTATTTTACGTGCGTAAATTAACATTGTAGCGAAAATAATTTATAATAAAGAATTCAATAAATAAATGAATAACTTTGAATATTTAAAAAACCTTTTTAATAGGAATTTAATACATTAGAAATTAACATATTGAGAAATGTTTCTCATACTCTTTCATTTTTGTTTATCTCTAACTCTTTTAAAATGTAAGTACCTAATTTTCTAGTATAATAAAATACATGTATGTATAAATAACAGAAATTTAATTTTCGATCTATAACTTCTTCCCCGATCTCTACCAGCTTTACTTTTGAAAGGGGCAGATGTGGCTACTTACGTACAGGTCGAGATAGGGCATCGCTGATCGCCAGATAGTCCGTCCGGTTGCTTGTCATTGCGCTTGCGCGATCTGATCTCCCGATTAGATAACGCCAACCCCGGGCTTTATGCGAAGACGTCTACTGCTAACCTTTTGTGAGTGCCTCGTCCACGTGGGATCCGCTCGCAGACACGACTCCCTCCGCCACATGAATACATAGGCGAAGGGATGCAGACACAGTATGTTTGAGAGAAGTTCGGAAAGGAGCCATTGTACGGCCGGGAACTTACACATACTTACACGGCTTTCGCGTACAGTGGCGTTCGTTAAGGGCGGAACAAAGAGGTTTTGAAAGAAGTAGCAAATTTATTCTTCAACTATATCCAATTCTAAATCTAAACAGCGTTGCTTATTTTAATAAAAATAAAAAAAAAAAAATAAAACATTTAATTGCATTTATTTATATTTGATATTCCAGTACGTATTTACAAAACAATTTATTTATAGGTCCGTAGCAATCAAGTCAAGCATTGTAATGTCGTAATTGTGAGGTATTAAAATAAAATAGTTAGATTGTAATGATTCAAAAGAAGTTAAAGAAATCGTTCCATAATTTCTTTGGGTTTAAGAATACAGATCACTAATGAATTATTAGATTTTAGTGATGGGTCGCTACAAAGCAAAATGCTATTTTGTAGCAGCTAACAACTGCTAGCAGATATTCAATATCAAAAGAAGTTTCCTGATATAGTAGTCAAGCGCTAATGTTGTGAAACATACATGTGGATTCGTAGCAATATATACAGTGTGTTAAAAAAAGGTTGTCGGAAATTTTACCCAATTGTAGTACTGGTGGAAATAAACAAAAAAGTCTTAGTCAACACCGGTCCGCAATTCAACTGTTTTTGACATATAGTCGATTGCATATTGTTTTAGTAGGATAAAAATTTTCAAAGAAATTCTGATCGCAATGTAAATTAAACAAATGTTTATTTAAAGTAAAACTAAAGAAATTGTTCTACATGTCCACCGTTCATTTCTAAGCACGCTTCACACCTTCTTATGAAAGATCGACGCAATCTTTCGAAAATTCCTGGAGTCCTCAGGATTTACGATACGTTGCCTGAGTTCTTCCAAACTGTTTACAGATCGTGCGTACACTAATTGTTTTAGATGCCCCCAAACATAGAAGTCTAGAGGTGTCAGGTCAGGGGACCTAGGAGGCCATGCAGTTGGTCCACCCCGTCCTATCCATCTCTCGTTGTAATCTTGATTTAAGAAATTTCTAACTACGATAGAAAAATGCGCAGGAGCTCCATCTTGCATAAACCACATATTTAATCTGTTAAAAAGTGGCACGTCTTCCAACAAAACGGGTAATTCATTTCTTAAAAAATCGAAGTATACTTGTCCCGTTAAACGATTAGGGAGAAATACTGGACCAATTAAACAGTCTCCAAAAATAACAAGCCAAACATTTAGCGAAAAACGGTTTTGGTGATGCAGTTCAACAACAGCATGGGGATTTTTTATCTGCCCAGACGTGATTGTTATGAAAATTGAATATACCGTCTCTTGTAAACCCAGCCTCGTCACAAAATAAAATCTGAGTCGCAAAATTAGGAGTTTCTGCCAGCTTTCGTAAAACCCAATGACAAAAAATCCTACGTGCATCATAATCGAGAGGAGCAAGAACTTGCACGCGTTGAATGCGGTAGGGATAGAGCTGCTGTTCCCGCAGAATTCTCCAAATGAGAGGATGACTGACGTTCAGTTCTGCGGCAAGTCTTCGGGTGCTAATATTTGGGTTGTCTTCTACCCGTCTCAAAATATCTAATTCTACTGCGGGAGAAAAAACTGATCTAGGTCTACCAGAACCACCATTAATTTAAATGAACCAGTTTCCGACAGCCGGACATGAAGTCTTGAGAAAATCTTATCACTCGGTAACAACCGATTTGGAAATTCTTCGGCATACATACGCCGTGCTTCAGTGGCATTACCATTCGCACGACCGTACATAAAATGCATATCGGCCATTTCTGCATTTGTGTACTTATGCATAATTTGAGAACAAAAAAAAATTGACGCAAATGATAAATAATCTGATGACAGATGTCTGACAGAACTAATTTTAAGTCACAATCAGTTGTTTGACAGAGGGAACTATTCTCAAAACCGAAAAATGTTTTTTTTTTATTTTAAAATATGCAATCGACTATATGTCAAAAAACAGTTGAAATTGCGGACCCATTGTTGACTAAGACTTTTTTTGTTTATTACACCAGTACTATAATTGGGTAAAATATCTGACAACCTTTTTTTAACACACTGTATATACGGTTAAAGCAGTGTGTAAAATATAGTGACGTATAAAAGTGCTTCTTTACGTTGCGTCGATTTGAATCAAAGTCGCGCGCTCTGGAGCGTGCAAATGTTGTTGTGTGGGGGTATTTAGATCGTCTTGATGACATTGGGAGGCGCGTGGTAATAATAATTTAGCTGAGTAAATTGATTTTTTTTTTTGATAATTTATTAATTTTCGGCATTTTATAGTTGTAACTTGTTTCAGTGCTTATGTAATAAAAAAAAACATTATGCTGCCGGAGAAATATATGTAAGGTATAAGTAAATTATAATTTAGTGTAGCATTAGCAAGTGTTTTACTAATCTTAGTCTGTAAACTTAATATTTTTATATTTTCTCCTTTTATCCATCCAAAAATAGCTCGTCTAGATCATTCACATAAATACACACACATTCAACGTGCAACCAGAAGCATATCGACCACATAAATGATATAAATGCATTCAAGAATCACACCTAATCTATTCTTGGAAAGTTCACAACGTTCCTTCAGCGAAACGCACACCTTTCGATCTCACCAACAAGACAGAGGATCTCTTAAGTGTCCTTATCTTCGATCTACCGGGAGAAAATCGCCTTTTAACCACGCTGTATTGGCAGGTAAACGTCATTCATCCCGAACCATCCACATGCATACGCCGAAGAAGCCTATATATACTTACAAAAGGTAAACCCACGTCCGTTTATACCGACCAAGATTGTAAATTTGTAATACACGACAGATCAATTCAAATAGCTCAATCGACCTCGAACCATCGCCTCCTCTAGATCAGTATCTGCGGCCTTCCGCAGCGCAGACTGTCGGCGTATGCAACACAACAGAAGTTGTGCGCTTCTTGTATAGAGAACAGAGGCGCGCAGGAAGTTTCTTCGGAGCGAAATGTTCGGTCGTAATTAATAAATTTACTGTGCGGAGGGAAATTTTGCGGTGGCGGAAACTCTAACGTAATCTTGATACGTGACCGGTTTGCCGGGTAGCAAGTCTTGAAGCACGTCGAATATATATATGCTGTAGTAAAGTAAAGTTTGGGACTTTATCGTGGAGAAAATGTCTGCGTGGTTTTCCACTTAATATATCTTAATATTGTAGGGCGTGCATGTAGGAACGTCTCTTGGTATTTCGTGTTATTACAAATGATAGCGCTTAAGATACACTAAGGTGACTTCAGAGACCTTTTAGCATGTCGTTGCTTTCGTACAATGTACCGGGGTCAAACGTGACTTAAATAGAGTTAGAAATAGTGAAATAAACTCTGAAATTACGTAAACATAATCTGGTCTATAACATAAATGGATTACTATAAGCAAGTTAACGCAGTATCTATAATTACCAACCTATACAGATTAGCAAGGATATTAGGATGTATGTATGTATGTAATAGAAGGGTGGTGTTACACTGCGACCCAAAAGATCTATTGTGTCCCCTGTTCTTGCTGCTTTACAGCTGGCCTTCCAGTCCTATTCCTTTTAGAAAGTGTAGGATGTCAGAGGGCCCCAGTCTAGGTAAGTCTCCCTCTTCGATTTCACATGCTCTCAGGTGAAATGCCCTCGAGTTGCACAGTGCTACGCAGTTTGAGAGCAGATGGATGGGTGTTTCATCCTGTTCCACAGAATCTGCATTCAGGATCTTTTTCCAATCCAAGCTTACTCAGGTGTCCTTTCAGTCTACAATGGGCTGAAAGTATTCCTGTTAATATGCGAACATTGTTCTTACTCAGGTTGATGCATTCTGTAAACCTCTTCTGGTTATAAGTTCCCAGAAGAATTTTACTTTGCCTCATTCCCTGGATATTTTCCCAATAATTTTTAGTTTCTTCAGTATTGTACTGCTACTTAATCCGCAAAAGGGTTCAGGCCTTACAAAAGGCATTCCAGCCCCTTTTTTTGCGAGGTCATTCGTTATTTCATTTCCTTCCACTCCTGTGTGACCCGGAACCCACAGGAGGGTTACTTTATTTCTTTTGCCTAGCTCATTTAGTTTCCCTAGGCATTCCCAGACCATCTTGGAGCTGATTTCATATGAGCTCAGTGCCTTGATGGCTGCTTGACTATCAGACATGATGATAATCTCCTGCTTCCGATAGTTCCTATCCATATTGAACTGAACATACTTGGGTATTTTCCCAAGCTTTCAAAATATGTAGTTCTAGGCCCATATATTCCTATTCCAGTTCCTTCTGCCGTTTTGGAGTCATCAGTATACCATTTCATGGTATTTCTATTCAAGTTCAAGATGGTGTTATGATCCCACTCGCTCCTGTTACTTAGCTTTATGGTGAATTCCTTCACAAAGCTAAATTTTTTTAACATATCATCCCGGGGCATATCCCAGGTTTGATCACCGTCGGGAGATTGAGGCCTATGCCTAATCATTCCTTCCTTGACCATTCTTAGTGCGGTTCTCTTCGCCACGCCCTCTATTACAATGTGGAGGGGGGCAAGATCCAATACTACTTCAATAGCTACTGTTGGGCAGGTTCTCATAGCCCCCGTTATGCATACACATGCTAATCTTTGCACTTTCGAGAGATTAATTCTCGCGGTGGCCAGATTAGTTCTTTTGCTCCATGCTACTGATGCATAGGTGATGATCGGTCTCGCTATCGCTGTATACATCCAAAACAGTATTTTTGAGTTGCATCCCCAAATTTTCCCTGCAAAGTTTCTGCACACCATCAGAGCTCTTTTGGCCTTTTTGGTTACTTCAAGTTCATGTTTGTTCCATAGAAGTTTATTGTCTAGGGTAAGGCCTAGAAATTTAACTTCCGCTTTCCAGTCTATATTTTGCCCATCCAGTTTTATGGTTCTAAGATTGGATTTTCTTTTCCTGGTAAATGCTACTAGGGTTGTCTTAGTGGGTTTAACATTGAGTCCGTCGATTGACCCATCTTCTCGTGAAGTTCAAATCCTCTTTGAACTATGTCACAGAGGTATTCTCAAATTTGCCTCTTGCGTATAGGACAATATCATCGGCATACCCTTGACAAGATATGCCTAGATTGGTCAGTCCGCATAAGAGTTCATCTACTATTAGGCTTCACATAAGTGGGGATGTAACTCCCCCCTGTGGGCATCCTCTGGTCGTACTAACCGAGATGGTCTTATGTCCCACCTCCGCCTCCACCGACCTGGTAGACAGTAGTTGCGACATCCATCTAGAAGTCACGCCGTCTACCCCTCTATTAATTAATGCTTTTTTGACAGACTCGTGTGGAGTGTTGTCAAAAGCCCCTCTATATCTAGAAAGGCGCACACTACGGTTTCTTTATTTCGTCAGGCATCTTGGATTTGGTCCGTCAGCTCCACTAATGCAGTCTCAGTGGATTTGCCTGTTTGATAGGCGTGCTGACAGGGGTGCAATGGCACCCGCTCCAAGGGACATTAGGATACTGGAATGGAACTTATGGGTAAAAGTAATGGGAGACAAAAAGCTCAAGAGTATTTTCAAAGACAGCTCCTCCAAGACTGTATCTTGTAATCCTTGCACCAATAATTTATTTTATTAATACTTACATGTGCTTCTCTAACACCAACTAAGAGTTGTTAAAATACCAAGAACTAATGAAAAGTTCTACTAAGAGAAATTTACTACTATTGGATGATCTACTGAGTGATGAGAAGAAGACTACCAACATGATAGTAGGTCTGGTGACCAGTCATTGTAGATTAAATTGTAGATTAACGTAGGCATGACGAATTTGTAGATTCTACAAGAGGAAGAAGAGACTCCAATTCATCTTCCGTGCCATTGCGATGGTCTAGCAAGGATAAGGTTTCTAATATTGCGTTCATATATCTCACGGAAAATAACCACATAAAGCTCTCGATAATATGAAGGCAAAATTTGAGAGTAGGCTTTCTAGAACAAAGGGAATCACAATAGATCTGATAGTTGACGGTAAAATAGCTTCTTATAGCCACCTCAACTATAACTAACAACCACTTGTTACCATGACTCGAGCCATAGTAACAAGTGAGGATGCTTGCTACCATAACTAATGCTGTAAATCTTCTCATATATAGTAGTAACATATTCCTTGACAGTATGAATTGAATTATACTAATGTTACTTAATTTACCTCTCGTTCTATGTACAGGCTGTTTCTTAGAAAATTTACTATCTTATAATCAAGGGCGACTCCTTGCTCTCAGAAGCTAACCCCTTAAAAATTTCAAATAGAAAGGAGTAGCGAGTTATACAGTGTGAGTCGTTAGGAAGGGGAAATCCGGAAATTGGGAATAGTAGAGTCTAAAACATGGAGATTGACGGCAAGATGCCTTATATACATTTGCATCAAAAGTTGTTCCCCTCAATAACATTGCCCACGTGATAGATTTTCAGAAATCTGGGATGGTAAGTTTTTAAATGAACAGCCTGTATAAGATTTACGTATCTATGCTATTTTTTTGTATCTTGTCTGATAACTAGTACTTGTAACTGTTGAATAATAAATAAATACATATTATTATAAAATGTTTTCTTAATTTATTCATTCTTCAATAATTGAAAAATGAGAACCTATCAATTCAATAAACCTGTGTAATACGGAGTGATTGGATATTTTATGTGCCTATTTTCACGCTACTGTCCTTGCTATATCTTTGTATGAACACTTTGTATAAAATTGCGTAAATTTCTGAAAATGCAGAGACAATGTAAAACATGAAATGCATTAGTTTCATCGATTTGGCCACAGCTGCATGGTAAGTCCATTATTTCTTTTTAAATTCCTTTTTTTTTTCCTTTTGCGAGCAAGCGATTTACCTAACATTCTTTCAAAATACTCGTTCAGCAAACGCACAATCCCCTTCAACACGGAAATAGGTTGTGTATCTGAGAACGAATCGCGCATTTCAATTCGTCACTACTACGGACTGTCGAATGCAATTTACTAGAAACTCTTTGTACAAATACAGTCGAGTCCATTAGGCAGTTATCTATTAGGATCTAGGTCAATGCAAACCACAAAGCAGCGAGTAAAAGACAATTTGTGAACAATGGGACCGTTTGTTTCTCAATGATGTATATGTTTGGAAGGATTTAACTTTAATATACAGGGTGTATCCTATAAAGAGGTAAATATAATAATATGTAGCAGCTATAATCATTTACGATCAAAAAGTCTTAATGCACAGGGAGTCTATCTGTAAGCATTAACGAGAAAAAAAATATTTTGTAAATGCCGTGGGCTAGAGCCGCACCTGTGCCCAACCTAAATGCCGTCCCCGAGTATACCCCCCCATACCACTATCATTCATCCATTACCGCTGTTAGTTTTGTGTGGATCACTGCTTGGAGTGCAAGCCACTTCGAACATTTTATTTAAATTTTTCCCTTCTCGAAAAAACGATCCTTTTCAGGACCATCATGATTTCATATAAAGAAAATCGAAGCTTGATGCATCGGGAATGCATAGATTCATTTTCGCGCGACATCATAGTAAAAGGGCGTGTTTGCAAAGTTTCTGTATCTACATTTATTTCTGTGTAATTCGATTCAATTCATTTTGCGTTATTTGATTAAATAAATCCAAAAGAATACTAAGAAACTAACTCTCGATTCGACAAAGCAAAAGAAAAATATTTACGTTTTTTGTAACTACTGAAGTCGCATATCCGGTGAAACTCGAACGTCTTATCAGGATATTAAAAATAATACTTTGTAGACTTACATAGAATGCTCTTAACAAATAAGGAATGTTTATTTTATAAAAAGAAGAAATTTAAAATGCCTCAGTTTTGCTATTTTTACAAGGGCCTTTATTTATTTAGAATGACGTTAAATGAACTTACGGCATACCATTAAGAATAATACTAAATGAGTGCAATGTATTTATACATAATACCACGTTTAGCGGATGCTTAACATGATGTTTCCTAGCATCAGGCCGGGAATAAAGAATTTTTGGCTCTAAATTTTACTTTTTTTTTTTTTTTAATGATGAAATCCAGTTTTGACGGGTTTGTGCGTTTATTAGTGTGTAGGTTAACACCCAAACAAAATTTACTGTTTTTATTTGATACACCCTGTATATGTACATTGCCAGAAAAAATTAATGTCAGCGTCTATGGTGGAGTGACTATCAAAATCGCTAATGCCATCGGCAGGAAGCTGCAGGTAGGAAGTTTATTTTGGTACCTATGTGTAAAACACTTGACAATTATACAAATCAGATAGGAAAATAAGAAAATTCGCTGTGGACAACGACATTAATTCTGTCGGGCACTGTACATACCTCTTTTAAAGGTTTCATATATGCGTTTCTTTATTAACGAGAGCTTATCTCGCATTATTCCGAGGTAAAAACCTTTCGGCATTCAGTTCTATTCCCTTTAAATTTCCCCGATACCGTTTATACCTCAACGAGGACGAACACACAGGCGGCCAGCATACAGAATTCATACGTGCTGACGAAGAAAATGGGGCACAAGTATCTGGGCGAAATGATCCCGAGCTCGTACGAGTCCTCTGGGTCCTATATCGCGTAAAGAATGTTATCCGGTGGCCTCGAAATACATGCAGACTCTGATAAGAGCGACAACAAAAGTAGTTGGAGCCAAGTAATAGGCACGAATACCTACGTATTGTTAAACTCAACGTATAAACTCTTTATTAATAATAATACACAGCACTTTACAAATACTATTTATTATTCGACCTTATATACTGTGGTTCTTCACCAACTAACTTTACCCTTAACTTATATGTCTCTAGTTTGTTTACATTAGGGAAAGGCACTCAGACACATTCGTATCGCTCATCCCGTACGTAGCCCTCTTTCTTTGTCGCATGAGATGTTGTCATCTAATAGTCGGCTATCCTGACTACAGAGCGTCCTCGCGAAGCATCCCTCTACTTCCCGTTCGGCTCCTCCTTTGCAGCCATCAGGTGCGCTGGACCTAGCAAACGCAGAAGTACAACTGGACTTCTACGAGAGTACACTGGCTCTCTCAATGATGAAATAAGAAGTACACTGGACTTCTACAAGAGTACCACTGGACTCTCAATAAGGAAATAAAGAAGTACACTGGACTTCTACAAGAGTACACTGGACTCTCAATAAGGAAATAAGAAGTACACTGGACTTCTACAAGAGTACACTGGACTCTCAATAAGGAAATAAGAAGTACACTGGACTTCTACAAGAGTACACTGGACTCTCAATAAGGAAATAAGAAGTACACTGGACTTCTACAAGAGTACACTGACTCTCATAAAGGAAATAAGAAGTACACTGGACTTCTACAAGAGTACACTGGACTCTCAATAAGGAAATAAGAAGTACCTGGACTTCTACAAGAGTACACTGGACTCTCAATAAGGAAATAAGAATACACTGGACTTTCTACAAGAGTACACTGGACTCTCAATAAGGAAATAAGAAGTACACTGGCCTTCTACAAGAGTACACGGACTCCAATAGGGAATAAGAAGTACACTGGACTTCTACAAGAGTACACTGGACTCTCAATAAGGAAATAAGAAGTACACTGGACTTCTACAAGAGTACACTGGACTCTCAATAGGGAAATAAGAAGTACACTGGCCTTCTACAAGAGTACACTGGACTCTCAATAGGGAAATAAGAAGTACACTGGACTTCTACTAGAGTACACTGGACTCTGGGTAAGGAAATAAGAAGTACGCTGGCCTTCTACAAGAGTTCAATGATTTTTCTCCTTCAACGGTACACTAGACCGTTTTGACTACACTGGAGTCCTACGACTTACTGAGTCGAGTTCCAGATGGCCAGTCTGGAACTCTGTGATACACTGGCTCACAAGTGGTGCTTTCGCTGCCAACAAATCTATCGATATACCGTTCTAATCAATGCTAAGATAATGTAATGGTACACTGGACCATAGGTTAGTGGTTTTGCTACCAACCACCCATTTGGGGTATTAAACCAAACTACTATAATACTTTAACCCATATATAAACTAAGACAGTCTTGTTTTGTGCAACGACAGTTAGGTGCAGCCAAAGATTATGGCTCAACCACTTCTATAACTAAAATATAATATCATAGATCGTTTCAAATGCCACTTACTACTTATGACTTAAAAGGCTTCATGCGGTCACTGGCCACAATTCCCTTGAAACGTCTCCTATCTTTTGAGAAGGACACTACTCTATACCTGTCATTACCTATTACTTACTATTACCTCTTTCGCATTTTCTCCGCCCCACGGTTACCTTGTTCTCGCTAACTCGCAGATTGGGTGCAGATTCTTTGTCGGTTGGTTTTCCAACCGCACTTCCAACTCTACTCGAGAGCTAAACCCATAGAGCAATTCGCTGGGGAAAAATCCAGTAGTGGTGTTCTTTGTACCATTGATGCCTTTTTGCACCGGTCCCAGATGTTTATCCCAGCCATCATGCTCTTCATTTACACTTGCTGTTAGCGCCTCTATCACTGTCCTATTAAGACGCTCTACCTGACCGTTGCTTCTGGGGGAAGCAACAGCATCCTTAATATGCTTCTTTCTATACTTTTCGAACATCTTGCAATCGAAACCTTCTCCTCTATCGGTAACTATACGCCTCGGAGAAAACTAATTTTATCAGCTGTTCTAAAAGTTTGCACACATGGGCACTTCCTGTGTCAGACACCGCCTCTAACCACACAAACTTTGTCGTCTACAATAGCCGAAGCCGATAATTCGGTTTTCAATAAATCGTATGCTTCTTGTTGCTCATCAGTCCATTTCTATTCGCTATGTTTTTTTTAGCGGGGACGTAAGTGGTTTTGCTTTCGGTGCAAAGTTCTTAATATATTTGCAGAAATATGAAGCTAGTACAACAAATTGTCTTGTCTGGTGCACATTTGTAGGGACCGGAAATCGCTGAATAGCTTCTATCTTTCTAGGTGATGGCCTGATTACTCCGTTAGAGATCTCAGCTCCAAGGTATTCCACAAATGGTTTGAGAAGCTCGCATTTTTCAATATTTAATGTTAATCCTGCATCATTCAGTCTCGACAGTACCGTTTCAAGCCGTTCGAACCCTTCATCTATTGTTTCTGACACGATAAGGATATCATCCGAATAAGCTAGCGCATATTTGTATCGTAATGGTCGTAGGATAGCATTTATCGCTCGTTGGAATACAGCTGGAGCGTTACATAAACCAAATGGGACTCTTGTATATTGAAAGTGTCATTCAGTTTTTCTTTATGGATTACTTGGGTAAGTGTAATCGATTTTAATTTTTCTTCATTGCTGTTTATTTCCCTTGCTAGCCAAGATTTCTTATTTAAACTCACGTTCGAGAGTCCTAGATTGATAATTTTCAAATACCCTACACCTTCTCTGATTTTCACATTATTTTCTGGTATTACTATTTTGGATCTCTTATATTGGTTTTAACACTAATAAAATTTATACCCGATCGAACAATAGTATCTTGACCAACACTAATTTTTAATTTCTCATTTGCAATAAAATCATACTCTAGTAATTTTTTTTTTGTCAACTTGAGTGTTTCTGATGTTTTATACACAAATACATTATCCTTCTCTGTAATCGGTCTACCTATCAGTATATCCATTGATTGCAACGCATCTGGTACAACATAAAATTCAGTGGATACTTTTATTTCGTCTATTTCGACATCGGTTTGTACTTTCCCAAGAGGAGTTATAACAGCACCCCCATAGACCTCAATTACCATTTTACTATCGTCACTTTGTAATTCAAGTTCGAGTCTATTTGACACATTGTTTTTCATGATATTACAGCCACTTCCAAAGTCAACATACGCCGTAACACAATGCCCCATTATTTTGGTTTGTTTGAAATATTTACTATTACTAGGGTCACTAATATCTTTATTAATTAATTATTTTATTAACAGCACCATTGTTTCTTTTCTTTTTGTAACATTCATCTTCACGATGCCCCTTTCGTTTACAATAATTACAATTTTTGTTCGAAATATATTTGGTACAATCAATTTTTTTGTGTCCACTGCTGCCGCACAAAAAACATTTTAAGTTTTGTACTGTATTACGCGAAAATGAACTATGCGGTTTAGTTGGAAGAACTTCCATGGCGCACATATTTTGATTCGCCTCTTCTGCGTTTAAAATTCAGAACTTTAATAATGTTCAGTGTTTGTACACCCCGTGCGCGCACACCGGATTTAATGAATGGGTCATTTAATAGTGTTTGTTATTACGTCAACTATTACATTATCATCCAACCTGCAGCTTTGGCTAATGATAATTTTGTATAATAGAAATCAATTAGGCTTTCATTCTTTTCCTATAAATATTGACTAATTGCTTTAACTTATTAATACGCTTGCTGAGGCGGGAACGCATCCAATAATTTTGACTTCCATTGCTTCCAAGATAAATTTAATTTGTTTGGTTATTAAACAGCTTCTAGCGTTCCCTTTTACTTATTTGTCATGCAGAATATTCTGGCTTTTGTCGTCCAATTAAAAACGTCTCCTGTAGCATCTATATTACGTATCCACTGTTCCATGCTTAGACCGTGCATATCGGCAGTAAACACGGGTACGCTATCTATCTTCCCTTCAAACTTTGATGTTTTAGCCGCCAATTTTTTCTTTAGTCGTTTTACTGTTTTTCGTAACTTTCTATTATCTTCACTACTACTACTGCTACTACTACTATCGGGCTTCTACCACTACTAGTACGGCTGGAGGTAGTACTACAGTGCTACAGCTACTGTCACTTGAGACCGCACGTCTCTTTCTCTTATTGTTAGGCATAGTGTAATTTTGGTATGGTCTGTACTTACGTAAACCGACAACCGACGCTAGTGCGGGCACAGCGGGCGGGCGTATTGCGTAACACAAAGAACACGGAAAACACAACTATCACGCACTAAAAAGCGTCTCTTATCAAAACTTTTCTATTCGTTTTTCGTTTACGAAACACGAGGGCTCTAATCCCACTTCTGATTTGTTAAACTCAACGTATAAACTCTTTATTAATAATAATACACAGCACTTTACAAATACTATTTATTATTCGACCTTATTATACTGTGGTTCTTCACCAACTAACTTTTACCCTTGAACTTATATGTCTCTAGTTTGTTTACATTAGGGAAAGGCACTCAGACACATTCGTATCGCTCATCCCGTACGTAGCCCTCTTTCTTTGTCGCATGAGATGTTGTCATCTAATAGTATATATACGTGGAGCTAGAATAAGCATGTGCCATCGTTATGATGTAGGTAGGTATACTTCATTATGGTTTTAGAAAAGGAAATACATAAAAGGATTATTTCTTATTAGGAAAGTGGAATTTTCATCGAGTTAATCAGGACGCTCTCTTGATATACAATCCCAGATTCGTGGTGCAATTTTCAAAGTTGGAATCGCGTGGAATGATCTTCAATTATCGTTTGTTGAATCGCGGGGTATTTTCCAAGGTGAGAGATATCCTCGCATTGCTATCTAGAAGCCGGATTCGATTGAGGGCGACTCGTTTCAAGACCATAAACGACGTAGTCCTTCGGCAGATAATCGAATTCCGATGGCATGTAAATGCCACAGATAAAAACGATAAGACAGCCATTTCAGGACAAAATATCGGGGTTAATATATTGAATAGGGACTACGCTGTAAAAACTCAAGTGGATTTTACACTTTATATTATGTAAAAAATCATTCTACATGGTATAATGAATACTTCATATATCAGATTTTCTCTAATAGGCTGCTATAGACGCCCATGCGTAAAAATACATATCTTTAAAGATATCTTCATATTAGAATTACATATCAACATATAACTTGTAAAATTTCACGTTCACATAAAATAAATTGTTTAATTTAGCAATCATATTTAGAATTATAATTAAGAATTTTTATCGATTTATTTTAATTAAGAACACATTCTTTAATTTATAACTTACATCTAGTTTTCCAACGTATTTAGTTGTACATTGCACTCTGATTGTACTTGTTTGTTATATCAATGCTTTTTTGCTTTCATTTTATAGTCTGTATTTCCTTCTTTGACAGACAGCCGACACATTACCGATTTATCGATAGCTATAACGACTCTTCTAGTGTTCTTGTTGATTTAGTTCATGGTAAAAAACCACATGGAAATTCACAAGGAATCATAACCTGCAAATTTTGCATATTTATTTCAACCAGACCTGGAATTTGTGGGCAAATAAATTATATCAAATTCAGGCTAAAAAGAGATACCGACAGATTGATTTGTTTGTGGCAGTACAGCTACTTACACTTTGATAAATATTTCCACACACACTTTATATCTTCGTATCAGCTAATTTATGAACGAGACCGCAAACCTGACAGTCATCTCTCTTATTGTATTGTCCAGGGCAAAAGCTATTTTACATCTTGTCAAATTATACTTAGCAAACATCCCCCCTTGTCAAACACATGCAATAAATTTATTTTAAATATTTTATTTTGCAACGCCATCTGTGGTTCAAGGGATTAATTTCGCTAGGATAGAAAACTGCACCAGCAAATATTCGATTTATTGTTATAAGGAGCAATTAAACGAATTTTATTTCAAAATATTTAATTTTAATTCTACAATATCTGCTGCGGTAAATTGATCTCGGCAAAATAGAAACCTTCTATGTTCAAAGGACTGATTTAAAAACAACAACATTGTTGTATGTTACTTAAGTTTGTATTGATTTGCTTGGTAATCGTATGAAATTTTAACTCATTTATGTAGGGACAAATTTGGATAAAACTGATATTAAAATACAAACAATCCTTTTCAAATTTCATTAAAAATAAATATTTAAAAGTATGTTCAAGATATTACCACGCATCTACAAAATCTATTTATACGAACAAAATCCTTTCTTCATAGAAATTAATCTAAATATAATGGGCAAACATACACCTAACGCATTGAAGAGCAAACATCTCTTCGTATTAGTCAATAAACGAAGGCTCTAAGTAACTAGCACAAAACACGTCACCGATATAAAGACTATATGTTGGTACATTAAATTCCTTTAGGTACAGATACCCGAGTGACCGTTGTATAGATAGAATAAACACACGCACAAATACATAGCCAGCTTGCTTGTACAGGTAAGAGGTTAGTAACTTGTTTTTAATTCTAAAAGTCACTAGATTCTATTGAAGAATCTACCGGACAATGTAACCGTTAAATATAATGACAGGATATGCATACATATCATTCTATACTATCGATTAGATAGTGGTACTTATATGTAAATTAAAATGACAGTTTTATACCATGTTCTCTTGATTGCATATATACCTTAGTCTATAAAATTTAACTTTAGTATAAAACCCCTATGTATGTATGTATGTATGTATGTAAATAGAAGGGTGGTGTTACACTGCGACCTAAAAGATCTATTGTGTCCCCTATTCTTGCTGCTTTACAACTGGCCTTCCAACCCTATTCCTTTCAGGAAGTGTAGGATATCAGAGGGCCCCAGTCTAGGTAAGTCTCCCTCTTAGATTTCACATGCTCTCAGGTGCAATGCCCTCGAGTTGCACAGTGCTACGCAGTTTGAGAGGAGGTGGATGGGTGTTTCATCCTATTCCCCACAAAATCTGCATTCAGGATCTTTTTCCAATCCAAGCTTACTCAGGTGTCCTTTCAGGTTGATGTATTCTGTAAACCTCTTCTGGTTATAAGTTCCCAGAAGAATTTTGCTTTGCCTCATTCCTGGAGATTTTCCCAGTAACTGGATTTTCTCTGCTCCATTTCCATTTTTAGTTTCTTCAGTATTGTACTGCTACTTAACCCGCAAAAGGGTTCAGGCCCTACAAAAGGCATTCCAGCCCCTTTTTTTGCGAGGTTATCCGTTATTTCGTTTCCTTCCACTCCTGTGTGACCCGGGACCCACAGGAGGGTTATTTCTTTTGCCTAGCTTATTTAGTTTCCCTTGGCATTCCCAGACCATCTTGGAGCTGATTTCATGAGTTCAGCGCCTTGATGGCTGCTTGACTATCAGACACGATGATAATCTCCTGCTTCCGACAGTTCCTATCCGTAATGAACTGAACACATCTTCCAATACCGTGTATTTCCGCTTCAAATATACTTGGGTATTTTCCCAAGCTTTCGAAATATGTAGTTCTAGGCCCATATATTCCTATTCCAGTTCCTTCTGCCGTTTTGGAGCCATCAGTGTACCATTTGATGGCATTTCTATTCAAGTTCAAGATGGTGTTAGGACCCCATTCACTCCTGTTACTTAGCTTTATGGTGAATTCCTTCACAAAGCTAAATTTTTTTAACATATCATCCCGGGGCATATCCCAGGTTTGATCACCGTCAGGAGATTGAGGCCTATGCCTAATCATTCCTTCCTTGACCATTCTTAGTGCAGTTCTTTTCGCCACACCCTCTACTACAATGTGGAGGAGGGCAAGATCCAATACTACTTCAATAGCTGCTGTTGGGCAGGTTCTCATAGCCCCCGTTATGCATACACATGCTAATCTTTGCACTTTCGAGAGGTTAATTCTCGCTGTGGCCAGATTAGTTCTTTTGCTCCATGCTACTGATGCATAGGTGATGATCGTCTCACTATCGCTGTATACATCCAAAGCAGTATTTTTGGGTTGCATCCCCAATTTTTCCCTGCAAAGTTTTTGCACACCATCAGAGCTCTTTTGGCCTTGTTGGTTACTTCAAATTCATGTTTGTTCCATAGAAGTTTATTGTCTAGGTAAGGCCTGATATTTAACTTCCGCTCTCCATTCTATATTTTGCCCATCCAGTTTTATGGTTCTAAGATTGGATTTTCTTTTCCTGGTAAATGCTACTAGGGTTGTCTTAGTGGGGTTAACATTGAGTCCCATCGATTGACACCATCTTCTCGTGAAGTTCAAACCTCTTTGAACTATGTCACAGAGGGTATTCTCAAATTTGCGACAATATCATCAGCATCCCCTTGACAAAATATGCCTAGATCCGTCAGTCCGCATAAGAGTTCGTCTACTATTAGGCTGCACATAAGTGGGGATGTAACTCCCCCCTGTGGGCATCCTCTGGTCGTATTAACCGAGATGGTCTTATGTCCCACCTCCGCCTCCACCGACCAGGTAGACAGCAGTTGCGACATCCATCTAGAAGTCACGCCGTCTATCCCCCTATTAATTAATGCTTTTTTGACAGACTCGTGTGGAGTGTTGTCAAAAGCACCCTCTATGTTTAGAAAGGCGCACACTACGGTTTTTTTATTCGTCAGGGCTTCGTCTTGGATTTGGTCCGTCAGCTCCACTAATGCAGTCTCAGTGGATTTGCTTGTTTGATAGGCATGCTGACATGGGTGCAATGGCACCCATATAAATCCCCTTATACTATATGCATTATCAATTTTTTTGTAGCACTTAGGGGGCACTTTAGGGACAATTTTCAATGGATTATTTAATGGCGGAAAAGACCCTTTAATATTAATCAAATGTAGTAGAAAGCACCATCATTACAGAAGGAGAAGCATAAAATAATTTTACCACTGTGTATCTTAAAACGTCTTAATTTTTTTATAAACGATTTTTTTTTTATTCTACACTCCACAGCATTTCTATAGCTTCTAATTCACCAGCAACCAAAAAAAAAACACAAAATTTACCGCACACCCAATTAAAATATCCACTTGAATATCTCCAACGGGAAAATTAAATTAAAATACTCGAAACCTTTCCCCGGCCAGAGAGCGGTTCTTTTCGAGAAACATAATTAAGTCATCTCCCAGACTCGTAATTTATAGAGTTTTCGAGGAGTTAATAGTTCTGTCGCATCACAACAACGAATTCCTATTCAACGCAATGTTGTAACTATATAGTGCCAACGTTCGACTGAACTTAAACGGAAAAGTTCGCTTCGCTAGAAAGAAAAGAAAAAACAAACTCCAAACTCGGCGAGAAATGAATTCGACAGAGGAGTTTCCAGCGAAAACCAATTTAAGGAAGATTGTCATATATTGTGCAATCGGAGTTTTTCTCTGTATTAGGTATATAATAAGTCTCACGAAGAAAGAAGTTAATCGACCAGATGCGCGTGTCTCCTCGACAAACACTCGAATTAAGTGCCTCTAGACGTGAATCTCTAGGTAATACCGCATCGGTCTCCACCGGGATAGTGGATATAATTACGCTAATGACGTCACATTTATCGGTACTATACGGAATCAAGCGGCACAGGACTATCGCTCATTACACAAGTGATATTGATTGCTGCGATGGATGATTGATTTACGGCCAGGATGGGCACGACCGCGGTTTCATATAGTAATAAGAGATTGATAATCCGAATGCTCGAGGCGTGTTAGTATCTTTCAAATAAATTTAAACTTTCAATTTGTCACGGTTTAAACACGGCAATTATGGAGATGGTTGCGGATATTCCATGCTTAAGCTTTTAGAATGTCTTTTTTAAGTGATAGAAGCCCCAGTGACCAATTATATTTATTTCATATTTTATAAATATTTAAAAAATATTAAATCTTTCTTGAATATTAGTTATATTAATATAATATGCATAAAATATATTAGGAAAACATTTAAAAAATATATATGTTATGTAGCATTAATAATATTTTATTGCAAATATTTTCTCAATATATTTTTCATAACTCTGCAAGAATATTTTGCTTTGTATTTCTGTAAATATTTATTTCATATAAAAAAAAAGATTGAATTTTTGCTTTTGTACATTTGGTGCGTAGTACGAATAATATAAAATGGGTAAAATATGCATACATATTAAGTAGGTATGTACCTATTTAAAATGATAGCTTAAAGATTAAAATAGATAATATATATCTAATATGATTTAATTAGTATCTAAGTTGAGCGCTGCAACTTTTCTATTAATATATCTACGTTCTGTATTATATTATTTGTAATATTTGTAAGTTGCGAACGTCAACACAAAACCACTATTCATTACGGTGCCGGTGTTATATGATTTAGTATTGTTTATGCGTCTATGGATTAGGTACCTACATAGAATGAATACGCGCACGTGCGTATCATCAACGTTTTCATTCATTTGTCCGTTACATGTTATAGTTTATAATAGTATACGATTAGGGCAGATTAGGGTTAACTGTGTAATTAATTGTTGCGGGGTGTGTTTTAGTGTTTGTGGTGACTACGAGGTAAGCAAAACTTTGAACATGTCATGGCATTTATAAGATAAAATTGGAATGCTCAATATCGCTATGTACAGAAATCGTTTAATAATATAATTGTAAGAATTTTATGCATCATATATGTACTGCATCTACCAGATAAATTGCTAGTTGATTTGCTTAAGAGATTCATCTCGGTAGATAAGCGTCATAACCTCAAATAGAAGTTAGAATACGTTGTGTTGTTTTATTGTTTGTACGTAGAATGTTTTCAAATATTATGAAATAAAGTAAAAATAAGTATCGTAAGTATTAGAATGTAGCTACCACTCTAATTATTGTAAATGCTCCAAATGTATTAGTAGGTGTTGATAATGTTGTACGATGTTTTATTCATGGTGTGATCTAATGCAATTGGCATTGTTTTAGAGGCCACAAGGAAACGCCATGAGAGCGCCACTACCGAAGATATGAAAAGAGCCATAGGGTTGTACTTGGCACCAGCCAAGGCTAGACTTAAAAATGAGTTTTTTTGCATTTTTATTGGGTTATTCAAATAAAATGATAATAAATACCTTTGTTTTTTTATTTAGAACACTTCAATTAAAAAATAGTAATTAATTTGATAAACCTTCAGTATGTCTTAAAAGATGCCAGAATTATTGATTATTAACTTGTATGGTGAGTGTGAAAAAACAAGTTCTTACCTTTTAGACAACTCTATGTATGTTTCAACTTTTCATTATCGACGTTATACATTTTAAATAACGAAGAACAATTTTAGTTCATTTTGACAGATTAAATAGATTGCATAAAAAATCTCAATTTTCATATCAATATTTTACAAATATTTTAGAAAAAATATAGCGCTTACATTAATTTTAAAATATGGAATAAATATTTTAGTTGAATATTTTATCTATATTTAGAAAAAAATATGAAAAATATATTTGAAAAACCTCTCACGAAAAATATTTATAAAATATATTTTTAAAAATAACTATATAATATATCTGGTTGTTAGAGCATGGAAAACATTATGCAGACCCACATAAAAATCGTCTTCAGTACATTATATCATGCAATAGAGAAATATCATCGATCTTTCACGTGATTTTTATCATTTAACACCTCGTGAAAGACCAACAACAGTTATAATCGTTTATTAAAGAGCCGAATCATTCCCTTACACTCCGACGAAACGAGCAATATCAATCAGAACCACTCCCATTACTCGTTTGTTAGCCGAGAACACTCTCTACCGTCCATCAATAATTTATCAGATATCTCGTTCCGATTACGCGGCGCGCACACAATCGAATGATAATAATAATAGCTTTCGGCGGCATTAATATGTCGATTCAATGATCGTACCGTTTGGTATATAGACAAAGGGCAAAGTGCGAGGTGCCTCACGTGAATACGATATATAGGGAACCACTTATGGCATCAAGCGCGAACGCCGATCTCTCTTGCATAGTTGACGCGCTGCCGTTGTTCGGGCAAGAAGGAAACAAAAGACTTGTCAGCGCTGTACGGAATGCGGCAAGTGCACGGTCGCATTGTTGGGATTCCGCGCTTTTGATTCTGGAGGCGTAATACCTTCTATTTTTCATGTCGTGGAGTTTTGAGATGATTGAGGTGATTCTTCCGCGAAAATGGCAAAGCTTATTACAAGCGGATAACTCAGGGAAAATCTTTACATTGGTTAGAATTTTTTATTTATTTATTTAACATATGTATGTAAGTAAATAGAAGGGTGGTGTTACACTGCGACCTAAAAGATCTATTGTGTCCCCTATTCTTGCTGCTTTACAGCTAGCCTACATCATATTCCTTTTAGAAAGTGTAGGATGTCAGAGGGACCCAGTCTAGGTAAGTCTCTCTCTTCGATTTCACATGTTCCCTGGTGCAATGCCCTCGAGTTGCACAGTGCTACGCAGTTTGAGAGGAGGTGGATGGGTGTTTCATCCTGTTCTCCACAAAATCTACATTCAGATTCCTTTTCCAATCCAAGCTTACTCAGGTGTGCTTTCAGTCTACAGTGGCCTGAAAGTATTCCTGTTAATATGCGAACATTGTTCTTACTCAGGTTGATGCATTCTGTAAACCTCTTCTGGTTATAAGTTCCCAGAAGAATTTTACTTTGCCTCATTCCCTGCAGATTTTCCCAATAACTGGATTTTCTCTGCTCCATTTCTATTTTTAGTTTCTTCAGTATTGTACTGCTACTTAACCCGCAGAAGGGTTCAGGCCCTACAAAAGGCATTCCAGCCCCTTTCTTTGCGAGGTTATCCGTTATTTCGTTTCCTTCCACTCCTGTGTGACCCGGAACCCACAGGAGGTTACTTTATTTTCTTTTGCCTAGCTCATTTAGTTTCCCTAGGCATTCCCAGACCATCTTGGAGCTGATTTCATATGAGCTCAGTGCCTTGATGGCTGCTTGACTATCAGACATGATGATAATCTCCTGCTTCCGATAGTTCCTATCCATATTGAACTGAACACATCTTCCAATGGCGTGTATTTCCGCCTGAAATATACTTGGGTATTTTCCCAAGCTTTCGGATATGTTAGTTCTAGGCCATATATTCCTATTCCAGTTCCTTCTGCCGTTTTGGAGCCATCAGTGTACCATTTGATGGCATTTCTATTCAAGTTCAAGATGGTGTTATGATCCCACTCGCTCCTGTTGCTTAGCTTTATAGTGAATTCCTTCACAAAGCTAAATTTTTTTAACATATCATCCCGGGGCATATCCCAGGTTTGATCACCGTCAGGAGATTGAGGCCTATGCCTAATCATTCCTTCCTTGACCATTCTTAGTGCGGTTCTTTTCGCTACGCCCTCTACTACAACGTGGAGGGGGGCAGGATCCAATACTACTTCAATAGCTGCTGTTGGGCAGGTTCTCATAGCCCCCGTTGTGCATACACATGCTAATCTTTGCACTTTCGAGAGGTTAATTTTCGCGGTGGCCAGATTAGTTCTTTTGCTCCATGCTACTGATGCATAGGTGATGATCGGTCTCACTATCGCTGTATACATCCAAAGCAGTATTTTTGGGTTGCATCCCCAATTTTTCCCTGCAAAGTTTCTGTACACCATCAGAGCTCTTTTGGCCTTGTTGGTTACTTCAAGTTCATCTTTGTTCCGTAGAAGTTTATTGTCTAGGGTAAGGCCTAGATATTTAACTTCCGCTCTCCAGTCTATATTTTGCCCATCCAGTTTTATGGTTCTAAGATTGGATTTTCTATTCCTGGTAAATGCTACTAGGGTTGTCTTAGTATTTAACATAAATACCATAATATCGATTTTAAAATTTTGTGCAAGCGTTTAGGGTCTATTCTTACTTCTTACTTCTGTCATCATAAGCTAAATTATAAATATATGCAACAAATCTTATTAGTTGTTTCTATGGGTTATTATGGTCATAAAAGTCCATATGAATGTATGTCCTAGACAGTTAGCTTTTAAAATTACAAGACATCCTTCTAACTGTGAAGCTAACTTATATTTAAGGCAGCAGCAATTTTTCTTGTGGACGTATCCTTAGTAGGCAATCAAGGCTACACTAGCACGAACACTCAAACACTCAAACAAAAACGGTGTCACCCTAAGGTTAGGTGCGCTTAGTAAAGTCCATAGAATTGCCTGTTTGGACATCACGGGAGCCATATCTTCGAGGCTGACAGCTGCTGTGGAAACCATTCTTGGGCTTCCCCCGCTGCAATTGGAGTTGTGGTCTGAAGCAACCCTAGGGGCATACATAGTAAAATGTAGTGGATGTAAGGGCTTCTCCGGGGCAAAGTTGGAGACCACACCAGCATCTTCAACTACATCGAACAGACAGTAGTATCACTGTCCGTAAAGGTAGATAAGATCGCGTTCGTTTTCAGCTTCTCTGGGGGATACAGCGTAGATATCTCCAGGAAGGAAACTGCAATAGCATACATTCGCAAACTAAATCGGGGTCTAATGCCCCCCCCTCCTCCATTTTTCAGGCCGAAATTGTTGCTATCCAGACTTGTACTGAGGGCATCTCAAACTGCGTGCCATGGGTATTTCCTCCAATGCTTTTAGAATACCATTAAATGCTGTTTTTTTTAACCCCAATTACATGATTATGCCCAATAAAAGGATTTTCATGTTAGCAGTATTTCTTGCCTAATATTCTGAAAAATAGCGATTAATTCAAGACACCACCCATTTGTTTTTGCTTTTACTTTGATAAATCTTAATTTCATACTACAATAGATATTGTGATGCAATTAAATACATTTCTGAATGTGATTGCACCGGCACAAATCAACCATAAACAAGAAATCCAAGCATTCATCCTGCAAGGGACGAATTAGTTAAATATGCCAAAGAACCGCTGCAACAGAAGTTCCCTCACACGGGAATCGCAATCCACTTCCGAAACTTCAACTAGACGACTGATTAAACCGTATAAGCGCTTTAACAGCTTCGAGCGCCAACCGCCTTAGCGGTAACCACTCTTATTTTATCTTATTTCGTGGAAATTAGATTCGAGACGAATTGAAGACGGAATTTTGTAGTCACTTGAGAAGTACCTATACCCATGTAGGTATATATGGTCGGGCTTAGTAAATAGAGAATTTAGTTTACGCGCATAATGAATTAAGTTGTATCACCGAAAGCAATTTGGCAGATTTAAATGGTCGGGAATTGTTTTATGTTGAGGGTGGATGTGTTGGAAGGTGGAAAGCATGAGGAAGTAGTAGTTGAAAATAGTAAAGTTCTGGTCTACAATAGCACATGTTGATTCTTGCTTCAAAAAGAATTATTCATGATTTAAGAAATGTTGACGAAGTTTGTCCTTTAATATTAAGCACATGATTCTGATAAAGATTCATGTTTAGTTACAGCAGAGATTTTATTTAAGGAATCAAATACATACTTTAGGCTTGATTAGAGAGAATGGGGGACAATGAATATTGGTGTGGACGTTTCTTATGCCAGTTTTAATTTCATAGCTGGGTTAGATACCCCCATGGATAAAAAAAAAAGTGATTTTTGTCACCACTCTCACTGATGGATTTTTTAATTTGCGATTTAGTAGGGCCAGCTCCAACGAATGATCTGGCTTGGCCAACTCGTCATTTCCCCTCACACCCAAGTGGTTAGAAACTAACCAGGCTAATTTTAATTTTCTTTTTGGATGTCCGCCTCATTTAGAGCGCTTACCCAGTCACAAATCAGCTTAGAGTCCACATTTACGGAACTAATCACTTATACAGTGTGTTAAAAAAAGGTTGTCGGATATTTTACCCGATTATAGTACTGGTGGTAATAAACAAAAAAGTCTTAGTCAACATGGGTCCGCAATTCAACTGTTTTTGACATATAGTCGATTGCATATTTTAAAATAAAAAAAAAAACATTTTTCGGTTTTGAGAATAGTTCCCTTTGTCAAACAACTAATTGTGACTTAAAATTAGTTCCGTCAGACATCTGTCATCAGGTTATTTATCATTTGCGTCAATTTTTTTTTGTTCTCAAATTATGCAAAAGTACACAAATGCAGAAATGGCCGATATGCATTTTATGTACGGTCGAGCGAATGGTAATGCCACTGAAGCACGGCATATGTATGCCGAAGGATTTCCAAATCGGTTGTTACCGAGTGATAAGATTTTCTCAAGACTTCATATCCGGCTGCCCGAAACTGGTTCATTTAAAATTAATGGTGGTTCTGGCAGACCTAGATCAGTTTCTTCTCCCGCAGTAGAATTAGATATTTTGAGACGGGTAGAAGACGACCCAAATATTAGCACCCGAAGACTTGCCGCAGAACTGAACGTCAGTCATCCTATCATTTGGAGAATTCTGCGGGAACAGCAGCTCTATCCCTACCACATTCAACGCGTGCAAGTTCTTGCTCCTCACGATTATGATGCACGTAAGGTTTTTTGTCATTGGGTTTTACGAAAGCTGGCAGAAACTCCTAATTTTGCGACTCAGATTTTATTTAGTGACGAGGCTGGTTTACAAGAGACGGAATATTCAATTTTCATAACAATCACGACTGGGCAGATGAAAATCCCCATGCTGTTGTTGAACTGCATCACCAGAACCGTTTTTCGCTAAATGTTTGGCTTGCTATTTTTGGAGACTGTTTAATTGGTCCAGTATTTCTCCCTAATCGTTTAACGGGACAAGTATCCTTGGATTTTTTAAGAAATGAATTACCGTTTTGTTGGAAGACGTGCCACTTTTTAACAGATTAAATATGTGGTTTATGCACGATGGAGCTCCTGCGCATTTTTCCATCGTAGTTAGAAATTTCTTAAATTAAGATTACAACGAGAGGTGGATAGGACGGGGTGGACCAACTGCATGGCCTCCTAGGCCCCCTGACCTCTGACACCTCTAGACTTCTATGTTTGGGGGTGTCTAAAACAATTAGTGTACGCACGATCTGTAAATAATGTGGAAGAACTCAGGCAACGAATCGTAAATTGTTGCGAGGAAATTCGGAGGAGTCCAGGAATTTTCGAAAGATTGCGTCGATCTTTCATAAGAAGGTGTGAAGCGTGCTTAGAAATGAACGGTGGACATGTAGAACAATTTCTTTAGTTTTACTTTAAATAAACATTTGTTTAATTTACATTGCGATCAAAATTTCTTTAAAAATTTTTATCCTACTAAAACAATATGCAATCGACTATATGTCAAAAACAGTTGAATTGGGGACCCATGTTGACTAAGACTTTTTTGTTTATTTCCACCAGTACTACAATTGGGTAAAATATCCGAGAACCTTTTTTTTAACTCACTGTATAGTATTTAATATGATACCAGACTAGTATTTGACTTTTTCAATCTCTTGCCAATCAAAAGTTATGTAGAGATTTTGGTAAATTATGATAATTTTCAGGGGCGCTTGTAGGCCCTCAAACTAAAATTGGAAAATCCCAAATACCATCGGAATCGGTCGAGGGAATTGCTTTTTAAAACCAAAGGTGTATTCGCTCCATTAACCATGTCGTTTAGGGGGAACAGCCAGCGGTCACTTCTCTACATTACACACACACCAATAAAGTTTCTCAGCCAGCATCGGCCTCTACCATCAATAAGTCCGAGCTACCGCTCATTGCTCCTGCATAAACGTCGATAGGAATTTTATAACCACTAGGTTTTCGCATGCGACAGCACGGTCGCATGTTCGGATCGCATAATTCGTACGACCTCCGCTGATTTACCATCTGGGTGTCTCTAAGTCGCAGGGAGAGAACCTGCCCGGCGCGCATTAAAACAACATCGGAGTTTTCGTCAAGATCAATTACCTCCAGAGTCGGTCCGAAGTACTTCATACTTTATCTCTGTCTGTGTACAACGTATACGTCTGTTGCTTCGTGCGCTGTTGCTGCTTGCTTGTCTCTTTGACATAATTTTCACGTTACGAAGTCAAGCACTTCCAGAAAGATAGGTCGTTATTACGTGCACGAGATATTTACTAACAAAGATACGGGTATATATATATATAGCGTATACATCCTAGCTTACGTGAATACGGTTAATGGCGTAAATGTCACAGCCTGAGTCGCGGAACGTGACTTTGATCTACACTTCTAGATGCTGCATGATGTGACGTTATGAAATTTACCTCGTTTCTGGGAGTGCAATATCTGGATATATGAACAGGACGATAAATTTCATTGTTTCTCCTAGTATGAAGTCGTAAATTTAACTGTGACTTTCTATACTGCTCCAAAAAAAGAGAGAAATCATTATTCATTTGAAACTATACATTAAAATTTGTCCAAAGGAGGATTTTATCAAATTCATTAAATGATTAAGGTATGTCAATCTGTTCGTTCTTACAATAAATTGTAAACCATTGAACTAACGAGGAATGTATCATTTAATGCTTTATTGCGTTTATATCGTAAATATTTTTTATGAAAATTGTACGTAAAAATAATAGTATATGTTTGTTTATATTCATATTATTAATAGAGTTATTTATTTAACGTGTGAATATATTATTACTAAAAATAGGACTAATGATACAATGATTTGTCAAAATAATGAAAAATAATTTATTTCACTAATGAACGTTGTTTTCATTTAATCAAGACTTATAAATGATATTTCATCATAACAATGACACTTTTCGTTCTGTCGATGAAAATTCATTCAATGACTGTAGATTTTTGATACCACGTCTAGTATTTTCTCAGCGTATGTAACGTGATATCGCGTAATTTTTATATAAATTTAATCGTTTCAAAAATAGAAGAAACAAGAAGACGAAATATATAAACTGAACTTACTAAATACTTGTGAGATTTCGTGAAAGACAAACATCATCGATTTATGTAAATTTTTTGGAGTCGGAGACGCCTGGAAAGAAAACCGTTTTTTTTTTGTTTTTGTTTTATACGGCTAGGGCACTTAGCGCACGGCAAACACGTGAATTAACAAGTTTAAGGATCTAAAAATACAGTTAAGTCATTTTAATAACAATTGGACCGCACCAATGCACATAGTTCTCGCATAGGCGGATCCAGCGTATTCATTTACATAAATATATAGCTTGGGTAAACACTCGCCCGGCATACTTGTCAGATTCGAATTCTCTGCTTCGTTGCCCATTGTTGTATTGACATATTTCGAATCACGACTTCAAGTATGGTATTGATAAATACAGGCCGGATTTTTTTTAGCTTCAAAAATATGTGAAACAGCATAGTAACATTTAAAATTGAGATTATTTTTTCCAGCTCAATTAGAGAAATAAACCTCTATTATTTCTATTACTATGATGATATATTATAATAATGTCAGAACCAAGGAATTGCTTAAACTTAACCGTAAAAAAGTGTCAAGGTAATTGTTTCTATTTCCATACGTCAAATTCAGAATGCACTTACTCAGATTCAAAGTCTTAGACGAGCTTGAATTCCGATTGCTTTTAGAAGACGAACAAACAGTTGAGTCATTACTCTTTTGTATGACTAAGTTGTCATATAGAATTAAAATTACATTATTTTATTACCAGCGCAGGAAATCTTTTTCCGTTTATCAAGCTATCTCGTGCAAAAAGAAACTGTAACAGAGTTCTACATCGATATACTTTACTAAATCGTGTTGCAGAAGAAGCCAGAAAACATTTTCCCTTAGTAAATACTTGAATTAGGTAAATTCTGGCAATTTCCGGAATATTAAAAGCAATTTCCATTTTGTAGTAATATATTCAAGACAAATTACACAGAAATACGCGATATGGAAAGATATGTAAAATATTTTCTGCATTAAAGAATTTCCAAGGTACTGCAGAATGATTTGACGAAAAACAGATAGGTATTTTACATTATAATTTTGCGTTAGTAACCAGTTGCAACGTGAAAAAGTCTTTATATACCCTCCCTAACAGCCAGAAATGTTACATAGATATTTTTAAAAATATATTTTATAAATATTTTTCGTGAGAGGTTTTTGAATATATTTTTCATATTTTTTTCTAAATATAGATAAAATATTCAACTAAAATATTTATTCCATATTTTAAAATTAATGTAAGCGCTATATTTTTTTTAAAATATTTGTAAAATATTTATATGAAAATTGAGATTTTTTATGCAATCTATTTAATTTGTCAAAATGAACTAAAATTGTTCTTGGTTATTTAGAATGTATAACGTCGATAACGAAAAGTTGAAACATACATAGAGTTGTCTAAAAGGCAAGAACTTGTTTTTTTCCCACTCACCATACAAGTTAATAATCAATAATTCTGGCATCTTTTAAGGCATACTGAAGGTTTATCAAATTAATCACTATTTTTTAATTGAAGTGTTCTAAATAAAAAACAAACGTATTTATTATTATTTTATTTGAATAAGCCAATAAAAATGAAAGATACTCATTTTTAAGTCTAGCCTTGCCTGGTGCCAGATACAACTCTATGGCTTTTTTCATATCTTCGGTAGTGGCGCTCTCATGGCGTTTCCTTGTGGCCTCTAAAACAATGCCAATTGTATTAGATCATACCATGAATAAAACATCGTACAACATTATCAACACCTACTAATACATTTGGAGCATTTACAATAATTGGAGTGGTAGCTACATTCTAATACTTACGATACTTATTTTTATTTTATTTCATAATATTTGAAAACATTCTACGTACAAACAATAAAACAACACAACGTATTCTAACCTCTATTTGACGCTTATCTACCGAGATGAATCTCTTAACCAAATCAACTAATAGCAATTTATCTGCTAGATGCAGTACATATATGATGCATAAAATTCCTACAATTATATTATTAAACGATTTCTGTACATAGCGATATTGAGCATTCCAATTATCTTATAAATGCCATGACATGTTCAAAGTTTTGCTTACCTCGTAGTCACCACAAAAACTAAAACACACCCCGCAACAATTAATTACACAGTTAACCCTAATCTGCCCTAATCGTATACTATTATAAACTATAACATGTAACGGACAAACGAATGAAAACGTTGATGATACGCACGTGCGCGTATGCATTCTATGTACCTAATCCATAGACGCATAAACAATACTAAATCATATAACACCGGCACCGTAATGAATAGAGGTGTTGTGTTGACGTTCGCAACTTACAAATATTACAAATAATATAATACGAAACGCAGATATATTAATAGAAAAGTTACCGTGCTCAACTTAGATACTAATTAAATCATATTAGATATATATTATCTAATTTAATCTTTAAACTATCATTTTGAATAGATACATACCTACTTAATATGTATGCATATTTTACCCATTTTATATTATTCGTCCTACGCACCAAATGTACAAAAGCAAAAATTCAATCTTTTTTTTTTATATGAAATAAATATTTACAGAAGTACAAAGCAAAATATTCTTGCAGAGTTATGAAAAATATATTGAGAAAACATTTGCAATAAAATATTATTAATGCTACGTAACATATATATTTTTTAAATGTTTTCCTAATATATTTTCTATAACATATTTTATGCATATTATATTAATATAACTAATATTCAAGAAAGATTTAATATTTTTTAAATATTTATAAAATATGAAATAAATATAGTTAGTCACTAGGGTGTTTTAATGAAGCTCCAAAAGATGAAAAATTTTTTTTTAAGTTCTTCTCATAATCAGAACAAGAATATGTTTCTCTCCTCTCTTTTTATTCCAAATCCGTTAGACACACACAATTTTTATAATCGTAAAAATAAACACGAACACACAGCCAACATTCAGACTATCCACAATAAAGATTCACGTCTTTATAAACTGTTTTTGGACCTCCACTAATACAGTTGACAAATTCTAAATTCTATAAACGTAATCTCCGATAAAAATAACAACCACTTTCTGCCATTGTCGCCAAGATGCGAACCGCAAATAGGTAAGTGCAGAGCACCTTTGTGGTTTCGCCAAGTTTATCGTCCGTTTCGTTCCTGTATGTACCTAGGTGTTTGTATAGGTACCAAAAATAGAAGGTAGAAAACTATATCTAAAGGGTTTTAGAGCCGTATTCGCTGGCACATCTGCCACCCCATTATTCGTTCATGCGAACCTAACACGATGCACGGAATATATATATGTATGCTGGCTGCCGGTTTGGCACAGGGCGGACGCATCAATATTTTTCCAGTAGCAGATAGAGAGAGACTAAAATAATATTGTCTGAGGCTGTTGCGAGTGTGTCTCCGTATGGTAAATAAACGCGATTGAGTCGTTAGGACTCAGGACTGTGGGATTCGGAGTGGTGGATGTTTACTTAAAAAACCTTTTCAGGGAGGCACCAAACATTACACGCCTTAATGGCAATAATAAAGCACGAACGTAAAACAAATAGCGCGGATACATTTAAAATAAATATTTGTGGAGTTCTGTTTTTGAATTATACGTGCATATACAGTGTGCTAAAAAAAGGTTGTCGGATATTTTACCCAATTGTAGTACTGGTGGAAATATACAAAAAAGTCTTAGTCGACATGGGTCCGCAATTCAACTGTTTTTGACATATAGTCGATCGTATATTGTTTTAGTAGGATAAAAATTTTCAAAGAAATTCTGATCGCAATGTAAATTAAACAAATGTTTATTTAAAGTAAAACTAAAGAAATTGTTCTACATGTCCACCGTTCATTTCTAAGCACGCATCACACCTTCTTATGAAAGATCGACGCAATCTTTCGAAAATTCTTGGAGTCCTCCGAATTTCCTCGCAACAATTTACGATTCGTTGCCTGTTTATAGATCGTGCGTACGCTAATTGTTTTAGATGCCCCCAAACATAGAAGTCTAGAGGTGTCAGAGGTCAGGGGACCTAGGAGGCCATGCAGTTGGTCCACCCCGTCCTATCCATCTCTCGTTGTAATCTTGATTTAAGAAATTTCTAACTACGATGGAAAAAATGTGCAGGAGCTCCATCGTGCATAAACCACATATTTAATCTGTTAAAAAGTGGCACGTCTTCCAACAAAACGGGTAATTTATTTCTTAAAAAATCCAAGTATACTTGTCGCGTTAAACGATTAGGGAGAAATACTGGACCGATTAAACAGTCTCCAAAAATAGCAAGCCAAACATTTAGCGAAAAACGGTTTTGGTGATGCAGTTCAACAACAGCATGGGGATTTTCATCTGCCCAGGAGTGATTGTTATGAAAATTGAATATTCCGTCTCTTGTAAATCCAGCCTCGTCACTAAATAAAATCTGAGTCGCAAAATTAGAAGTTTCTGCCAGCTTTCGTAAAACCCAATGACAAAAAACTCAAAATATCTAATTCTACTGCGGGAGAAGAAACTGATCTAGGTCTACCAGAACCACCATTAATTTTAAAAATCAACCAGTTTCGGACAGCCGGATATGAAGTCTTGAGAAAATCTTATCACTCGGTAACAACCGATTTGGAAATTCTTCGGCATACATATGCCGTGCTTCAGTTGCATTACCATTCGCACGACCGTAGATAAAATGCATATCGGCCATTTCTGCATTCGTGTACTTATGCATAATTTGAGAACAAGAAGAAAAATTGACGCAAATGATAAATAATCTGATGACAGATGTCTGACAGAACTAATTTTAAGTCACAATCAGTTGTTTGACAAAAGGAACTATTCTCAAAACCGAAAAATGTTTTTTTTTTTTATTTTAAAATTATGCAATCGACTATATGCCAAAAACAATTGAATTGCGGACCTATGTTGACTAAGACATTTTTGTTTATTTCCACCAGTACTATAATTGGGTAAAATATCCGACAACCAAAAAAATATTTCATGCCTTAATTTCATATATAATTGTTAATATTTTACCTTCTAGATATTAGAATCGCATGAAACTTTAGTTGCAACACATCGACAATATTTTAAAATTTGAATACGTTACTTATGCATTGCGATCCCATTGAAATGCGTCAAAATGTTCTAACTCAAGTGATGTAGATACCACTACATTACCTTGCCTTAACTGTGCTGATTACTGTGATTGCTATTAGAATACAGATTTATTCTAAAGAAAAAAAATAACATTTTGGTTACATTAAATATGTGATTAATGTTTTCTATATCAATCTGCGCTTGCTTTTCCCTACGTCTGAATTATTTTCTTTTATATCTTAACGACATCGATTTTAAAATTCCAAACGAGCACTTTTAATCGGCTTTCGGCTGACAAAATATTTCTAAATACCGTTTAATCTCGCTTACGCACCCAATTAATAAAATAGTAATCTCTGATGTTGGAGATTATAACACTCGACACTAAGGAATTTGAACAGAAACAGGTGCGTGAAACTCACGAATTTTTTCTCTCACCCCGATTACAAACATTTAAAGAAGAGAAGGTACATACAGAAACGCAGAAAGAGAAAAAAATCAGCACTTCCTCCTCCTCCAATCCATCCTCACGATATTTCGGGGAAACGTCGAAAACTTTTCACTTAACCAGAATTCGAGAAGGACATCTTATGGACATTAAACTGGATAAAAGATAAAGAAGTCCTGGCTTGGCGCAGGCGAGCGAGTACTTTGACCTTTGGTAATTCCATTTGGAGTTTTTTTTTCTCGTCCTTTTCCTTACAGAGCGCAGAAATTTTAAAAGAATCCCGGACGCTTCTGATCTCTCGTATTTTCCCCTGGCTGGCTGGAGGACGAAGTCGTCGTAGCTTCTCAATCAATGCGATTCTGATAGGGTCGAGTTTTAGTGAAATTGTTAATACTATTAGAGAGTTTAATCTTAACAGGCAATCAGCTTTACGTATCCCGCAAATAGGTAATTGCCCAAACAATGCAAAATAATTGGAATAGATATTTAATTTGGGTGTATATTATTAGATAATTAATGGTGATATCAAATATGGTATGAAGATCTCCTCGATGTAGATTTAGGAACGTAAGGTAAACTATCCAATAACTGACACCTTAAGGCACCATTTTTATTTCATATGTTACTGGTATCTTTCGTTTTTTTATATATGTTGTCTAGAAGTATATAGGTCTCAAGATAGCACATTTCTAAATCGATTTAGAATGAAATAAGAATTGTATTCTATTCATAAAAAAAGTAAATGTAAGCATAAGTATAAGTATAGACTTATATATATATAGAATTCTTATTTCATCCAGTAGCTGACACATTCAAACTTGTTCACATCCAAAAGCTGATATACCATTTTCTTGCATATATTATGTAACAAAAATTGCCGTTAGTTTCGAAATAAACATAAATTCACTTCATAGGAGATTTTATTGTATTCAAAAATATAAAATATAAATGTTTCTATAATAATAATAATAATAATGTAATATTCATGCGTGTATTAACAATATGTTATATTTAATTTACCTATAAAGCAAAATTTCTGGAACTGTATAAAGTCCGCGAGAATTCGCAGATAAAGGAGGTGTTATTTTCTAAAGAATTTCGTATCTTCCGTACCATATGGTATCTACAAGATTTATAATTTAAACCACTCATGGACATTGAGCTGATGAAATACTTATTCCTTTCAATATTTTTCTTAATAACTTTTCCTGGAAGATATTCTTCCTCGTAGATTATTATAACAAAATCACTAATTTCAATTTGCTCCTCTTTGTTATTATTCTGTTCAGCTACGGTTGCACTAACTGACTGATCATCTTGATGCGCCCAGTCTTCGCCCTCGCCTTCTGATTCCAGATGAACGTCTATTGTCGAATCTGAACTCGATTCAATTTTACTTTTTTTTGAAAATTAAGTTTTCCCAGTATTTTTGTATTTCTAGCCTCCTCACGTGTTCTTTTCCTTTCTTCTTTTTGTGAAATGTTAAATTTTGACACCGTAGGATGCCTTTTTAAAAATGATAGATACCATTTAGTACCCCGTCTACCATTAACAAAATTCGTTTTGCGTTTGAGATTTTTACGAAGAAGTTCAACTGAGTCTATTAGCTGTTCCTTTTGGTTTTCTTCCTCTGGTGTAAGATTTGTTTTTGGACCCATTCTGCACATTTCCGGATATATTCCATTAATTTTTGATAAAAGTGTTATTCTTGGAACGTCGTATTTCATCGATAGCTCTCTTTGTTTTCTTGATCATATTGCAAGATTTTCTTTTTAATTGATGCCATAATAAACGATAAAAAAATAAAAATCATATAAAATTATGATAACCCTATGCTGACAGTTATATACCAATATCTGACATTTAGGTCAGCTATTGGTAGCATATGTAGAAAACACTTATGGTTCATTTTCCACTATCTTTGCACTAATTGCCATGAGTTAAGTTATCATTTAGCTTCATTCTAAAAACCCTCTACCTGACATCCTATGTCAGTTATTAGAAATTAACATCATTACGAAGCCAATACCTGACATCCTTCGCATAACCTAAACATGCCCTCGTATTTGCAAATTTCGTACTTAATACTTGCGATTAATGTATTTCTTTATCTTATTATCAAATATACCAACTCAAAATACCACACTTACCTTAAAGTTGTGGTGAACACACTAACGATTCTCTTATTTTGAGTCAAAGAAAGACAACGTTAGCTAATTTATTATTGCCAACATAAAAAGATAGATATATACATTTTCTTATTTTGCCAGAAATAGTATGAACATGTCAGGTAATGGGTGTATGTCAGCCACTGTACTTTAGTTGTACTTTAGTGATAGAGAGCTACCGTAGAGTCAACACTTCAGCATATTGGTAAAGCTGTAGTCTTTCTAAATAACTTGGAAGATTTAGAAATTGTGTGGCATCAAATTGAAACTAAAGAATTTTCTCTCAATGCACTGATTATTTTCGATTCTAATCCGACATTCACAACATTACTAGACAGTTCACACATATGGTTTATTTATTTACAGTTTTCTTTTCCTTTACTCTTCTCTTTTATTCTTTGATCTTTTATCTTTTACATGTAGATGGCGTAGCTGAGTTTTCTAGATTTTTCCCTCTCATATATATTTCTATTTTACTTTAAAAAATGTCTGGATTATTCGTCTTGCTACGGTCATCAATTAAAAATACATTTTATCTTTATTGCTTTATTTTAAAGTGTAGTTTGTCCATTTAGAATGTGTGTTAATAAGTCAGATACAATTTTATTTAGCTATATACAATTCAATTTTCACTATTGTACGTATCATTTGACATTTTAACTTCAATTTAATTAATTTACATAACTGCTGGATTTCTTCAGTTTACCTGAAGATGTCCCTTAGTGGATGAAACCAGTTGTACGATATTAAAGAGTTTGTAAGGAATTGGACCATTTTTCTTTCATTTACCTTGCGCTTATTATTGTTAATTACCTCTGCAAAAGTCGATTTTCATCTGTTTTGTGGACCAACACCAAAAGCAGGAACAAGCTGGGGTGTCCATAATACTTCATAAAAAAAAAAAATTAGCATCACTTTTCTTAAGTTTTATAATATATTCCTCAAACCCTTTATATTTTTTTTGTTTTATCGATTAGACAATATTGCCATTCATCGTGAATGGAGTATCGTGAACATTTTAAAAGATCTAAAAAGGATCGCGATAAAAAAAAATGTATGGGAACCGCTGACCTAGAGGATTACCTCAAGCAACCAGCCAGATATTTATGCAGATTAGTGCAAGGGTACTAGGACGCTGAGTTGGCTGGTAAAATTTAAAGGCTTAAAGAAATGGGGGGCTAAATACGAAAAGCCAAGAGGCTGCAATGTTTTTTAAGGACTCAATGTAAAACTTTTGCTTCTCCAGTATGTATGTATGTAAATAGAAGGGTGGTGTTACACTGCGACCTAAGAGATCTATTGTGTCCCCTATTCTTGCTGCTTTACAGCTGGCCTTCCAATCCTATTCCTTTTAGAAAGTGTAGGATGTCAGAGGGCCCCAGTCTAGGTAAGTCTCCCTCTTCGATTTCACATGCGCCCAGGTGCAATGCCCTCGAGTTGCACAGTGCTACGCAGTTTGAGAGGAGGTGGATGGATGTTTCATCCTGTTCCCCACAAAATCTGCACTCAGGATCTTTTTCTAATCCAAGCTTACTCAGGTGTCCTTTCAGTCTACAATGGCCTGAAAGTATTCCTGTTAATATGCGAACATTGTTCTTACTCAGGTTGATGCATTCTGTAAACCTCTTCTGGTTATAAGTTCCCAGAAGAATTTTACTTTGCCTCATTCCCTGGAGATTTTCCCAGTAACTGGATTTTCTCTGCTCCATTTCCATTTTTAGTTTCATCAGTATTGTACTGCTACTTAACCCGCAAAAGAGTTCAGGCCCTACAAAAGGCATTCCAGGTCCTTTTTTTGCGAGGTTATCCGTTATTTCGTTTCCTTCTACTCCTGTGTGACCCGGAACCCACAGGAGGGTTACTTTATTTCTTTTGCCTAGCTCATTTAGTTTCCCTAGGCATTCCCAGACCATCTTGGAGCTGATTTCGTATGAGTTCAGCGCCTTGATGGCTGCTTGACTATCAGACACGATAATAATCTCCTGCTTTCGATAGTTCCTATCCATAATGAACTGAACTGCTTCTCTAGTAAAAAGGGGTAATGTCCATGTCTGTAAAGATTTATTAATTCATCCAAATTGAGAATAAGCATTGATATATACAAATATCTAACTAGAGAGAAATGCTAGTCAAGAGTGGTATTAGAAAGATTACATTAATAGTAATATAAACCGATATTAGAGCTTCAAATTGAATAGTCCACCAGGAGATAGTTATTAAGCCCGCCCCTCTTGAAAATATCGTTTAAATACATCTAATCACAAACGTAGATTAAATCCAGATGGCACGGCATTCAAATACCGAATACAGAATAACGTAGCCGTAAGAAGATGCTTCTCAATATAATGGACGCGCCCAGCGGACGGTACAAAATGATATCACGGACGAGATCTGAGAAATGAAACAGATTTAGATAAACACATAAAGTAATTATGTTATATATCATTTTCTTTCACTGGGCAGTACGATTATTTCAAAGTGAAACTTCGGGACGATCAATCATTTCCGCTGGTTATAATGTGCGCACTCCAATCTGTCCGATGGATTGGAGAGAATCGACGCACCTACATATGAACATCAGGAGGAGTGGAAACGAGATAGAAAAAAATGGTCGACTAACTTTCAAGGTCGGCTTAAGACATTCACATTGAAATATAGCGGCGTCCCAGTATTAATATATTATTTTAGATCACGATTCCAGTCACCTCTCATTGTTCGCATTGTATCGGAAGAGTCGTTTTGAAAAAAAATCAATTAGAGAAATCCAGTCATTGTCGCTTTGGGTATCCTCGTGGAATCGCTGTGCGTTTGGAACACCGAAGCACACCTGAAAGAAGTTAAAATGTACGCTAGGAGTGTCGTGGGGATCCTGCCGGCGAAGATTGATGGATTCCTCAACAAATTGTTTATAAATTTTATTTATTATGCGATGGGATTAAATGCCTGAGGAGCTCCTGTTAAATCGTTCTTGAATTATTTGTAATTTATGATTGTTTTTATTATTGATAACGTTTGGAAGCTGAAAATATCCTCACATATATTTTTGCTTCTATTATAAATGAATGATTTTAGTTCCGTTGACAGATTATTTAAATTTTAACTACACACAAAAAAATCTATTATCAATCTGAATATTTTTATTTATTCAGAAATCCAAACTTAATATATATTTAAATGAACTAAATCTTGTTGGTTAGAACATAAGAGTAAATTCTCTGAAAACACAATATAATCTTAGAACAAATAGTATAAATATTTGCATTGAAGTATACTTCCTCCAAATGAACATTGTTATAGTTGTAAGGAATAAATCTATGTAATCATAGTGAGAAAGTCTGTAGATTCAAAATAAAATCCCTTATACGTTTGGTATAATGAATTACTATATAAAATTATTAAATGTTTTGTACTGAAAACATGAAATATCAAATTGAAATTACCATAATATTGAAACATTTGAAACGAATTTTACCCCACCATTTATTGCACTAAAACTTATCTGTGATTGGTTCCCCTCTTTTTTAGAGGGGTATAGGGGGTTTTGCATATACATACGCTTTACTTGGCGTCACTTTTTGATTGACTAGCGAACAGTGTTGTTGGTTGTGAGTGTAAGTAAATCTAAATGAATGCCATTTCACAGCTACTTAGAGAATGAGGTGGAATGGAGCTGATGCACAGATGCTACCATTAAAATATTCGAAGGTAAATACATACGTGTTATCGCATATTAAAGGATTACTGGTTTAAAAAACTTTGAAATATTATTTAGAGTCAGCGCCATTGTGTCGATAATATATGAACATGGTAGGTGTGTACATTAACAAACATATGTAGGTATTTACTAGTTATTAGTTTTCAGTAGGCAATACCAGCAAATTATTGTACTGATTGCAATTATATCAGTAACCAACTCCAACTAGATACCAGGCCCAGGCATTGAGTGGGAAGTATCCTGAGAACACCGATCGCAACGACGGATACGCATAACATCTATACATATCCCGTGCGCACTCCTGGAGTACCTCGATACGCTATCTTCTCCCAAACATTGTAAAACTATAAAGTAGGACAGTAAATTTATTTAATTACATAATGTTTCTTTATTTATTAATTTTCCCCTACCGAGGCTTTTTGGTGTTACGGACACAAAATTAGTAGGTAATTATTACCCTTGAATAGTAGAAATGCTTAGATTAAGCAGGTAAGTATTATCAGTTCAATATACTTATATTTTGGAAGCAAATAATGGCAATACTTCAAATAACACTTTTATATACTTCTATCAAATGTACATAAATTATTAAGGCATAAATATCATAGTTTCCAGTTGAGAAAATCTATTTACCCAAATCTAAAATAATTATTCTTGTGGTGAAAATATAATATGTTCATAATGATTTTAGTATATTGATTACATTTGAACTAAAAAATTGTTTCGTCTAACAAATTCATGGGTTTGAAAAACTGAACAAATTTTATTCTCAAAATAAATACATCATCTTCTTGCTTATATAGGAAGTTATGTTATATTCAATGTGATGCACTTATATTCAAATTGAGTAATTATTTTTTTGTGTGTAGTTCTCTTTAACGCGGGTATTAAGATTGGGACTTTGACTTTGGATAACTGTTACATAGTATGTAAGTGCTACTAAATGTCTGCTTTCGTATTAACAGTTACCTCAATTTAAACCTAAATATGAAACTATATGTGTAATAGAAGTGGACTGTATCTATAAAAAAAAAAAAAATCACAAATATTTTCATTGTTGTCAAAGCAAATTGAGTTTATTTATATTTATTTTTGTAAGATCCTAAATTTTTCTCAGCCACATTTAGTCTGTACAACAGTTTTTATCAAACTATAAAATTACAATAAATTAGTTTAAACAATGAATTGAATTTTATTTAATTAATTAAATTCGATTTTCAAATTAAGTGCTATTTTTAGTGTTAATCTTTAAAATTGACTTTTTGTAATGTAAACTTGGCCGATAATATTAAATTCTCTGTTGTTGGTTTAAACCAGGGGTCGCCAAACTACGGCCCGCTGCGTATTTCAATCCGGCCCGCGCAAGTTGTAAGTACCAAGCGGTTAATTCAGCTATTGCCGATAGTTTTTCTCACCCACAATAAGGGTTTACGAAAAATTATTGCACCGGGAGGTATCTACATCTACTATTCACCGATTGATAGTCAATTGATGTCGCGGTAAATAAGTCCGGTTAATTCATTTACTATGAACGCTTTCGGCGTACTTCGCAATAATATTTCTAACCTTATTTAGAATTAAATTTGAAATATTCATGAATAGATTTGCGATAAAGCTGAAGAAGTGTGCCCAAAGAAGAGGGATTGTTTTCTGTCGACCTCTCAGCTCAAACGACTGTCAGATAAATTGAGAATATCACAATACGCTTCTTAATGGAGAAGGCAAAAAATGTCTAGTGGTTTTTATTAGTTCTTGATGAGTCAACAGTCATTGTTGATACTGCCCAAGTATTTTTGTTTTATGCAAAGCTTTCAATAAGTCATTGCACAATTCATCAAACACCTCTATCTATTTTGCATTATTGAACCAGTTGTGGCAGTGGTTAACTTTATTGGCTCTCGGCGAGTTAACCATCGCCAGTTCGATGGTGCAATAGTGGAAAAGTTTTATTGAGATTTTTGGTACTCAGAGAAATTATTAATATTTTTTTTTTAAATGAGAAAGGATTTCTACAATCGTTCCGTCCATTAATAGTAATTATTGTTTCTGTTTCTTATGCCCTCTCAACTGAACTTTCGTCCCTTCAAATTATTTTAAATAAAAAGGTACTAACATTCGTTGAAGTATTACAAAAAAATATATCGCAATTCATTTCTTGTGATCTAGATTGGATTAGAATTAATAAAAATGTATCCTATTTTACTTCAAAATTTTCTGGTCAGATGTTTTCAAGGTGTCCAAATCTTCAGAAGTAGCAGGTATTGAACTACTGAGATGTGTTTCCAAATGCACTAAAATAGTGGAATCTTATTCTTCTTGGCTTTCTTCAGGACACTACTATAGGTTTGTCTTTTTTGTCTTTTTTAATAATAAATTTTCGGTTTATTGCGTGGTACTTGATTGTCTTATCAATCGTTTATTCCAGCATCTTGTTTTCCTGTTTCTTCCAGTGTTGCTCTTAAATATTTAAATTTCTCATTTGCTCTATTTTAGTATCATTTATTTCAATTTCAGTTTCAACATTCTGGTTTCCGAGGATTTTAGCTTTTTCTATGTTTGTTGTCATGCCCTCTTCTTCCATGTTTCCTTTCCGTATGTTAAAATTTTCTTTGTTTTTCACTGTCTGTTATTATTACCACATCGTCTGCAAAGATTCCATTATGTAGCTTTTTCAATCCTCTGCAAATTCTTATATCACACAAACACTTTATTAACTTTTTGTTCGCATTTGCGTCATTTTGCAAAATGCGAACCAGATGAATATAAACTTTTAATATTTAATATTTACTGTTTGGTTTATATATTGCGTACTTTTCTAGGTACTAACATATAGAAAACAATTATTGTTATAACATTTACTAGCAATAATAATTTATTGTAATGTTATTTATAATCCACCAGGTAAAAATTATTTGATCATTTGGAAAAGTTAATAAATAATAGGAATAATTCAAAATAAAACCACTGAAGCCTATAGGGAATGTTGCAGAAAAATATAAGGATATACAGGGTGTTTTTGAAAAAAAAAATAAGTTTTGTAACTTTAAGATTCTTTGACAAGTCGGTAATTTTTAAAGAACATGTATGATTCCACAGAAACTTTTTGGTACATTGTTTTCGGTTCAATAAAACACAGAGGAACACCTAATAAAAATATACACGTTAGAGTTTACAACCTGGCCCGCTGAACTTAATTTTCGTTAAGATTTGGCCCTGTCTTAAAAAAGTTTACCGATCCCTGGTTTAAACCATTAAGTTATTTTATTGTAATATTATAGCTTGATGAAGATTGATGTACGGCTAAGAAAACTTTAAGCTCTTACAAAAATAAGTTTATTCAACCGCTTCTTTTGAATTCATAAATTAGGAGTGAATATTTCAAGAAATATTTTTATTGTAAACAGCAAAATAAATCATTCATCATCGAACAGTCGATGTATCTACTTAATTAAAAATAATTTTCAGGTATATTCCCTAATAGTGTACAGTTTTAACGTGTGGGTTTAAATTATTTGTGCGTTTTCAAAAGCGTAGATATCAGTACACACAACCCACATTCACTTGGGATTAAACATCATAGAACATGCTCCATAAAGCATTTAAATGTTTTAAAAAAAAAAAAAAAGATAAAAAGATATCCACAAGCCAGTAATAATAACAGGAAATTTATTTTAACTATACCTTAAACTAAACGCTTTTATTCATTAAAATCCATTCAGATTTTCAAACAAAAAAAAAAGATGTGATTTACACAAAAACACCATTATCTACAAAGGAACAACATTGACTACCATCCAATTAAAATATCTCAGCACTTATAATAATAATACAAATTCTTCAGCACGCCCATTTCTACATATTCATAAATATATAAATCTCGAAAGTACGGCCGTCTCAATAAAAAAAGAACAAATACAAAATCGCCGATAGCCTTAAAGGCGGTAATAATAGCCTCACACTAATAGTAACTAACTATTCTTTAATCCTATTAGACCGTTGATCGTTCAAATTACCACACGAAACGCGTATAAGCGCTGGTATAATTTATTTCTCTTTTATTATAATTAAGAAGATAACGCTTTGCTAAATAAATAAATGCACTGGGCACGTAGGTATACGCCTACGTTTTTATAGTAGCACCCAAGGAATACGGTGAAAATAATGAAGCGTATATTCGTGACGCGGGCAGTCATACTTTAATCGTTCTGTACAGGGACGGATAGAGGATTATTTTTCTTTGTATGTAAAGAATTGAATATCTTACAAGTTTGTTTGTTTATTATATACAACGGTCTTCCAGGCAGAGGTATTCGCCCTTGCGGCCTGTGCAGAAATGATTGCAAAAGGGGGCTACATGAGGAGGAAAATTAATATAATGACTGACAGCCAGGCTCTCATTAAGGCAGTCTCAAACCCTGTAACTAGGTCAAAACTAGTTAGGGACTGCAAACAATCCCTCAATGCACTGGCACGAGACAACACGGTGTCTCTGATTTGAGTGCCGGGACATGAGGATATAAAGGGCAACGTAATAGCCGATGAACTAGCCAAGGAGGGCTCTAAGAGACACTTCATGGGTCCAGAGCCCGTATGTGGGATTACTAAAGATTCCGCAAGAAGGGACATCTGGACCTGGTTATAGAAAGAAAGTACAAAGAAATGGAGGTCGACTGAAGGTCAACTCCATACCAAAACGCTGATAGGGGATGGGGATTGTAGTTTCTCTGATAACCTACTCTAGCGCAGTAAGAAAGAAGTTCAAACCATTATGGGTTGGTAACTGGACACTGTCCTCTGAAAAAGCATCTATACAACACGGCGTGTAAGCGAACCGTGGTGTAGAATTATGCAAACTACAGGAGGAAACGAGTTTACATGTTAATCTGCACATGTGAGGAACTGAAGGTACTCAGGCAGAAATATTTCGGGAGAGATCTATTGGAGCCCTCGAAGGTCTCAGTTTCCACTGGGCAAGATACTGGCTTTATAGAGAACACCAAGCTGCTCGAGTGGAAATAAGAGAATCAATAGGGATGGTACAATGAGCATCAAGCTCAAGTGCCCGGACATCAAGTGCCCACCCTAACTTGAATGCATGAATGAATGAAATGAATGAAGTTTGTTTTAATATTTTTTTTTTGAAAAAATTATGTATAACAGAATCTGTATTAACACGATGGAGTACATGGCTAGAAGCCGTACTTTTTGTACCCAACACTTTCAGAGTTGGCGACAGTTGAATAGCCTATAAGCCATCAGTGTATACTAATACAGGACAGGAGGGTGATTTTGGGAGATCATCAATCTATATTAAGAATAATAGAGGACCTAAATTTGACCCTTGAGGAACACCTGAGGTCTAAAAGAACAAATTTGATGAAAATTCATTATAAAGGACATAATTGGATCTATAAAGAAAGGCACGACTTCGTCAATGTAGTGAGAGATGGACTGGAATCCGATTGCACCAAGTTTTGTCAAAAGAATACAATTATTTATGGTTTTAAGGGCACAGAAATTGGTATATACCATATCTACTTGACTTCTGTTAATCACATGTTAACTAATATAATGCGAAATAATTGTTAAATTAGTAACCGTTGAGCAATCCAGTATAAAGCAGTGTCCTAAAGACTTATTTTTCTAAATCTTATAATTTTTAAATAAAACCCTTTCACTTTTTACAAAAATGTGATCATGGCCAAACCCAAAATCAATCTGACTTGGGTTCGCATGATGACGCTATTCATACGTTCAATTCAGACCATTTCAAATAAAACCTTTTGTATTAAAGTTAAAAAAGCGCAGATAATTGTTATTTTGACATCTTTTTCCAGCCCATTTAATTACTTTTTTTATGTTTACTTTATAATTAGTTGTTAATAATTTTGTTTTTTACTTTATTTTTGTATACATACAATTTATGTACATATATATACATACATGCCTGAAAATACTTTATAATTTTGTCCTGCAATTGGTCTGTACTGTTGGACAATAAAAAACCTATTATTATTATTATTACCTATTATTATTAAAACGAGATGCATCCAGTGTCAGAGCAGTATAAGCATTAATTGTGAAAGAAAGTTTAGTCGAGTGATTAGAATCTATTAATAAACATTTCTCAAGCGTAACAAAAAGGATCAAGTTTCCAGAAAACAAAAAATTAGCATAACTGAATTCCTTCAATACTTAGAATCATTGTTAAGTAATTTAAAAAGTATACAGGGATCGATTGGCGAAAAGATGCGGAACAAAGTTAATGTGGTTTTACTTTACTTTTACTTTACAGAAATCCAGATTATGTGCTATTAAAAGAAATTTCCAATAACATTTTTACTACCCAAAATGAAAGTCCATATTTAAAATACAAGGATTTAATTGGATACTCTCATTTACTTCACGTGATTTAGAAAGATCCTTCTCTAGATTTAAAAATATGTTAACTTACCAGCGAAACCAATTTACACTAAAAAATTTAGAAAAATATGTCACTGTTATTTCCTTTTTTAAATAAAAAGAAATTATAACTCTATTTTCTCAGAACTGTCCGAACAGCGTGTCCGGTCCTGTATCATTGGGCACGCATACGTTGCGCACGAATATACGATTCCTTTAATTATTCAAAAACGAAATGAAATAAAAATCCCGAGCGTATTCATGCGTTTTCAACACGTAATGAAATAAATCAGATAACATTTCGGGAGCGCAATGCAAAACGTGAAACGAGAAGTTGATAAAATAAAAAAAAAAAAGGGAGAGAGAAAAAAACGCGCGACGAAACGAATTAAACTACGGTCTTTCTGCCTCTAAATTTTCGCTGGCTCGCTGTGTCGGTCACGCCATCATCGTCAGCGAAGGTTTGTTCCACGCACGTCTCTGTGTGTGGGTCAATTTTATTTTTATACTGAGTTCGTTTGCTGCGTTAGAGTGTCAAAACAACCCTAACAGCCAGAAATATTACATAGATATTTTAAAAAATATATTTTATAAATATTTTTCGTGAGAGGTTGAATATATTTTTCATATTTTTTTCTAAATATAGATAAAATATTTAATTTAAATATTTATTCCATATTTTAAAATTAATGTAAGCGCAATATTTTTTCTAAAATATTTGTAAAATATTATTTAAATGAAAATTGAGATTTTTTTATGCAATCTATTTGATTTGTCAAAATGAACTAAAATTGTTCTTGGTTATTTAAAATGTGTAACGTCGATAACGAAAAGTTGAAACATACATAGAGCTGTCTAAAAGGCAAGAACTTGTTTTTTCACACACACCATACAAGATAATAATCAATAAGTCTGGCATCTTTCAAGGCGTACTGAATGTTTATCAAATTAATCAGTATTTTTTAATTGAAGTGTTCTAAATAAAAAACAAACGTATTTATTATCATTGTATTTGTATAAGCCAATAAAAATGAAAAATACTCATTTTTAAGTCTAGCCTTGGCTGGTGCCAGGTACAACCCTATGGCTTTTTTCATATCTTCGGTAGTGGCACTCTCATGGCGTTTCCTTGTGGCCTCTAAAACAATGCCAATTGTATTAGATCATACCATGAATAAAACATCGTACAACATTATCAACACCTACTAATACATTTGGGTCATTTACAATAATTGGAGTGGTAGCTACATTCTAATACTTACGATACTTATTTTTACTTTATTTCATAATATTTGAAAACATTCTACGTACAAACAATAAACAACACAACGTATTCTAACCTCTATTTGAGGTTATGACGCTTATCTACCGAGATGAATCTCTTAAGCAAATCAACTAGCAATTTATCTGGTAGATGCAGTACATATATGATGCATAAAATTCCTACAATTATATTATTAAACGATTTCTGTACATACAGCGATATTGAGCATTCCAATTATCTTATAAATGCCATGACATGTTCAAAGTTTTGCTTACGTCGTAGTCACCACAAAAACTAAAACACACCCCGCAACAATTAATTACACAGTTAACCCTAATCTGCCCTAATCGTATACTATTATAAACTATAACATGTAACGGACAAACGAATGAAAACGTTGATGATACGCACGTGCGCGTATGCATTCTATGTACCTAATCCATAGACGCATAAACAATACTAAATCATATAACACCGGCACCGTAAGGAATAGAGGTGTTGTGTTGACGTTCGCAAACTTACAAATATTACAATTAATATAATACAAAGCGCAGATATATTAATAGAAAAGTTACAGCGCTCAACCTAGATACTAATTAAATCATATTAGATATATATTATCTAATTTAATCTTTAAACTATCATTTTAAATAGGTACATACTTACTTAATATGTATGCATATTTTACCCATTTTATATTATTCGTCCTACGCACCAAATGTACAAAAGCAAAAATTCAATCTTTTTTTTTATATGAAATAAATATTTACAGAAATACAAAGCAAAATATTCTTGCTTGAGTTATGAAAAATATATTGAGAAAACATTTGCAATAAAATATTATTAATGCTACATAACACATATATTTTTTTAAATGTTTTCCTAATATATTTTATGCATATTATATTAATATAACTAATATTCAAGAAAGATTTAATATTTTTTAAATATTTATAAAATATGAGATAAATATAGTTGGTCACTGGGGTAGTGTCAAAATCTCAAATATAAGTAAATAATCTAACATCATATACTTTTAATAAACCACTTACATGGAATAGCCTGTATTTTATATAAAATAACAATTTGAAATCATTAACAGAGAATCTAGAATTGGAAAGGATTGATGATGTATCTCCCATAAACATTACACACTTCCATTCGAAGCTTCTTTCACAGAGTTATCATAGAGTTCGCCACACTCATCCCACGTATCCAACAGCCATTTTCATCCATTTACAGCATCCTCGCCCGACGGTTATGAAGATATTTCGTCACAAACGACAATTTGATTGATTCCCCTTCGAACAACAATGAAACGCGGTAGAGGTGTGACCGCATCACGGACATAAGAATTAATCATCGGAACAGGCTGTGGACGCCTTACGGTAAATATATTATTAGATGTGTCGAATTATGAGGCTATACGTACTTCGGCCATGTGTATGCATGCATGTTCCTTGTCAAAATAATAGAACCGAAGTTAGTGCCTCTCTCTCCACTTATCATACTGATTATTATTAATGCTGCTCGACTAAAACGGTACACCGAATTGAAACACAATTATTATTGCGGCCAGAATCGCGCAGCATGTGCGATGTTGCGTCCGTAACACTAGAATAGACATAGAAGAAGAAAAAAAAAGATGTTGGGTTATTGTTAGGACTGTCGGTGATTGATTGTAATAAGCGTTTTAAGAGGTTAGAGAGGTGATTCTGACGATTACGTAAGAATATTGTAAGGTGTGGGTTGTATCAGCGCAAAGAGTATTCCCCGTAAAAATTTACCTTTAACAAGTTTCGCTGCAATTGAAGCGCAGTGGTATGATCTCTCCTTTACTGCTTCCCGTAATTCCGTCCGAAACAGTTTAAAACTATTTCCCTTGTGTTCTTAACGTAGTAAACTTTTAAACGAGCTCTACTTAAGTAAGGCAAGTGCGCCAACTTTGCAGTAAAACGCGATGCAACTTTGATACGTTTTATGGCCGACACTTACGTTTATATAATGGCGTCCTGCCATTAAGTAGGATAAAAATAAAGCGAAACATGGAAACGGAATGTACATTCAGCAGTTATACGTTATGTTACAGAGGAAGAAATGCTAAAGATATAATATGCATACTCCTTTTTTTGTTACGTATGCAAATGAACTCTTCAATCGTTTTCCCAATTTAGTTTCTATAAATTGTAATATCTAGAAGAATTGCTTCATTCTTTTCGTGTGATAGTAATAATAATAAAATAATAATAATAATAATGTTTATTGTCGTTAGTATACAGATACATCGACAGTGTCAAGATATACATACAAGTAACTACTACAAACTAAAACTTAAAATAAAAAAAATAAAGTTGTATACATGTAAACAATAAAAGTCAAATATATAAAATGTCAATTTAATATTAGAGAAACCCATTGTCATTGTTTATGTATTCGTCAATAGAATAAAAGCAGTGCTCTTGAAGAAATAATTTCAATGACTTTTTGATACATTTATCGTAGTGGCTGTTTTAATATGTGAAGGCAGAGCGTTATAATAAATTACACATCTGTAATATGGACATCGTTCATACAAGGCAGTCTTATGAACGGGAATACTTTATATAAATTAAATAAAAATAAATATAAATTGATTTTCGTTGCGTTTATAGAATATTAAAATTTCAAACAGATATAAACAATACAAAGGATAATTTTTAAATTTTAAATATTAAACGAGACGACTCTCTACTTGCAGCACCCACCATACATCTAAGTACTCTCTTCTGACAGATAAAAAGTCTACGTGCGCATGGCACTGAACCCCAGAAGATAATTCCATAACGCAAACGAAATTCCACATACGAAAAATAGAAAAAATCAAGAACATCCGTACCTATTACGTTTCTCAAGTTTCTAACACCGTATTATGCGGAGCTTAATATACCTGCCAGTGTATTACAATGTTCCTCAAACTTAAGAAGGTAGTCTACTGTTACTCCCAGAAAACGAACTTGACTTACTTTCAGGAATGGATTTATTATCATATCTAATGTAAGGACTAGCAATTGTTCTTTCACTGGATCGAAATTGTAGTAAGGTTGTCTTTGTGCCATTCAACCTTAGTCGTTATTTTCACACCACTCACTCATCTTCTTCAATACGATATTTACCTGAGCAGACGCTAGGCCTAATGTAGAGTCAGTTATAATACAACTGACATCATCCGCTATATGATAACTTGATAATAGACACGAAGATAGTATATTATTTAAATCGTTTAGGTAAATAATAAACAACGTTGGACCAAGAATAGATCCTTGAGGCACACCACTCCCCTCCCCCCTCCTCCACTCCCCCAGCAGAATCTCGAACAGCAAGCACAGACTTACGGTTGGTGAGGTAGGAATTAAATAAATCATAAGCAACAGATAGTCCAATCTTGTTTCTAAGCCGCTTTTAGGCAGCTTTAAAGTTCGGATTAAATTGTTTGGCAATTTTAAAAAGTATGTTTCAGGATTCTGCAAAGCATCTTCATAGACACCTTGCAGCTCTACAAGGGAGATATCTAAGAGAGCGTGTGTTCGAATTCCATACGAAGGAAGAGATCTTTTATAATAAAATCTTATTATTAACAGTGTTGACAGAAAAATTTTAATGAATTTAGATTTAGGACCCTTAAACTCTTGTCTAGTAGTAGATCAGAAGGAGTTAGGATTTAGTGACTAGTTAAGTATGACAGCAGTTAGCCATGATTGCGATCAATGACCTTTTTTAGGTATAAATTAGGGTAGTTTCAGTGTAGTTATTTGTTTGTTATTGAAACGTACGTCCAGTTTAGCGCAGTTTGTGATGAGGGGTCTAGGAGAAGTTTGCAGTATTACCAGTGCTACAGTTTGGAGTATTTTCATCATCAGTCTTTAACTTTTATAAGTTAAATACCAGACATCGACTATTAATAAATAACAAGTTCTTTTTCTTGGTTGAAAACACAGTTTCTATTTGTATCAAATGTAAAAATAACACTGTGTAGGCTTTCACGGCCGATGTAACTATAACTAACAGCTTCTTGCGGGTTTCGCCGTGTGTCAAAACTTTTGCTCGACGTTCGCTTTCATTTATTCGACCGCATAACCTGGGAAGCAGCAGAAACTAGTTCGAGAAATCCAGAACACACACAGTGAAGAAGTTTGCAAGGATGGAAGAAAAGAAGATCAAGGAGCACCTGGTACACTGAAGAACGTTGTGATTAATTTATCAACGAAGCAACTATCTGCAGACGAAACAAAAGTACTTGCCTTAGGGATGAACTACGTCATTGCACCCAAAAGAGTACCAACAGAAGAAATCATCACGGAGGTAGAAGCAGCGATCAAAGGAATTCCGAACATCGAAGCAGAAGAAGTGCGAAAAGAAGTAAGCAGAGCATTGAAGAAAGCAAAGCCACCGCAACGCAACCTATCCAGGGAAGAAGAGGCAGCACTTACAAATTTGAAAGCTGAAGAAGACATCGTTATCCTCAAAGCAGACAAAGGATTGCAACAGTACTACTAAATAAAGAAGATTGCCCGGAAAAAGATGAATGAACTACTTGACGAGAACACCTACAAGGAAATAAGAAAAGATCCAACGGAGAAAAAAAACAGTAAGGGAGAGCATAAAGACTTCATCGATACCTAAAGAGATGCAGATCAGATTGCTACCAAGAGCCGCTAGACCACCCAGGCTGTATGGAATACCAAAAATACATAAAGAAAGAGTGCCATTAAGACCGATTGTAAGCAACATTGGATCACCGACCTACGATTTGTCGAAATATTTAGCTAACTTACTAAAGCCATATACCGGACAAACTGCAACGTATGTGAAGAATTCGAAACATTTCGTGGATATTCTGTCTACGCTAAAGACTGAACCTACACACATTTTAGTAAGGTTCGACATTATATCGCTATTCACTAACATACCCACGGAGGACGCACTGGCCTTACTTCCACAACTTGAACTACAAGAAGACATAATTGAATTAGTGAAACTGTGCTTATCCACGACATACTTTTTGTATGAAGGAAAATACTACGAGCAGAAGAACGGAACAGCAATGGGAAGTCCTTTATCACCTGTAATAGCCAACTTGTTCATGGAAGTATTTGAAGAAGATGCTCTAAGTTCCAGCGATATGAAACCCAAGTGTTGGCTGCAATATGTCGACGATACCTTTGTAATATGGCAACACGGAGAAGAAAAACTACAACAGTTCTTGGAACACATAAACTCACAGCACCCAGCCATCAAGTTTACCATGGAGAAAGAACAAAATGGAAATCTCCCTTTCCTGGATGTTATGGTTAAGAAAACAAAAGAGGAAATTCTACAGCACGCAGTATTTAAAAAGAAGACGCACACCGATAGATATCTGCATGCAAGATCTCACCATCATCCGACGCAGAAGAAGACTTTAATACAAACATTGCTATCCAGAGCCGAAACCATCAGTGACGAACAACATCTTACCAGTGAAAAGATACACTTGGAGAAAGCACTAAAGAAGAATGGTTACACTGACATCGACATAAGGAGAGCCACTAAGAAGAAGACGACACTGGAGAAAACTACAGAACTACGAAGAGGGATGGCGTGTTTACCTTACATAGCAGGAGTCACCGAAAAAGTAGGTCGAATTTTGAAGAAACGTAACGTACAAGTACGCTTCGGGACTGCAACGTCGATCCAGCAGTATCTACCGACCGCAAAGGATAAGATACCCAAGGGGCGCACAGAAGGTATCTACAAGATAACATGCCAATGCGGACAGTGCTACGTCGGACAAACAGGAAGAGCCATCGACATAAGAATAAAAGAACACGAGAGGGACGCAAGATTAAGAAGGACCGAGCAATCAGCGGTGGCAGAACACATGCACGACACCGGACACAAAATGGATTTCAAGAATGTAAAAGTAATAACTACCACCAGAAAAGAATAAAACCGTTAACAGAGAAGATGGGTACCACCTTAGCAACACGTGGAAGAGCCTACTACGAACCGTCACGGTCAATGGAGCGGAAACTACACGGTTGCATGCACCAGGGGCGTATATAAGAAGAATGTCGGACCATGGAGAATCAGTTCAGTTATCCTGAAGAAGCTGTCGGTATGAACAGCGAAACGTCGAGCGAAAGTTTTGACACACGGCGAAACCCGCAAGAAGCTGTTAGTTAAATGTAAAAATATACCAATTAGTAGCAATAATACAGAAACTTAATAAAATTATTGGATTAAACAATAACCGCCTCTCATGACATTCTTTCGGCCACTCACGAAATGAATATAATACAGCAACCTCACTTTCTAGTGTTACAGCAACCTCGTTTTCTAGTATAGGATAGGCAGTTGGAGTTAGTGCGAGTTAATGTTGTCCAGGGATTTCCAAGAATTTTTGTGATATATCCAAAAGGAATTAGGAATTTTATCTGTATGAAAATGAGTTTATTTGTCACTATTAGAATAACGAATACGTTATTTTTAAAAATTAAATTTACTGGGGAAACGGTATCAATCTACTTTTCACCGTTAATAGAAGAAATATCCTCCCCAGAGTCATCATTACTCCTATGCACCATATATCTCGGGAGTCGGGATATACGCATCCGTATATATAGATTTCTCCGTTTAAATTCCGTCGTAAAAGGATTCCTTTGAAGCCGGCTCCCGGAACGCAAATAAAACCCTCGGAAAATGGAGGAGATATCCTCCGCCTCGCATTCTAGAATTTACTTTGACAAATCACCGCCAATAGACGGGACTATCCTATCGGCGACTGGCATTGGAAAACCTCATCCTCGTGAAACGGGCCAAGAAAAAAAAAAACCAAAGAATAACAACATATTAAATTTCAATCGCGGGAAAACGCGGTACGAAAGTAATAAAGTGGTTTTTCGGGAGCGCCGCGCCACAAAGAAGGATAAGAAACGTGGTATACTATTGTACTTTGCGATACGCCAGTCAAGCGGATACGACCTCGGAGTACGTTTTCATGTAGCAGTACTTATTGCGTATTATATATATGTTTGCCGTGATATGTGCATTGCGCGTTTGTACTCGGCGGAGTCTGTCACAATCAATTGTCGGATTTTCAGAATTTCCAATTTAGTCGCTGACAGGATGCACAATTTCCTTTTACCGATGTACTACTGCATCTATGAATCGAAGATGGAGCTTATAACCTGTATTAAGATTGATAGGTAAATATGCTCGAAAGCTCGCTATATATGCGCGATTTAATATCGGAGATGAAATGTAATATTGAAATTTGGGGCTGGTAAGAACAGATTCAAATAAAATCTCTTCTTGTCTATAACAGTTTTAATTCTAGTGGAAATAGGAACGAGATATGAGATTTATCAGAGAGAATTAATATATTTCAGTGTAAATAAATCTTTTATGAAACTACATTGTGCAAATACTTCAACTATACACAGACAAAAAGCCAATAACAGAGCGGTTGCTGAATTATCTAGTATGTAATAGAAGGGTGGTGTTACACTGCGACCTAAAAGATCTATTGTGTCCCCTATACTTTTGCTGCTTTACAGCTGGCCTTCCAATCCTATTCCTTTTAGAAAGTGTAAGATATCAGAGGGCCCCAATCTAGGTAAGTCTCCCTCTTCGATTTCACATGCTCCCAGGTACAATGCCCTCGAGTTGCACAGTGCTGCACAGTGCTGCGCAGTTTGAGAGGAGATGGATGGATGTTTCATCCTGTTCCCCACAAAATCTGCATTCAGGATCTTTTTCCAATCCAAGCTTACTCAGGTGTCCTTTCAGTCTACAATGGCCTGAAAGTATTCCTGTTAATATGCGAACATTGTTCTTACTCAGGTTGATGCATTCTGTAAATCTCTTCTGGTTATAAGTTCCCAGAAGAATTTTACTTTTACTTTCCAGTAACTGGATTTTCTCTGCTCCATTTCCATTTTTAGTTTCTTCAGTATTGTACTGCTACTTAACCCGCAAAAGGGTTCAGGCCCTACAAAAGGCATTCCAGCCCCTCTTTTTGCGAGGTTATCCGTTATTTCGTTTCCTTCCACTCCTGTGTGACCCGGAACCCACAGGAGAGTTATTTTAATTTTTTTGCCTAGCTTATTTAGTTTCCCTAGGCATTCTCAGACCATCTTGGAACTGATTTCATATGAGTTTAGCGCCTTGATGGCTGCTTGGCTATCAGACACGATGATAATCTCCTGCTTCCGATAGTTCCTATCCATAATGAACTGAACACATCTTCTAATAGCGTGTATTCCCGCTTGAAATATACTTGGGTATTTTCCCAAGCTTTCGAAGTATGTAGTTCTAGGCCCATATATTCCTATTCCAGTTCCTTCTGCATCTAGATATTTAGTTCATTTCTTATAGTATACACTTTATTTATGAAAAGCATTCTAAAACACATCCTTCACCTAAATGTGCCACACGAGGCCACCTATTCTAAATACTCACATGGATTCTATAACAATTAAAGCGTTCTTGTTTTAACTTATTGTTAGTAATTTCCCTATGATTATTAACAATAATAATAATAAAAATATTATAAATCAGACAGCTGTCAGTTGTATTATATTTACGTCCATGAAACGGCTTTAGTTATCTCCCAGCATTCGCCAAGGAGTAAAGGAATAAACCATGAAAAAAATCTTACTCTTGGGAAGTAGCCCCAGACGGTGCTACTGATTGCCAGCGTATTATTAACATTATTATCTTTCTGGGTTTAGAAGATGCAGCCTGCACGTCCCCTCAATTCCGACAGTCTTCAGACTGTTTAGGTAGCTTCTCTATTCTTCACACATCATGAATTTATGTATTCCAGCATCAAAAGGATAGACCAGCATAATGATCCAAAAGCAAATAAAAACAATAGAAGCAGCTATTCTAATAAATAAATTTTTAATTTAAAAAATAACTTAATCCTAATTATTTTAACCATTAGTAATCAAATCAAAAATTTATATTTTAAATATTTATTTATACGCCCAAACTATGCTAATTTTATCACTTCTTCTCTTGGCCATATATACAGGGTCGCTAAAAAGTATGGATACAGTTAAATATTATGAAAACTATTCAACAAAACTTGTTGAAATTTGGTACATGGTTAAAAGTATTTGAATTCTATCGTGTAAGATGTTCTTCAAATTTCTATCTTCATTTGTTCTGGGGATACAAGGCTAGCTTGATTTTTTTTAAATGGCACGAAGAGTCAAATTTAATATTTTTGAAAAGAGAATTTTTTTCTGCGTTCTGTGATGTAACACATCCATATCTCATTTTAATCGAAACTTTAAAAAAAAAATTCGAACTAGTAAAATTTTGAAAAATGAAAAATTTTGTTAGCCTTGGAAATGTTGTCTTTATCTATCGTTACTTCTTTGCTGCGTGAAGTTTGACCGAAAAATAAATAATAATAGTTAATAATAATTGTAAAAATAACACATTTAACTGAAACAGAACAGATTTTAATAAAAAGAAGCTCAAACTAGAAATTACATAATTTTTATGTTACAAAAGATATTCGAAATGATTTCCATTTACCTCCAGGCAATAATGAACACGTTGAGCAAAATTTTGCAAAGAATCAATCAAAATATTTGGAGAAATACTGGCAATTTCCTTTCTTGTACGTTCTTGTAGGTCTTCGATTTGTAATGGTCTGTTGACATACACTCGATTTTTTACATGACCTCACAGGAAAAAATCAAGTGGGGACAGATCAGGAGACCTAGCTGGCCATTCAATAGCGGCCCTTCGCCCTATCCATCTACCGGGAAATGTTTCATCCAAATATAATACTTGACGACCAAATGCGGCGGTGCTCCGGTATATGGTTTCTGTTGGTATAAAATTTCGATTGCCGTGGTTTGGAAATGTTTCCCTAAGTCGTGGAACAATATGTTGTTGTAAAAGTTGCAAATATCTTTCAGACGTTAAATTGCCGGTAATGAAAAAAGAACCTACGATATTCCGACCAATAATGTCACACCAAACATTAATTTTCTGTCGATGCTGCGTATTAACCTGCTCCATCCAATGCGGATTTCTGTCAGACCAATATCGACAGTTATGGCGGTTAATATATCCATTTAGACAAAAAGTTGACTCATCAGAGAAGAGGACTCGGTTAAGAAAGTTACCATCCTGATGTATCATAGTTTCGCAAAAATCGGTTTTGCGGTCAAAATCGTGGTCACTTAATTCTTGTAGCAAGTGAATTTTATAAGGATGATATTTTTCGCGTTTCATTATTTTTTGTATGGATCCTCTACTCATGTTATGGTTCAACGCCAACTGTTGTTCTGAATTTTTTGGATTTTCTATCACATCCAACATAATATTCAAAGAATTTTCTTCGTTGGTAATAATTCGAGGTCGCCCAGGTCTTGCACGGTTTTTAACGCTACCAGTTTCTTGAAATCTTTGTAAGGTTTTTGAAACCATCGTCCTGGAGATCGGTTCCCGGTTTGGATGAATTTTCTTACTTCGTTTTCTGTCGCCATAACCAACCATCATGAGAATTTCTATACGCTCAGTTTCGCTTAAATGTACCATTGTTAAACAAATTATTGCACGCAAGTTTAATTTTTGGCGAATATGCAAGTGACACATCGTCAATAACAGCATTTTCAAAGCTAACTTAGTTTTATTTTTCCAGAATTAAATTTTTGAATTTAATTTTTTTTTTGCCTTTTAATAAAAGTAAAGGTGGGCATGTGTTACATTACTGAATTCAGAAAAATGCTCTTTTTAAAAATATCAAATTGACCACCCGTGCCATTTAAAAAAAAAATCAAGTTAGCCTTGTATTTTCAAAATAAATGATGGTAGAAATTGAAAGAAATCTCAGATGATAGAATTTAAACACTTCTAACTGTATGCCAAATTTCAACGAGCTCTGCTAAACCGTTCTGAAAATATTTAACTGTATCCATACTTTTTAACGACCCTGTATATATATATTTTAATTTCTTCTCTTTCTTGGTTTTTAACATTAGGCAATCGTTCACGTATCTTTTATAGAAATTGGGTTTAAAGTTTAGTTTTTTCATTATTTGGTTTTCTGCTTCTTCTAACAATAAGACTATTATAAGATGTTCACATAGTAGTACCATTGCATATTTTAATAACAACATAATTGTTTTTAATTGTTTAGCTAATTTTGAGCTAAATACTTTAAGCATCATATCTAATCAGTTTTTCCAACACTATTTTTTTTCTCTGTGCAATAATTTCAACAGTGTAATCAACATCGGTTCTCCGCTATAAATCCTCCTCTTTTTCCGCTCCTCAAATCCATTTTTCGCGGTCTATCTATACTTTATGGCAACGGTAAATCAAACTGTTGCCGTCATTTACACCATCGAATACCTCTCGCCGTCCTATAGCCATTATTATAGCCGCCAGTTAACCGCAAACAGCGAGTTACATACATGCGCTACGCTACGGAAAGGCCGACCGGTCATAAAATCCACGCGGCCACTTGCGGCATGTCGTTTCACACCTACTTTTTCCGATGCTCGCAGGAGAGTGCCCCCATAAGGACGCCTACTGGGACAGGAGGGGTGGGACGCACTAACCGTCCCTCTGATAGCGTGATAAACGCCATGCAAATGACCGCAATTTTCGGGAGCAACGAGGCCGCGTATAGTAAACAACGCGTTTCTGATATATCCGGTTCATTTATCAAAAGAAAAACGGGGTATTTATATAAATAACACTGGCGCCAGGACGTTAAATGTTCCGGAGCGTCGATGTGGCGAACCGGAGGATTTATACAAATGGGTCGTAATACGTCAGGGAGCGGGGAATATCTCTGTTCTGCAGGTCGTAAGTCTGAAAACATGGCGTAAACGGAAACCAGAAAAAAAAAAACAACAAACAAAACACATTATCCGCTGATGGATTTTGTTGATTCGTGTTTTGATGTCGGCGTAAATCGACCGTAGTCGTAAGTTTTATTGTTTTAAATTCGCCACGGAAATAAATATTCAATATTCAGAGGGGTTCCCGTAAATACGTATGAATTCCTGTGGTAATAAATTTTATGGTTATCTGCTAAATTTATTATGTTAAGAATGGGAAATCAATGACGATTGTATTATGTGACTCGTAAGTCACACCCTAATTCATAGTGAAATCACGTTTTTAAAATCACATGTTCATCTTAATTCAATTGTATAAAATTTTATAACAAGAAAAATTTAAATCACAGCTACATTTAGATCACAGTGACATCACATGTAAATGTGTTATACTGTGAACTGTTCCTCCTCTAGTAAATAGGGGGAGGAAGGGGAATAACATTGAGGTGTTTTCAAGAAACCGCAATTTAAATCACAGTCACACTTAGATCACAGTGACATCACGTATACTGCTACTTTTCTAGTAATTCAGGGGAGGAAATAAAAAGAAAAAACGTTGAAGTATTTTCAAAAAATGTTCCCGCTGAGTCAATAGAAAATTTACTGTATAAAATTTTATAACAGGAAAAATAATTAGAAGTCACAATTTAAATCACAACTACATCTGGATCACAGTGACTTCACATGGAAATGTGTTATACTGTAAACCGCAGCTTCTCTCGTAATTAGAGGGAGAAAGAGGGATAACATTGGGATATTTTCAAGAAATGACAATTTAAATCACAGTCATACTTACATCATGGATACTACTACCCTTCTAGTAATTTAGGGGAGGAAGTAGAAAGAAGAAACATTGAAGTATTTTCAAAAAATGTTCTCGTTGATCCAATAGAAAATTTACTGTATAATATTTTATAACAAGAAAAAGAATTAGAAGTCACAATTTAAATCACAGTTACATTTGGATCACAGTGACTTCACACGGAAATGTGTTATATCGTAAACCGCAGCTTCTCTAGTAATTAGAGGGAGAAAGAGGGATAACATTGGGATATTTTCAGGAAATGACAATTTAAATCACAGTCATACTTACATCATGGATACCGCTACTCTTCTAGTAATTTAGGGGAGGAAACAGAAAGAAGAAACATTGAAGTATTTTCAAAAAATGTTCCCGTTGAGTCAATAGAAAATTTACAGTATAAAACTTTACAACAAAAGAAAAAAAATTATAAGTCACAATTTAAATCACAGCTACATTTGGATCACAGTGACAATCACATGTAAATGTGTTATACCGTGAACCACTACTCCTCTAGCAATTGGGGGAGAAAGGAGAATAACATTGAGGTATTTTCAAGAAACCGCAATTCAAATCACAGTCACACTTAGTTCACAGTGACATCACGTATGCAGTATACCTTTCTACTAATTCAGGGGTGGAAGTAAAGATAACAAACGTTGAAGTATCTTCAAAAAATGTTCTCGTTGATCCAATAAAAAATTTACTGTATAAAACTTTATAACAAGAAAAAGAATTAGAAGTTACAATTTAAATCATAGCTACATCTGGATCACAGTAACTTCACATGTAAATGTGTTATACCGTAAACCGCTACTTCGCTAGTAATTAGGGGGAGGAAGAGGGATAACATTGGGATATTTTCAGGAAATGACAATTTAAATCACAGTCATACTTACATCATGGATACTGCTACTCTTCTAGTAATTTAGGGGAGGAAGTAGAAAGAAGAAACATTGAAGTATTTTCAAAAAATGTTCTCGTTGATCCAATAGAAAATTTACTGTATAATATTTTATAACAAGAAAAAGAATTAGAAGTCACAATTTAAATCACAGTTACATTTGGATCACAGTGACTTCACACGGAAATGTGTTATACCGTAAACCGCAGCTTCTCTAGTTATTAGAGGGAGAAAGAGGGATAATATTGGGATATTTTCAGGAAATGACAATTTAAATCACAGTCATACATCATGGATACTGCTACTCTTCCAGTAATTTAGGGGAGGAAGTAGAAAGAAGAAACATTGAAGTATTTTCAAAAAATGTTCCCGTTGAGTCAATAGAAAATTTGCAGCATAAAACTATTTAAAACAAGAAAAAAATATAAGTCACAATTTAAATCACAGCTACATTTGGATCACAGTGAAATCACATGTAAAAACCGCTACTTCTCTAGTAATTAGGAGGAGGAAGAGGGATAACATTGCAATATTTTCAAGAAATGACAATTTAAATCACAGTCACACTTACATCACAGTGACATCATGGATACTGCTACTCTTCTAGTAATTCAAGGGAGGAAGTAGAAAGAAGAAACATTGAAGTATTTTCAAAAAAATATTCCCGTTGAGTCAATAGAAAATTTGCAGTATAAAACTTTTTAAAACAAGAAAAAAATTATAAGTCGCAATTTAAATCACAGCTACATTTGGATCACAGTGACATCACATGTAAAAATCGCTACTTCTCTAGAAATTAGGAGGAGGAAGAGGGATAACATTAGGATATTTTCAAGAAATGACAATTTAAATCACAGTCACACTTACGTCACAGTGACATCGTGGATACTGCTACTCTTCTAGTAATTCAAGGGAGGAAGTAGAGAGAAGAAACATTCATCTGTCATGCTTTTATTAATCCTGTGGCGATGATTACTAGACTTTTCACTTAAAGGGTACGGTTTATATGATGCTTACAGCTAATTCATAGTCATTAAGAGCCAGGATTTATATGCTAAATGATGTGATATTCTTATATCTTGAAATGCACCGTACACTTCTTAAACCAAAATATGTATTTTTCAAAGATTCGTATATAAAATAGCTGCTTTAATGTGCAATCCGTCATAAATTTTCAAAATCTTTTAATATTATAATAACAAGAAACAACATAAATAAAAAATAACTGCCTAAGAACATTCCCCCTCGTTACAAAACGAATCAAAATGTTTTTCTTAATCCACCGCGCGCCCATAAAGTTTATAATTAAGTTCGAGGCTTATAAACGCAGATCGTAATGGCGGCATTTCGCATAAAACAAAACGGGCAAGACGTCAGTAAAAGTCTTTACGATCAGAACGCAGAAGCAAACATCGCGATTTCCCCTAGCAGAAATGCGGGGGCAAAACGGCATTTTCTCCGAAATCTTCCCTAATTTTGAAGTTTATGGCTGATGAGATATGACCCGTCGTCGGTGCACAGTTGGTGCGGTAGTACGAAGTGCCATTCTTGAATCTTTAAATTAAAATTTTGAACAGCGAGATAAGAACGTTGTAAGAATGTTTTAGCGAAATTCCATTGTAAATGGACGCGTCTATGAGAAGGTAAGTTTATCCTTATAGGTGTATACGGTTGATGTCGTTGCAATCTTTAAGGTGAGGCTTACATATATTTGACTGGAAAAATCGATTTTTGGTTTTTTGCATTTTTTGAAAGCTCCAACTATCTAAAATACATGGTTAAAGCGGTTTCGTAATATTCGCAATGTTTAAGCCGCTACGGCTTATTAGAACAGCGGGTGTACCGAACACAAACGGAGCATATTAGATGCAATACCATATTCGACTCGGAGCTACTCGGGTCGAAATACCATACTTATTGTTTGTTAGTATATGTATAGTTGTCTTTAATGATTATAAATGTCACTACAGTCGGGGTCACAAATAAACGACAGAGTAGCTATTTATACTACAATAATACGAAACAATTAGATCCGAAATAAACGCATATTTGAAGAAACTAATCTAACAATATTTCTTTTACTTAAAACACACTTTCCCACGCTTTAGAAAAGCAAGTCAAAACTGCGCCAATTGGAAACTAGAGCAAGGTACGGCGGAATATGATAGCAAAGGTTACCGCACTACGGATCATCCGAGGTAGCACAGGAAAATAGAAGTCGATGCGATGCCATAATAGCATATTAAAAGACAAGTTTCATTTTGACGTTTCAAAGTACGAATTCAGAGTTTAAGAAACGAGTTTCTTAACTGAATGAGTGCTTTAATGTCAAATGAAACGTGTCTTTTATGCTATTTTTTGCAATTAGTTTTAAAATTTCTCTTTTTGTAAAAACAAAACGAGAAAAATTTGATAATCTAGGGAAATTTTGTGGCGGTTGTCACCAGTTGTCACCTTGGTTTGGCACAAGATTTAAATTGACAAGTTAATTTAAAATTGACACATTTTTGAAATTTGTTATATATTATATTACTAAAGTAACTATATTATAATATTTAATATGAGTTCTACAACTTTTTCATGCACTCCGCCTGAAATACGGCAAATTGCTGAAAAAACCATTAATAATTTACTTCCGGAGAAATCGTACACTATGTATCAAAAGCGATACAAAAATTTTGAAAAATGGTGCAAAGAAAAGGAAATTCTTCATATTTCTGAGAACGTCTTACTTGCTTATTTTGAAATGCTACGTAAAGATTATAAATCGTCATCATTATGGTCGATTTATTCGATGTTAAGATCGTGTTTAAATGTACATAGAAATGTGGATATATCAAAATATATGGAAACTTCAAGCATTATTAAAACGGCTATCTAAAGGTTATCAAACAAAAAAATCTAAAATTTTAGAAGAAGAAGATATTCATAGATTTTTGAAACAAGCCGATAATAAAATATACTTAGCTATAAGGTTAGTGTTGATTTTTTTCGTTACTTTTTGTAAATTCTTTATATTCTAGGTTATTTTGATAATAGGATATAATGGAGCCTGTAGGCGAGAAGAATTAATTAATATATGTGTGGAAGATCTTCAATACAATTCCGATTCCATTATAGTCAACATACCAAAACAAAAACAATGTACCCAGAATGTTCGCAGTGACTGATGTAAACTGCATCGAACTTATAAAAAAATATAATAATCTGCGGCCTAACACAGTTACTCACAAACGTTTTTTTCTAACTTATCGTCATGGCTGCTTAATTAATAGCCCTATCGGTATTAACACCATGGGAAATGTTCCTAAACAAATTGCCAGTTTTCTTCATTTACCAGATCCGCATCTTTATACAGGACATTGTTTTAGAAGATCTAGTGCGACACATATAGCAAATACTGGGGGTGATATTTTAACTATAAAACGATTAGGTGGCTGAAAAAGCACGGCTGTTGCTGAAGGTTACGTTGCCTCTTCTATGAAAAATAAAATTGATGTTGGAAATATGTTTGCACAGGAAAATAATGTGAATCTACCTGGAACTTCTGGGAATGGTTCACAGTTTGAGTACTCCAACAGAAGCAATATCACTATCGCAGAGAACGATAATTTTCAACAGAATGTTTCTACTGCACACGGTATCACTATCACTTCGAAAGATAATTCAAACGTTAATATAAATGTTTATAATAGTTGTACTATTTCAAAGATTAATTAAAAATATCAAATCTTACAATGAATTTTAATATAATAACCTCAAACTTGCTTACAAAATGTCATATTGACATCTCCATTTCTGTTGCAATGTGACCAACTTAAAATAAATCTGCTTAAATGTTCCATTTCTATTACGCAACTAGTGCTGTAATAGACCCTATTACGGCACTAGTGGAATAAATGGTATGGTTACGGCACTAATTGCAAAAAAGAAATTTTCGCACGCTTTCGTATAGGCGACTGAGACAAGACAACTTTTTAAGCAATTTGTGATTTTTAGCCGTACGAAGATATTACTGTCCATAAGAAAAAAAGACAATGCGTTGGAGATGTACAAAAAAGAATGAGTGGACTTTGAGGAAAGGGCGCTGGTGAACTGACTCACAAAACTATTGATAATTTAACAGTAGAAGAGTAGTGTACTATGGACTGGCAATTAGACAACATCCAGATTCTGCATAAAAAATGAAGGCAGCTATTTGGGCTACATTTCATTGTAAATGTTCAACCGACGCGGATCCACGACATATTTATTGTCCAAAAGGTGTGGACAGCCTGTGTAAGTGACGCGTTGCAAAAGCCAAGGTTGAACTTGCTTCATTCAAACATGACCCTCTTTCGCAAAAATCAAGATGCTATTAGGCCGATTTATGAAGTTTTTTCTACAGTGATTTATTGCAAAGATGCATTGGAAAAAATTGTCAAAACTGAAACGACTCGTTTAATTCATGTGTGTAGAAACTAGCTCCAAAAGATTTATACTGCGAGTCACAAACAATTCAACTTGCCGCAAATTTATTCGATGAAGGTTACTTTTCTGTATTACAAATAATGAATGCGGTGGGAATTGCAGTAGGACTTGATGCCAAAAATTTCGTCGTCAATTCTGATCGTCAGCGCATACAACGGGCAGAGCAGGATATGTCCAGCGCTGCAAAACTCGCTGTGCTGTCTAAAGGGAAGCAACACATTTTGAAAATGCAGCAGTATGAAGAAGAAGAAGGATTAATATATGGTGCTGGAATAGCTGACTAAGTGTATGGAGAACTATTTGTAAAAATTTTTGCTGCGAAACTTTGAACGTGTTTTTCTCGAAACATGATTTTTCAAATCTGCGTAAGTTCTAGTTTTCCAAGTGTTCAGTATATCAACTTAATTCTTTTGTTTTCTTAATGTAAATAGTTTTTATTGGAGGTTATACCTATATTACACTAAAAATTGCAATATTCCACATTTTTATATCCAGTTATACACAAAAAAAAAAGAAATAGAAAATAATCAAATTAAAGTCCAGGTACCTGCCACATTGTTTGTTTTCGACTTATTTGGTTAAATTTAGATATAACCTCCAACAAATTTAATATATTTCTAACTCTTCTTTTTATTTTCAATTTCGGATCAGTTTTGCGTATGCTAGAGTTTACGCAGTTTGACCGTGTTTTCTGGACACACACGGCTATCTAGATACAAATAGCGAACGTTATAGTGGTCTTGTCATAAAAAAAAGAAATATATTTTTTTAATGTTCAAGTTTTAATATATTTATTAACAAAAGGCCGTATTTCGTATATCTTTTTCTTTGTCTGAAAAAAAAGCTCAAGTTTTTGGACTTTTCCGATATATATATGCAAAACCCCCTTAAGGAAGATATTGTCATTGAAAGCACTTTTTTTCTGGGACACGACGTATTAAGGGCAATTCCCCAGCTATTTTTGTACCCATTTAACGTCGCATTAGGACGCGGAATGTACTGCTAAACGTGGAACGCCCCTCATTTCAATTTTTTATCGTCATGGCTGACACGAGCTGTGCCGTTATCTGCCTTATCTTCCGTGACGTATCTAAAGCGCTCTTTATGGGCCGCTGAAAAGCGATTTGGCACTTCTCCCCCTTAATGCAATATAATAATTAATATCATAATATCGTAAAATATAGTGTCATTAGCGCCCGACCACAGGCTATGTGCTTCGGGTATGATGGCTAAATTTCCTGTGTGCGGGGGTGGATCTTAGTGTATTGCGGTGCAATATGGGGTGCAGGTAGCTCCTGCTATTAGGATTATTAAGATTGATGGAGCTTGAATGTCGTGGGTGTTATTTTCATGCGAGTGAGTGGGATTTGTCGATTCAAATTGCTCGCTTAGCTAAGCCATGCTCTATATATGAGGATTTGAACTGTCAAGTTTCTATTTTTACTGACATACACTTATAGAAAAGATGTTTTACACCAAAGAAAAAATGTTTTCCCTTCGAGTGAATTTACTGTATTGATGATTATCTGTTTTACATTACAGAATTACGTAAAGAATTGACAATAAATGCTTTTATAATGTATATCTTTCAAATAAATTTGTAGTTTAAGGAAAAAATAAGTATGTATATTATTCATAATCCTAACAAATTTTAATTATTGTTATAGAGTAAACCGTACACCTTACACAGTGTGTTAAAAAAAGGTTGTCAGATATTTTACCCAATTGTAGTACTGGTGGAAATAAACAAAAAAGTCTTAGTCAACATGGGTCCTCAATTCAACTGTTTTCGACATATAGTCGATTGCATATTGTTTTAATAGGATTAGAAAAATTTTCAAAGAAATTCTGATCGCAATGTAAATTAAACAAATGTTTACTTAAAGTAAAACTAAAGAAATTGTTCTACATGTCCACCGTTCATTTCTAAGCACGCTTCACACCTTCTTATGAAAGATCGACGCAATCTTTCGAAAATTCCTGGAGTCCTCCGAATTTCCTCGCAATAATTTACGATTCCTTGCCTGAGTTCTTCCAAATTGTTTACAGATCGTGCGTACACTAATTGTTTTAGATGCCCCCAAACATAGAAGTCTAGAGGTGTCAGGTCAGGGGACCTAGGAGGCCATGCAGTTGGTCCACCCCGTCCTATCCATCTCTCGTTGTAATCTTGATTTAAGAAATTTCTAACTACGATGGAAAAATGCGCAGGAGCTCCATCGTATATAAACCACATATTTAATCTGTTAAAAAGTGGCACGTCTTCCAACAAAACGGTTAATTCATTTCTTAAAAAATCCAAGTATACTTGTCCCGTTAAACGATTAGGGAGAAATACTGGACCAATTCATTTAAACAGTCTCCAAAAATAGCAAGCCAAACATTTAGCGAAAAATGGTTTTGGTGATGCAGTTCAACAACAGCATGGGGAACTATTCTCAAAATTTTATTTTAAAGTATCCAATCGACTATATGTCAAAAACAGTTGAATTGCGGACTCATGTTGACTAAGACTTTTTTGTTTATTTCCACCAGTACTATAATTGGGTAAAATATCCGACAACCTTTTTTAACACACTGTATATTGGAAAATAACAACTAATGAATTAACCATATATTTTGCCAACAATTAAAGGTCTAATATAAACAATCAATCAATAATTTTTTACTAAAATTAAAATAAATTGTTGAACGTTAGATAATTGGCTTCAGATGCAAGACATTGTATTATGCGTATGTTTTGAGTAAACTTGAATATGCTGCTTTGATTGGGAACCCATTGTATGTGTGTGAGATATCATCCATTGTAAAATCTTAAAATATTTATCATATAAATCTTACATCTGTACTCGATATTGATATGCTTCAAGTATTAAACACACGATGCGCATGCAGGAGCTTAGATATATTTTTCGTAAACCAACGAACAACCAATGACTGCTTATCGAGAACGGAGCGTCATGTCGCGTGACCAAAAGCAATAACATCCACTAACCCCGCAGGATGGATTTATACGCGAGTCACCATATAACTCTCCTACTATCACTGTTTGTCTCACACACTGGAACGAACACCACAAATAAAAAAAAAAAATACTTACGTACCATAGGTTGACAAAAGACAGAGAATCAAGCTGACGTACTTCTAGAAATAAAGGTGGCCCACTCGACAAGTTCGAGTCTACTGTTACTATACGAATATGAATCATTTCCACTTTTCGGGTGAAATTCAATAAATCCACACTCCGAGTTTGATTCGATAAGGTGCTACGTTCCGCAGGACGAAGGATTAAGGAGTGCTCCTTTTATTGGTAGACGCGCAAGATTGCATAAATTCGGCGGGGTATAAGTAAATATGGTTCCGATGGCGCATCAGCCATTGAATTATACATACGGTTCGGATATTGCGTTTGGAAAATTTCCTTCTCGGGGATGAAACTAGATTACTTCAAGTGAGGAAGAATCGTATAGGAGGTATTCGCGTATGTTTCTGTAAGGTATAAGACGTTTTCTTCGTTGATCAACGAAAAATTTCACACTTTAAGCTTGCACCTTCTTTGTTAAATTCTTAACAACTCATCTAGATTAAAAAATCTTCCGTTTATATTCAGCTGCATCTACACAAAATCTCGAAGCTCTCAATGTCCACTTATTGGTAGTTAATGCATTTTTAGCTAATTCTTCTAACACCCTTCTGGGAACTTATAACCAGAAGAGACCTACAGAATGCATCAATCTGACAAGAGAACCTCGCGAACTGTAAATCGCAGATTTTGATGAAACTTTGTCAGTTTGTAGACTCCATGGAGTGTTACTTAAGGACGCTTTCCGTCGCTACGGAACTTCAACTTTAGGGGGTGCAATTCACCCTTGCAATTTAGCCCAAAATTTGTTTTTTTCTGAATAACTTTTAAACGGTAAGAGATAGGAAAAAAGTTTTAATGGCGAACTTGTACCGTTCAGTGAGCCCTTTCGATTGGTGTAGATATTTATATACAGGGTGTTCCAATAAAAGTGGAATGACGTATGTTGTGCTTATTTTATCGAATTTCAGAAATCGGTTATAATGGCCTTTTTCGTGATCAAATAGTCTACAGAAAGGTAAGTTAAAAAGTTATACAGGGTGTCCACAAAAATATAAATTTTAGTATATTTCCTTATTCTAATGAGATACTCTGTATACTGTTATGTAGCTGCATTGTATGTCGAAAATCAGTGTAAACTTATACTAGGCGCTAAATAGTTATATGTGATAGTTTTCGAGTTATACGCGTTTGATTGTATGTAAGACTATACACTGTGTTGAAAATATTACGGTGTTGGCGTTAATTTTGCGCTAGTCAAATTTTTTAGTGTTGATTTTTACAAACTTTGCCATACGAATTGACTACATGTGTTTAGTAGAACAGAAATTACTAGAATTTGGTGTGAATTCTTTGTTCAGATATGAGGATTTACTATTTTCTCTAGACATTCAGATGCATCAACCAATCAGAATTTTCCCTCGGATAGAAATATAGAAACCCACTAATCTAATACGGTATATGCATTAAACGCACCACCTGCATTGCACGTGTATCTTTTTCGAGTTTGTTCTGCGTATTAAACATATCCAAACAAACCACCAAATGTGACTGACCTGCAAAGTGTAACCTTGTGTTATTAAACGTTATTCCAGGGGTATAAAAATGTCAACATCTTAAAGATGTATCGGGAACAACTATTACGTAATTAGTTCGATTTGAATCAAATAGCTAAACATTCACTTAATTTTATAATGGTTCTCAAAAAACATTTTAAAATTAGTACGTTTAGTTGAAACAAAACTTTTGAATGAGTGGTTCTGATTTATAATTGAGAAACAGTCTAAACAGTTGAATTGCGGACCCATGTTGACTAAGACTTTTTTGTTTAATTACCACCGCCAGTACTATATTTGGGTAAAATATCCGACAACCTTTTTTTAACACACTGTATAATATATATATTGTATCGAAAAGCCTTGTTTTGACATTCATTACAGTAAAATGAAATTAATACAACTTCATACGATCGTAATTTTGTGCACCCTCAATTATTACCACGTAAATCAATATACGAACGTGTTGCCATATTTAGATTTTTTTCAAATGTATTCCGATTAAGAGATATAGGAAGTATTTTCAAATAATTTTACGTATTGCTGTGAACTGCTAGTACAAGCATAAATGTTTAAAGAAATTAAAAAACAAAATAATTTAGCTAGCTCAGCGTATAAAAATTTAAAAGGGCGCAAAAGAACAAATAACCTCAAGTTATTTTTAGAATTGACTAATCATGAAACAAAATGTGGGCGAAAATAAATTGACTTTCTTTTAAAATCCTCAAAGATTGAAATGGTTAATTTAAAAATAAAGGAGCTGTAATTTTAAAATGATATTTATATATATTCATTAATTTTATAGTATAAAAAAAAAAAAAAACATTTAATTACAATTAACAGGGGTAAAAAAAACCATGGACTGAAAGTCCTGGATTAAACAAACCCTGCGTGAATCTAAAAACTACGAGAGACAATTAAAATCCTCTAACAACAAAATGGAAGATTGTTCTAGAAGGAAATCTTAAATCACAAAAAATCCACGTGGTCACAAAAGAAAAAAACAAAGCAAACTAAAATTAACTTTAATCACACGTGGAGAAACAAATAAAAATCAAAATGAATTTAAAATTCAAGCTCAAAGCTCCTCTTCACCTACCCCGAGGGATAAAACTACAATTAATTTGAAAACTAACAAAAAAAAAAACGAAAATTTACACTCCAACGCGAAACTTCTAGAAACAAATATTAACGGGCCTTACATTAAATTGCGCACAACAATATAACACCAATTAATAAACTGAGTTGTCTGAATGATGATCAAAATAACAAATTATCTAACAAGCTTTATAATGGAAAATTGCAAAATGGTGCAATGAACTAAAATTTACATATACTTACGCGACATCAATTCAGTAAACTGCCCTCAAAGAGGCCCTACAACGCGTACAAATATAAAATTACAATTGCGCGCGCTGCAACAAACGCAAAAGATCATCGAAGATACCTTTAAGAAGAAATACTACAAGATAAACAAATGCTAACCATATTAAAGAATGAAAAATAAATAAATGATGAACAATTAAATACTAAATTCATCAAACAATCTATTTACAAAACTTACTTAAAAACAAAAATAAAACCAATTAACTTCTGTGAGAATTTGCGCGCGCATAGGCCAAAGCTTGATACTTCGAAAAATACACATCAAAGAGTTCCAAACCACCGGGGTACCATACCATAGCAGTAATTAGTAGAGAAAAACTTTATCAAGATACCAGATAGAATTTTCTTTCGACACTTTCTGTCGACAGCTTTATAATAAAGGTATTAAGGTAATCTATATTCTGTTCTATTTCTACGACTCTTAATTTTATCCGCCCTTTCGTTTCCACACATAAAATTATACGAAATAAAACTCCCCACTTACGACTGACCCAAATACGATGGAAAAGCGGAACCATTTAGAACTTCGATTGAACTGAGCGATACTAACTGACTGGGAAAACGGAGTCGGTTTATAAAAAATGTTCCAACCCTATTCGCAACTTTATATTGCGGAAAAACTCATATCGTATGGGCCGCTAAATAAAAATATACTTTGAATAAATTAAACGGACTAAAATAGAAGCGGCTGTATACACTTACGGGGATTGTAAAGGTGCCTTTGCAATTAACACGCATGCAAAGACAAAGAGAGACACAGAGACACTCATACACAGGCATCTATGCGACCTACACGTATTGCATATTCATAAACAATGAGATTGCTCCTTGATTACCAGCGCTAGCGTACACAACATCATACACAATTTATAAACGCAGAAAGCATCCAGCAGAAAGCTCTTATCTTAGATGTTGCCTGCGTGATACGGTTAAACATTTTCAACTGAATATATATATAAGTGTACGGTAGCAGAGAGGCAACGAGTTTATTCCTTTGACTTTGGGAGTCACGTTTGTGAAATTATGGTAGAAAATGTAATTGTTAAGGCCAATTTAGGTTCTGGTATTCGTCACGCGTACGTTCATACATCATAAATAATTGTTTTAGTATTATTATGCTGGGTTGCTCGTTACTATTCTGTTATAGTATTGCGAATTAAATACATATTAAATAAGATACGGTAAAACACGCTTTATTGTTAAGGTAGATTGTATACCTACGATCTAATTTCGAGAAGAGAAAAATCACTTTAGTACAAAATGCTAAAATTATGATTTACGTCAGATACGCATCTAAGTGAAAAGTAAATTAAAAGGAAAACTATAATCTAACTTAAATTTAATTGTGTTTGCTGAATTACATGTAAAATGCATTAGATAAATAATGAAATAAGCCAAGCGCCATCTTTATGTCATTTTTTGTAATATATTTAATTTAAATCTTCCCTAATAGCCAGAAATATTACATAGATATTTTTAAAAATATATTTTATAAATATTTTTCGTGAGAGGTTTTTGAATATATTTTTCATATTTTTTTCTAATATAGATAAAATATCAATTAAAATATTTATTCCATATTTTAAAATTAATGTAAGCGCTATATTTTTTCTAAAATATTTACATGAAAATTGAGATTTTTTATGCAATCTATTTAATTTGTCAAAATGAACTAAATTGTTCTTGGTTATTTAGAATGTATAACGTCGATAACGAAAAGTTGAAACAACATAGAGTTGTCTAAAAGGCAAGAACTTGTCTTTTCACACTCACCATACAAGTAATAATCAATAATTCTGGCACTTTTTAAGGCATACTGAAGTTTATCAAATTAATAAACTATTTTTAATTGAAGTGTTCTAAATAAAAAACAAAAGTATTTATTATCATTTTATTTGAATAAGCCAATGAAAATGAAAAATACTCATTTTTAAGTCTAGCCTTGGCTGGTGCCAGGTACAACCCTATGGCTTTTTTCATATCTTCGGTAATGGCGCTCTCAGGGCGTTCCCTTGTGGCATCTAAAACAATGCCAATTATATTAGATCATCCCATGAATAAAACATTGTACAACATTATCAACACCTACTAATATATTTGGAGCATTTACAATAATTGTAGTGGTAGCTACATTCTAATACTACGATACTTATTTTACTTTATTTCATAATATTTGAAAACATTCTACGTACAAACAATAAAACAACACAACGTATTCTAACCTCTATTTGAGGTAATGACGCTTATCTACCGAGATGAATCTCTTAAGCAAAACAACTAGCAATTTATCTGGTAGATGCAGTACATATATGATGCATAAAATTATATTATTAAACGATTTCTCTACATAGCGATATTGAGCATTCCAATTATCTTATAAATGCCATGACATGTTCAAAGTTTTGCTTACCTCGTAGTCACCATAAAAACTAAAACGCACCCCGCAACAATTAATTACACAGTTAACCCTAATCTGCCCTAATCGTATACTATTATAAACTATAACATATAACGGACAAACGAATGAAAACGTTGATGATACGCACGTGCGCGTATGCATTCTATGTACCTAATCCATAGACGCATAAACAATACTAAATCATATAACACCGGCACCGTATTGAATAGAGGTGTTGTGTTGACGTTCGCAACTTACAAATATTACAAATAATATAATACAAAACGCAGATATATTAATAGAAAAGCTACAGCGCTCAATTAGATACTAATTAAATCATATTAGGTATATATATTATCTAATTTAATCTTTAAACTATCATTTTAAATAGGTACATACCTACTTAATATGTATGCATATTTTACCCATTTTATATTATTCGTCGTACGCACCAAATGTACAAAAGCAAAAATTCAATCTTTTTTTTTTATATATATGAAATAAATATTTACAGAAATACAAAGCAAAATATTCTTGCAGAGTTATGAAAAATATATTGAGAAAACATTTGCAATAAAATATTATTAATGCTACATAACATATATATTTTTTAAATGTTTTCCTAATATATTTTCTATAATATATTTTATGCATATTATATTAATATAACTAATATTCAAGAAAGATTTAATATTTTTTAAATATTTATAAAATATGAAATAAATATAGTTGGTCACTGGGGTTATATGGTTAAAAACATTCATAGCTTCTCCTCAATTCTTATTCATTCATTCTCCACAAATTGTTTTATTTCATTGCTACCAATAGCCTCAATTCCATAATATCCTTTTCTCTTCATATAGAAACATATCATCATTCATGCATCGTAGCAAAAATCTCCAGAGAGATACCAGCACCATCTAACGTGAAGTTTTAAATTCGAACTAAGAAACATAGTCCGCATTTTTACTCTTTCAACTCGTTCAATGCCCTAATACCCTATAGGTGTAAAATGGATGCCCCACAGACATGCAACATTAATGCCGAGTCAGGAAGTTGTGCATCCCTTGGACGGGGAGGATCCCAGTTACTTTATCGACCAGACGTTGGTTCGCACTTCCGGTCAATCGGTCGAACATCGGGACTACCCTTGTAGCCAGGATGAACGTGCGTCCAGGTCTAACTATACGGAAGGGAAATGCTGCAATAAAAATAGACCACAGGGGCAATGGGGACACAGAGGAAAAAGACAGCGAGTATATCAAAAGTATTACCAAAGGAAATGCGAGTAATTAAATGTTGTTGGGTGGGAAAAAGCAGCGCTGATGTAAAAAAATACCCCGTGATGTGAAGTATTTAAACTGATAGTAAATACAGGTGAAGGTCTGTAGCTTTTGTAGCATTAATAACTGAATCATTATTAGTGATAATTAATATTTACTTTACAAAGAGTCATTGCTTGTTAGAGTATTATCATTACTGACATGCTCTATAACAGATCATAGCAGTATATATATAGTATATTAGAAATTATAGAATCATACTTCCTAATAAAACAAAAAGCACAATATCACCCCGACGTTAATGGAAAACCCATTATTATACCAGTAAATATCAATTGTGTGAGGTCTCTGTAATCTAGTTAGTATAGAGTTGTAGGTGTAACAATGATTTATTGCCAATCATATACTGTTCCAAGGGGATCAGATTGCGTAACATACATTACACCTACACATTAATGCAGGTGGTAATATTGTGTAGAGTTCTTATACATATCTGCATGTATCATGCGTGAAATTATAAATTATGTGTGTATGAAATGAAATAAATGTTGCAAATGCATCATAGAGCGCCACCACATTTTTCTCTGCCATATGTTTGGTTGTGGAAGTGAATTTAATTGGCCACCTAGAAGTCAAGATTTTAGCCCCATAGATTTCTCTGTTTGGTCTAGTATGAAGGAAATAGTCTACAAAGAAAGAATTGAGTCCAGCCAAGAGTTGCTTCAAAAAATTCAAGAAGCGGATCTAGATATCAAAATTAAACAAGTATGTATTTTTCATGTAGAAAAGGCTGCAAACACAAAAAAGATAAGCTTCGATTTATCTATTCAGTAGGGTGTAACCAGCGCCCTCTATAAGTAACGGTAAAAGTGATAACAAATAGCTATTCATCATGCTGACGTAGTGATACCAATTTTCACGTTGATTCCATGAAAACTTGAAATTGGGATCCAGTTGAATTATTGGGCAATTTATAAATAAAATTATTAACCTGGCCATACTGTATACTGGGTGTCCAGCCTAAGATGCAACGGTTCATAGCAGATTTATTTTGTTTTTTTTGGAAAAATGTTTCAAATAAATGTTGCATGGAATCATATTCTACACATTCTAAAATTAATTTCAGTAATGGCAGACTTCCGGTTGTACCGGAAGTAGATACTAACTTTATTATTTTAAATAGAACACCCTGTATATTATTGTACTTTTGGATTCCTTGTTAAATTTAAATGACAATACGTTAGGCGCATACATTGGGCTAAGTTGTACCGTTTCCGAATTACATGACGTTTTTCGAAAAAAATGACATTTGCAATGTCTCGGTGTTTGGAAATATATCGGAAATAAAAATTTAGAAAGATGTGGTTTCAGTTTTCGCTTAATCATGAAACAGCACACGTCTTTTATTTTAAATTGTTGCGTTTAAATTACAAAATTATTAATACGGCTCTGTAATTTTCGAACTCTAAATCATGGATAACTTGATTTTTTTAAATTGAATGGTAATAGCAATTTTTACATAAATGGAATGTAAAATTTAATTTCCTTTCGATTTTATACGAGTGTCATTGTGTCTGTCTCCAAAGGTTTTGGAAATATTCGCGATTTTTCAGTTTTTCATGATAGATACTGCTGTGGTTTGGCACCCCGGGTTTCGGAAATTCAAATGTGTATTTTTATTTATTCCTTATCAGCCTTGTCAAAACAATGATAGAGTTTCCGCGAAGTTTTCGTTAAGCATTTTTATTTAATTGTTTGCATTATTCTTTTTGGCCAGTTGTATATATTTAAAATCATTTATTTGTACATTTTGCGTACTCCGTATGTTTAGTTATTTGTTAGGGTTTTTCTTAGAGTTGCGCTCTGTGTTGAACGCACGATTTGTATATTTCATATATATGCGGGAGGCCTATTTAGGTTAGAGGCAGTTCGTTGAAAGTTGCCCGTAAGTAGAGATGTTGTTTATTTTCTTTTTGCCGCTGAGGTAAATTCATTTTTAATTTTAAATTGTTGCTCGGTTAATTTGATTGATTAGCTTTCAAGAACTCCTAATTAATTATTGCTGTATTGTTTAATTGTGTACACATTTGATGTTAGATCAGTAATTATTGTAAAACGTTCTAGAGGATTCCGCGAAAGTTTGTTAAATTATCCGTTTTTCTTATTAATTGCTTTGTATTTTTGTTATCACTCGGGAAGGTGAAGTGAAGCTTTGTGCTATTAAATTTAATTTCAATGTAAATTGTATCTATTTCTCCACGTGTAAATTATAGTTTAAATTTCATGACCGCGTGGATGATTTTTTTTTATGAAATTCCTTCTAGAACGAATCTTCCATTTTGTTTGCTAAAGGATTTGCATTGTCCTTTCTTAATTGTAGAGTCATATGCAGGTTTTATTTTATTTCACAGAATCATATATTCACGATATTCATATTTCCTGTAATTTGCTTCGTAATTTGTTTTTTTTTATTTGTAAATTCATGCAGTTTCAAAAATTTATGGCGACCACGTGCGAGGCACGATATTATTGCATTTTTTTTTTAATTGTAAATTCTCATGCAGTTTTTGAGTTATATTATGGCAATCCCAATGTGCGAAGCACGATATGATTGTAATTGTAATTAGTAAGATTAGGATCCCGTGTATGGAATTTGTGAGAATTTCTCGTTGCGTTGACAAGGCTGACCGGTTGCGTTTTATAAACTTTTTATGTACACCGCTGCGAGTATGAAGATGGACAGGACACGAGGGATCAGGAAGTGGACGTTCCTGGAGACCAGAGTTGGCGGAGCAAGGAACTCATGGCAGGAAGGAGTCGGTTGTGGCAGGACAAAAGGGAAGGATCGACGAAAAGGAAATTGTGCAGGAACAAAGGGAAGGATGGACGAAAAGGAGATCCAGAGAGATGGAGGAAGCAGGACTAACAATAAGGAAGTATTAAGAGTATGAATGATATGATGGCAATGATAAAAGGGTTATTGAATGATACAAAAAAAGAATTGATTGCTCAGAATAAAGAATTGCTACAGAAGCAAAATGATTGTGTAAAAAGATTAGAGGAAGTAGTATTTGGTAATAACTCGAGGTTGACAGAATTGATAAGAAAGTTGATGAAATGTTGTTGTTTTGAAATAAGAAAGGGAAGATAAAGTTGATGAAAATGTTGTTGTTTTGAATAAAGAAAGGGAAGAGAAAGTTGTTGATGATGTAGGTAGAGAAAGGGAAAATAATATTAATAGTTTAGGTAGAGAAGAGGAAAATGTTGATGATGAGTTAAGTAGAGAAAGGAGAATGGAAAATGTTGTTGATGGATGAAAATGTTGATGATGGAAAGGATGATGAAAAAATGAAATATTGTGATGATAGTTTAAGTTTGAAATACAAGGTTGCGGAAAAGTTAGAGGTGATGATATACAAGGTAGCGAAAAAGTTGTTGGAGATGTTGGATCCGAAGAGGATGTCGAGGTTGAGGTTTTTGGTGAGTTAGAGGTAGAGAAAGAAGAAATCAACAATTCCAAGGAGAATTCCCAGAAGTAATCAACAATTCCCAAGCAGAATTCCCAGAAGTAATCAACAATTCCCAAAGAGAATCCGCAGAAGAAGTTATCAATTCCCAGAAAGAATCCCCAGATGTCGAAAATCAAAGTGAAATCAATTCTAATGAGAAGAATGAAGCAGACGTCGAGGAAATTATCAACCAGCATGTATCCTTAGAAAACAAGTTGCCTGTTATTGTCGTCGAAGATGAACACTTTCTTCAAGTCGAGTCAAACCCTGTAAAATTTAAGAAAAATCCCGTTCCTGAAGCCATGTTGGAGCACAATTTTAATGAAATTTTCTGTTTTTCGAGTTATCCTTCTGGAATTCCAAGCGAGAGGCACATCCAAGGAGTCAAGAAGTTGCTCAGGATGCAGACCCACCACTGCCCACACCGACTGCCAACCATTGCCATACGACTGCTATGCCGATTGCTGTTGGACACTGGATCAACCGGATGGTATGTTGGACACTCCCACCACGACCCCGGGTAGTTTTCATCACCCGGAAGTGACGTTTTCACCCCTGTGTGCGGAGATACGGTATTGTTCGTTTGGTGCGGGAAACTTTAGAATATTGCTTTTTTGTGTGCCGACAATTTCTAAGCGGAAAAACTCAATTTTCGTTGACACTTTCGTTTTCCCGTTAGTAATTGGGAGATGTGCTGTGGTTTGGCACCCCGGGTTTCGGAAATTCAAATGTGTATTTTTATTTATTCCTTATCAGCCTTGTCAAAACAATGATAGAGTTTCCGCGAGTTTCGTTAAGAATTTTTATTTAATTGTTTGCATTATTCTTTTTGGCCAGTTGTATATATTTAAAATCATTTATTTGTACATTTTGCGTACTCCCGTATTGTTTAGTTATTTGTTAGGGTTTTTCTTAGAGTTGCGCTCTGTGTTGAACGCACGATTTGTATATTTCATATATATGCGGGAGGCCTATTTAGGTTAGAGGCAGTTCGTTGAAAGTTGCCCGTAAGTAGAGATGTTGTTTATTTTCTTTTTGCCGCTGAGGTAAATTCATTTTTAATTTTAAATTGTTGCTCGGTTATTTGATTGATTAGCTTTCAAGGAACTCCTAATTAATTATTGCTGTATTGTTTAATTGTGTACACATTTTGGATGTTAGATCAGTAATTATTGTAAAAACGTTCTAGAGTATTCCGCGAAAGTTTGTTAAATTATCCGTTTTCTTATTAATTGCTTTGTATTTTTGTTAATCACCTCGGGGAAGGTGAAGTGAAGCTTGTGCAATTAAATTTTAATTTCAATGTAAATTGATCTATTTCTCCACGTGTAAATTATAGTTTAAATTTCATGACCGCGTGGATGATTTTTTTTATGAAATTCCTTCTAGAACGATCTTCCATTTTGTTTGCTAAAGGATTTGCATTGTCCTTTCTTAATTGTAAGTCATATGCAGGTTTGTTTTATGCCAGAATCCTATATTTATGGTTTTTATTATCCTGCTAATTGTAATTAAATGTTTTTTTTTCTTTTTTTTTTAAAAAATAAACTTAATGATTGTATATATCATTTTAAAATCACTAGTTCTTTTATTTTTGAATCTGCCATTTCAATTATTGGGAATTTTAATGAAAGTCATTTTTGCAACCGCCACTATTAGTTTTAGTAATTAACTCTGAGATTTAAGTATCTCAGGCACCCTTTTGAATTCATTTTTGCTGAGCTAGCTAAATTAATTTTGTCATTTTTAATTTCTCTTAAATTTTTATGCATGGACCATCAGTTCACAGCAATACGTATTGCAAAGCGCCGGCCACCTTCCCCTCGTATTCACCAGCGTTGCGGACTGCTGCCAGTATTAATAATAATGAAAAACTGAAATTAAAAAATGTAGAATTTACTGAGAGGCGTTGGAAATTAACATAGCAAAGATAAAAGAAAACACAACATTACTGGTACATCCATAAATCAGAACATTTTTCGAACTACATTGCTCTTTCTAATGCATGGCGTACATACACATCGAACGTCTTGCTCGCAACAGGTTACACTTTAAATGTTAGTGCCGTCGTTATACAGAGAATTTGTACAAATATTCAAAATGCGATCCGTTTTAGGCGCTACATTGAAATCGCTTTTGCAAACACTTTTCAACATTTCTGAGCATTTCTGGTGTGACTTGAAACGCTTTTAAAATACGATGGCGCATGTCATCAGATGTTGTTAGTGGCGTCTCATAAACTTGACTTTTAATGAAACTCCATAAAAAGGAATCGCAGCTTGTAAGATCTGGGGATCTCGGAGGCCATCTGTCATCTGTCCTCCACGCCCAATCCAGCGGTCTGAAAAAGACACATCCAAAAACTGACGAAATTCGACAATATTGGGAGATGGAGCACCATCGTGTTGGAACCACGTCAGCTGACGAGTAGCTAGCGGAATATTTTCTCACACAACGCCCAAATTATTCTGAAGAAATTCCATATAAACCCTACCCATCAGGCGTTGGTTATGAAAGAACAGGCCTATGATATGTTGTCCAATGATATCTGCCCACACGTTCACTGACTATGTGCTGCAATAAATCGATGGGGATTTTGTGTGTCATAATAACGACAATTGTGACGATTCACAAATCCATTTTTGTGGAAGGTAGCTTCGTCTGAAAACATCACTTTCTCGAAACGGTTCGCAATGTTGTTTTCTTTTTTTTTGCAATTTCAAGTTTTGTTTGTTTCTCAGTGGTCTTATTCTATTCTGTTGGCCACTTTCTAAACATGTCAGTATTACTGCTGCCAGTTGCAAGCCTGGTGAAGGTGGCCGGCGCTTCGCAATACGTATCTATCATAAAAAACTGAAGAATCGCGAATATCTTCAAAACCTTTGGAGATAGACGCAATGACACTCGTATAAAATCGAAAGAAAATTAAATTTTACATCCATTTATGGAAAAATTGCTGTACCATTCAATTTAAAAAAATCAAGTTATCCATGATTTTAAAGTTCGAAAATTACAGAGCCGTATTAATAATTTTGTAATTTAAACGCAACAATTTTAAATAATAAAAGACGTGTGCTGTTTCATGATTAAGCAGAAACTGAAAACCGCATCTTTCTAACTTCGTATATCCGGAGATATTTCCAAACACCGCAGACATTGCAATGTCATTTTTTTTCAAAAAACGTCATGTAATTCGAAAACCGTACAACTTAGCCCAATGTATGCCTAACGGTATTGTATTTAAATTTAACGAAGAATCCAAAAGTACAATAATATACAGGGTTTTCCATTTACAATAATAAAGTTGGTATCTACTACCGGTACAACCGGAAGTCCGCTATTACTGAAACTAATTTTAAAATGTGTAGAATATGATTCGAGGCAACATTTATTTGAAAGATTTTCCAAAAAACAATAATAAATCTGCTATGAACCGTTGCATCTTAGGCTGGACACCCGGTATCTTAAAGGAGCAACATTTGTGTAAGAGATGTCGCGCTCAATCCTCATGTTTTAGACTCTACTATTTCCCGTTCTTGACGACTCACGTTGTATATTATATTATCGTCACATTTCTGCTCACTTTCAGAACTTTTACCGGCAGATTTAGTGCTTCGGAATCTTTATAGCACCTGTCAATGCAATATAATCCACACGCCAGTACGGACTAAGGGAACATAATCCTTCCGTTTAGCGGGCGAAGCGAAATCTCTTTTCCCACGAGCGTTTACCGATTCTGAAATCGTTCATTTAGCCGAACATATCTCGTTCGTAAGTCTTCGGACACGTAAGGCACCACGATTTTGTGGAAATTTAGTGGTTTCGCTCGGTACGATGCGATGTTTGTATGTGTATACAGCTTCTCTCTTTCACTCCGCTATTATTGTCGTATACCGCTACCTATTAGAACGTAGCGCGTGTAATTCTATACGCGGTTCTGCATACTTTACTCCATCGAACCGGGAGCTTAGCGAAGTATAATTGGCGCGAATGGGGTTTGGTCGAATCCGAAGGATTCGAGATAAATAAGGTCTTATAACGGATCATGTTAATGCTATCTCCTGCGCGTTATTCTAATTCACTTAGCATCTGTAAACTTTCCAAGTTTAGTTACACATGGAACGATGCGAATGAGGAGAGGGGGTTAAATCCCTAGACCAGATGAGGGTAGATTAATTCCCCTTTTAGAATCGTGTGTCACATGATTAGTGAGAAGAAGGGTGTATGCTGAAGGACAAATTGACTAAGTTTATCGTTAATAAACATCCTATCGAGATAATTTTCCGTGTTAGAGAGAAGCTTATAAAAAAAATATTCTTAAACTAATGTTGGATTAATGGTCTATGCGTCTATGGATTTGGTACATAGAATGCATACGCGCACGTGCGTATCATCAACCGTTTTTCATTCGTTTGTCCGTTACATGTTATAGTTTTATAATAGTATACGATTAGGGCGATTAGGTTAACTGTGTAATTAATTGTTGCGGGTGTGTTTTAGTTTTTGTGGTGACCACGAGGTAAGCGAAACTTTGAACATGTCATGGCATTTATAAGATAATTGGAATGCTCAATATCGCTATGTACAGAAATCGTTTAATAATATAATTGTAGGAATTATATATGTACTGCATCTACCAGATAAATTGCTAGTTGATTTGCTTAAGAGATTCATCTCGGTAGATAAGCGTCATAACCTCAAATAGAGGTTAGAATACGTTGTGTTGTTTTATTGTTTGTACGTAGAATGTTTTCAAATATTATGAAATAAAGTAAAAATAAGTATCGTAAGTATTAGAATGTAGCTACCACTCCAATTATTGTAAATGCTCCAAATGTATTAGTAGGTGTTGATAATGTTGTACGATGTTTTATTCATGGTACGATCTGATACAATTGGCATTGTTTTAGAGGCCACAAGGAAACGCCATGAGAGCGCCACTACCGAAATGAAAAAAAGCCATAGGGTTGTACACCTGGCACCAGCCAAGGCTAGACTCAAAAATGAGTATTTTTCATTTTTATTGGCTTATTCAAATAAAATGATAATAAATACGTTTGTTTTTTATTTAGAACACTTCAATTAAAAAATAGTGATTAATTTGATAAACCTTATCAGTAGTATGCCTTAAAAGATGCCAGAATTATTGATTATTAACTTGTATGGTGAGTGTGAAAAAACAAACAAAACAACTTGCCTTTTAGACAACTCTATGTATGTTTCAACTTTTCGTTATCGACGTTATACATTCTAAATAACCAAGAACAATTTTAGTTCATTTTGACAAATTAAATAGATTGCATAAAAAATTTCAATTTTCATATAAATATTTTACAAATATTTTGGAGAAAAATATAGCGCTTACATTAATTTTAAAATATGGAATAAATATTTTAATTGAATATTTTATCTATATTTAGAAAAAAATATGAAAAATATATTCAAAAACCTCTCACGAAAAATAGTTATAAAATATATTTTTAAAAATATCTATGTAATATTTCTGGCTGTTAGGGACGCTAGCAAGGGGCGTGAGTGGGTTGCCGTTCTTAGGTCCAGAACCGATGTGTGGTGCATCAAAACGTTTGTCAGGTTCCAACACTTACTAGGTACTACTGCTCCTTTTGGAATGGATTCACCAGCGTTAGACACTGTAACTCTCTAGGGCTTCAACCGAATGTGGAAAGACTCCGTATGGCAGTCTTTATGAGCAGGGATTGAGATTACTCGCAGGAATCTTAACTAAACACATGCACCGCATGGGGTTAGTGAACTCTTCCCTGAGCAGGAAGTGTGGAAGTGTCAACCTTCTTGTCAACTGCCTGTCAGTAGACGGGAAGAGGCAGATGCACTTTGGGGTCGATTGGTTGGACGAACCCAGAGTAGGTAAGTTAAGAACTGACCAGACTGTGAATGTTTATGATAGGGTACAACCTAATGAGAGGATTAAAATAGGCATGTGGGTACAATAGGTCTTTCTGGTCGAGCTGGTTTCCTCGGACTACACCCGCCTATGGATAATAATAAAAAAAGGTGTCTAGACTACTTTTTATCTATCTTCATTTCATATGAAATACTCCGACAACTTCTGCGAGAATATTAAACCGGTCGAATTGAAATAAATAAGGAGACGCCATGTCAAAAGAATGCAGTGGGTAGACTAATTGAGGTAGAAAACTGTATAGGTCGTTTTTACATTCACAAATAGTCGCGAAATAACGGCAAGATATAAAGTAACGGCATGTCTCCACCCAGATATGAGATCCGTAAGTCGTGTACCGCCGTATAATAACCCGTTAAAAGTAGATATTTATGTTATTATCCGTCGCAATGGGCCGAGACCACGCGAGCAGCAGCAAACCACGTTCGCACAATCGACGCGACCGACGCTTCTAACGTGAGACAGACGGTGAGACGGCGCGCCGTAATCCCGGAGTTCGGATATCGTAGTGTCGACAGCGTCTCCTCTGTATATTTTATTAGTTAATTTGCCCGCGCCACGTTCGTCCCCCGTATTAACTCTAATCTACTTGCAAATTTATTGCGAACAAAACACACAAACCTGATACACACACACACAAACATACGAGGCGAGAGAGCCGTGTGTTTTGTCGTCGTCAAATTTGCGACAAAATTGCCTGGCTGCCGTCTCGTTTCACGGGCGCCCGAATTAGCATCCTGAGGTATAACTAACGCGCCGGCAAATGTGAGGTCACCGAAGTTGAAAATTCGACATAAATGCGGAATGACGCCGACGCCATCTATACGAGAGTGACAATTTTGCTGGTACGCACGACCGCGTTAAATAAAGTATCGTTATTACGTCTGTTTATTATATGAGAATGTGGAAGATTTTTTTTTGGGGTTTTGCGTCGATTTGACGTAGCCAACAGCACTCGGCCCCTTTATATTTTCAAATTCGTTCCTAATGCAGGATACCTCTGCATTTGGCAAATTTTTCAAGGCATTTTCCTTTAGAATTTTCCCGAAGAGGTTTATAGAATGCATCAAGTTGAGTAAGAACAACGTTCGCATATTAACAGGAATACTTTCAGGCCATTGTAGACTGAAAGGACACCTGAGTAAGCTTGGATTGAAAAAGGAATCTGAATGCAGATTTTGTGGGGAACAGGATGAAACACCTATCCACCTCCTCTCAAACTGCGTAGCACTGTGCAACTCGAGGGCGTTGCACCTGGGAGTATGTGAAATCGAAGAGGAAGACTCACCTAGACTGGGCCCCTCTGACATCCTACACTTTCTGAAAGGAGTAAGATTGGAAGGCCAGCTGTAAAGCAGCAGGAATAGGGTCACAACAGATCTTTTAGGTCGCAGTGTACCATCACCCTTCTATTTACATACATACATACATAGCAACCCTAAAATATCGCGCATGCGCTTCGGATCATCAGTAGACTACAAATTTGCCAGCAAACTCACTATTCATAGTTTTTGTGGGAAAAGCTATGTTAAAAGCTTCTGTAATGTTATTATAAATTATAGAAAATTTATATGCAAAATTCATTTGAATATTATTGATAAAGGACCAATGATAGATAATTTTTAGAGTACAGCTCTTAGGAAAAGGTTAACAATATGAGTCGCGATTTTGGTTATATCTTTGCTGTGTTTATCTTTCGAACAGTTTCATTTATTCCATCAGCCAAAGAGTAATCCAGGTATTTAATGTTTACTTGTGTGTTAGTGAATCCTTGTACGTTAAATAATTTATAATTTTATAGATATAAAATTATAAACTATTATATTAGAAACGAGCATTCATTCAAATTGCAAGCTATCTGCTGCGCTAATTTTCTTTTTTGCCTGGACAATAGGTAGTCTGAAGAACTACCGTAATGATTAAGAAACTCTTTTACTATAAATCGGTAGTTCCTTTTTCTACATTTTCTTGATAATTTTGCAAAACTAAGAAACATCAAATTACTACGCCATAATAATAAATAATAATAATAATAATATAGATTTATTTCCATAATGCCATAGAATTAGCGTAGAGCACGTCATAAAATTACAAAAAAAACAATACAAAAGCAACCTATGGAAGGTGCAAGTCAATTAACATATACGTACAGATAAAATATAACAAAAAACAGATAAATAAATAATAAAATGGGTAAACTTACAATTCCAGATGCTTTTTGAAAAAGTATGTTACAGTATAAAAGCATTCTTTTAACAGGTAGTTCTTAAGACTAGCTTTAAATTGATGAATCGGCTGTTCCCTTAATTTTAATGGCAAATGATTAAAAACTCTAATACAATGCCACACCGCTTGTCTTTGTACCTTAGTTAAATGAGTGTGGAGGTAACACCGCGCATTGACTTTACCTCTAGTATTTTGAGCATGAGCAGGTTCATATTTTTTAAAAAAACTATTATAATTTTTTCTTACAAATACAGCTGACTCCAAAATGTACAAAGATGGAAGGGTAAGTAATTTATAGTTTTTAGTAGTTTTTTCAGAAGCTAAACATGATCAGTAGTGAAATACCTACACATCAAAATCAAATATTAGACTCGTCAAACATTAAGCTCAGATTTGTACCCGGTTTGTTAGATGATGTAAGGACACCTTGGAGTATTTCTGTAAAATTAGTAATATTTGCCATAGATGGGCAGACGTTAATTTTTTAGGACGCAATTTAGTTTTATATCTTGCATAAGTACCTACCTGAATAAGCAAACTTGCTTGCAACTCCGTGGTTATGTTTCCACATATACATTCATTCAACAAATTCACAGTCCTTATCTCTGAATTCTAAATATACAGACTTCATAATTAACTGTTATCATGACAAAATTACGATTTGTTTCTTATTTTTAGACCTGAACGTGGCAAGGTGGTGCCGAAACATGTAATCTAAGAGATATTATTTAAAAATAAAGTGAAGAAGGACCAACAAAACCAGTTATTTTCATTTATATTTATTTATTTGTTTTCAAATCATTAATTTTGTTCAACTGCGATAAGCTTTCTTAAAAACATTATTATTCATAACATATTATACTAATTTAACAATTTTGGATTTGTTGCTTAGTATACCAAAGGAATGGTGATTTACTTTTTTGTTTGAAGCTGTAAGACAAATCAGTGGTGATATGTTGAAGTTAATTTAGTATCAAGTAAGCAATAATTGAATTACATTATGTAGGAGTAGATGGGTTTTATTCAATAAATAAACGTTTTGAGTTACAAAAGATGTATTTATTTCTGGATCAGATAAAACGCATACATGTTGTTTTTAGGTATAATAATTCATTTTTAAAATAATTTACACAAATATATATGTCATTATTATTACGTAATATTATATCATTTTAGTACAAAATTCAACCTTACATACTAATATAATTTCAGCATTTTTGTGTGTATATACGTATAATATTTATTTCTTAATAATAATTAGTTTGGAAATCCCCTGAATATTATTTAAAGATAAATATTAAAAATAAACAATTGAAAATAATTAAAACCCCTTGTATTGAAATATTGATAAATTCAAAAATAAAATAAAAAAAATAGTTGGAAGAAGAAGAATCGATGGTGATGGGGCGGTTATTAACCCCTGGCCAAGTCGCACGGGCGAAAAAAGAGTGTTGTCGACTCGGGGAAACTAGGCTAACGTGGATCGAAGGACGATACGGGGCAGTTCGCCGCGGGCACCAACCACCTTTGCAGAGTGGGATTACCAATGCCCTGCCCACGCACCTCCCCTACGTAAAGGGGCCTTCTCTTTGTAAAAATTAAGAAGTGTAAAATTTGGCGCCTCTCCCTTCCCTAGAAGTTAGAAAAATTCTACAGTGTTTATAGGAAATTTAGACTTATAATAAAAGTTTAAAAATAGAAAATTTCTATTTTTCCATTTATAATACAATAATTTTGAACGCAAAACAAGAAAGCACCAATTTTTATTTCATATTATATTCATAAATTTGCTTTTTTTTCTGAAACCTTCCTTTGTTTCAACAGCAATTTAAATACTGCTTAGTAATTAAATTATTTAATTATTATGGATCGCGCATCGGTCACTTTCTGCTACACAAGAATCACCCTCACATAGCTTTTCCCAAATATAAGACACCCTCACCTAGTTGTTGATAAAAATGAGCCACCCTCACACAGTTTTTTACAAAAATAAACCACCCATGACGAGATTTTGCCCTCCATAAACCACCTTTATCCAGTTTTAGGTAAAACTAAGCTATTGGTTGTAGAGATTGGAGCAAGAAAACGTACAAGTGCGCGAAAGGACGACCAAAGTCAGAACAGAATCGTTTGTGGAGTCGACACTCGCAGAGGAGAAAGTTTGAAAAAAAAACGTTGGTGAATGCCAAATGCTCTATTTAAAAAACTTTCATTTTTATGTGGTAACTAGGTTGCCAAGTAGGTTCCATGAAACGCTTCTTTTACTGTAAATTTGTATAATATCGTACCTCTATTTATTTCCAATGAAGTATAATTGTATAATAAATGTAATTATAGTATAGGAAAGCAAAGAGTAGGAAAGTGTGCGAAGCTTTACAGATATAGAGTCAGTCGTATCCCTCACAACAAGCTAAACGCCGAATATCGTTTCAACATTGGCATCGGTGCGTATTGCAAGGTCATTTTTAAAAATAATAAATCAAATTAAAATTTGTATTATCTGCTTTAATATCAGCAGTTGTTTTTTTTGTAATAGTTAACCTGAGACATTATTAAAGTCACTTTATACATCCACACGGGTGTTCCAGTAATGAATCTGCGCACGCAATTAACATTAATACTCCCAACGGCCTCTTTATAATCCAACGCACAAAAAAGGAAGTAATAAAAACCCTTATTAATATAAATGTCCGCCCGAATTATGACTCCATCCTGCCTTTGGGCTTTACTTATTGTTAGTTCCACTCCCCAATTACTCGTTTACCTGTACGAGGTGTTTAGTACCTCCGCGATGTACTAATAGCGAGGCGACACGCTCCCTTGTCAATAAATCACGAAACAACAAAACAACGACAACTGCTCTCACTTTTCCCCGCTTTGTCTCTGTATATATATGCGTATATAACATATAAACACGAAACAACCGACTCTATAGTAAGGAATGAACGTAAGTACATACATTCTTACCGGCAGCAGTGGCGTACGTCGATCGTGGCCTCCGCATTTGAATTGGAAATGGAGATTTTGTCTCCGCCACTTGAGTAAACTGCCAAGACGGCTGTTGTTATTTCAGTCCATCCTTCTTGTGTTCGATCTCGTCATGAATTTCAAATTTCGTCTGGTTTACGTAGCAGGACGTTCCTTTGGGTTACACGTATTCGAATATAATAATAATAAAAGCCCGAGAGACTAGCCTTCACATTTAGCCCTCCTTAATACAAAAGAGAGAATTTATTTCACTCTGGCAATAGTATGGAAAATGTACACTGCTCCACAAAACTTACGTCACCTCAAAGCAGTAATTGTTAAAGCTACTCATCTGATATCGATTTTCACAACTAGGTAAACTTCTAATCTTTTTTTCCTTTAGTGGGAGGAAATCTACTCTGATAGTGTCGGATGCTGTGACAGGTGATAGTTCCAAAAAGGTGCTAACCCCAAAATTAAAAAGACACTGAAGGCAGTGCTATAATAATAATAAAAATTATAATAAAAACTAGCTAATGGGGCGAAGTTCAGTCACCAAAACCTGGTGACTGCTCTCCCACTTGACCCCTACATACGTACAACTGCCAAAAGAAAAAAACAAGGAATGTCACACAAAGATATGTGTATGCATACATAAAAATACAATTGTTGTTAATCCGACAGCTAAAGTACGAATAGCGCATAAGTGTTAAATAAGACAAACAAGTAAGTAATTATTGATTTTCAAACAAGAAACGATATAACCTTCTTCCGAAACTGGACCGATCAAGCGTCTTGAACTGTTCAGGTAGCTCGTTGTAATAATGTGCAACATTATAGGAAAACGATCGTTTAAAGAGCTCCATCCGATGAAAAGGTGGTGTAAGTAGGCCTTTATGTCGTAGGTTTAGAGTGTGCACGTCCGTTCTGAATGTTAATCTTTCAAATAAATAATGCGGCGATTGAGTTATAATGATATTGTGGTAAAAACGTAAGCAATTTCTGTCTATTAATCATATTAAGCCACTGCAACTCTTTCAGCTTATGACTTATATGGTCACACTTCCTAATACCAAATATCAACCGTAGACAAGAATTTTGAAGTTTTTGCAAACGATACTTGTCAGCTGAGTCTAACGCTAAACCATATACTACGTCACGGTAATTAACATGGCTGAGAATCAATGAATTCGCTAGAAGCACCTTCATACCCCGATGGAGCACGTGTTTTAACTGGTAAATATTCTTTAGTGTGGCATAGGCTTTCTGGGAGGCAGTGTGTAACTTGTTTTTTTAAAACGTAAGTCATTGTCTATCCAAAGCCCAAGGTTTTTTACTTCGTCTACAATGGTCAGCCTGATACCATTTATTTCTATAGCTATGTCTTTTAGTAAAACGGGTCGGTGTTGATTTTTGCAAAATAACATTACATATGACTTTAACGGATTAATCTGCAAGCACTGTTTGCGAGAGAACTCAGCTATATTCATTAAGTCTTGATTAATTAATTCACATGCCTCAGTAACCCCCAACGTACCAAATGACTTATACACCTGTGTATCATCTGCATAAAAATGAAACTTGCAATTTAAAATTTGTGAGTCTAGTTCTGAAGTGTACATGGTATACAACAACGGCCCCAAAATGGAACCCCGAGGTACACCGGCATCCACTGAAATAAAACTAGAAATTTTGTCCCGCGAACGCACTGTCTGGGATCTGTTAAGATAGTTACGCATCAACTGTTTACGAAAAAACAGGAATAAGAAATCGTCTAAATTCAAAATTGCAGCTATCTATACCGACAAATAACGAACAAAAACGCTTATTAAGGAACTAAAAAACCGAACTTCAAGAACCTCGTGAAGACTTATGAAGCATAATACCATATTTTACCATTTAGATTTTCGATTCAGAAACGAACGAAGTATGTCGCTACGTGTAGCTTTTGCGACAATTTATACACACGTTGTATAAAAAAATGATAACATAAACAGAAAATATTTACCCAAGCATTATGACGCTCCACCCACTTTATTCCAGTCAATATAATAATAGTCTTAAATCGTCTGATTTAATCTGCTCGCCTAACATAAACAAATATCCAATATTTTACCGTCACCCTATGGAAGGGGCCCATAATCAGCCCCTATGAACTTACCCCCCTGAACTACTACCAAATTAAATTCAAAATTCAGATCTTGATTGCTAGGAATATAAAAAGCCACACGCAGAGCTGAGGGTGGTAGGGGTTCTGCACCATTCGTTCTCCGTAGACTGTGGAGCTATTAAAATTTAGTAGTCCCATTGTAGCAACCGGAGGGCACACAGGCCTTAAATCGTTTAAACTACCGCCTCCCGCGTTCGAAAAATATTTAATTCTCTCACCCTTATTCCAGACGGACAAATCAACTCGGTTACGCCGATATATTGTAGCGAGTAATATGAATTTATGGGTTTCTAGCGAGTAGTTATTCGATTTAAAGATATAAACTAGGCGTGCAAACTTTATTTTTGTCCATAGGGATTCATTAAATTCAGATTCAATATTATTCCTCTGCATATCAAAGCAGCGGTTGAATTGGCAACAAATACGCTCGTAAATTTTTACATTAAATCGTATTTAAAGGCGTCTTCTCTGTGTTAAAATGTTTGTCAAGTAACTTGCTATACGGTAGTTTAAATTCTAAGCTATTATGTATAAATCAGAATTGTTTATATACATGCCACTGCGGGAGTTTGAATAATCAGATTATTTACAATTTAAATTTATTTAGATAAGTGCCATAGGCAAGCACTTCAACTGAATGCGTCATTCGTCAAATATACCCACACTTGATGATGAATGGTTTAAGTTCGGTTTGGCAGTAGGCAATGCGCATAATGTATGTATCCCTCTGATGTCCATAACGGGTGTACAGTCAATTGAACTTAATACACCCCTGCGAATTAACGACCTTTGCAATGCTTAGAATATATTAGTAAAACGTATTTCTACGCACTTATTTAAATTAAGGTATTAGTATGATATATGTCTTTTTTTCCAATAATAAAAATGCATTTAAATTTCTTACCGTATTTCGCTATAAGTTATGAATACGTTTTCTCAAATATGAATGCTGAAATGACAGTCGGCACATCTGTCAAAGTATTGCTTGTGCAAAAAGAAAATTAAGATCTGTAAAGTGAAATGATACTATTTAAAAGTTTGTTTAGACCAAGATATCATCTAAAATTTCTTTCGCTCATCGATATTATCTTTGACAGCTCTCAAATTTGCTAGTAGTTCTTTGATATATGTAAACATAATAATAATTTTGTGACTGCCGTAATGCTAAACAATTTTCTTTCCAAAATCAATTTCAATGAATTTGATAATAAAATTTGACAGCTATCATATCCGTCAAGTTATTTCTTGATATCAAAAGCAAAATAAAAATGCACACAATTTAGAATAGTACTACTTAAAATTTTGTTTTCGCGTCATATTTCATTGATGTAAGTATATAATTAAAAATTATTCATTTATTAAAAAAAATAATTTTTTTAAAATTATGTTGTAATATTGCTAAAGAGTTTGTTGCCGAAATTATTTTCAATGAATTGAGTCTATAGATTTTGACAGCTGTCATATCTGTAAAACTGTTTCTTGTTGTCAAGAAGAATATTGCACACTATATAGAATGATATTGCATAAAATTGTATTTTAACTTAGGATTTCATCGAGAATTTTTGTTTTACTCATTGTCTATATGTTTGACAGCTGTCGAATTTATCGGAATTTCCTTGATAGGTATACGCAAATTAAAAAATTCGTAGTTTCATTATTGTTATATTGCTAAATGGTCTGTTTTCGAAATTAATTCAGCTGATAGCTGTAATATCTGTCAAATTGTTTCTTGATGTCATGAAAAAAAAGTGTACACCGTATAGAATGATATTAGTTAAAGTTGTATTTTAGCCGAAGATTTTATAGAAAATTTGTTTTATTCGTTGTCTTCATGTGTGACAGCTGTCAAATTTATCAATATTGACCTGATATATGTAAATTAAAAAATTACCAGTTTCTTTATCGTGATATTGCTAAATGGTCTGTTTCCGAAATTAATTTCAATAAATCTAATCAATAGATATTGACAGCTGTCATATCTGTCAAACTGTTTCTTGATGTCAAGAAAAACATTGCATACTATATCGAATGATATTGCATAAAATTGTGTTTTAACTTAGGATTTCATCGAGAATTTTTGTTTTACTTGTTGTCTATATGTTTGACAGCTGTCGAATTTATCGGAATTTTCCTGATAGATACATGCAAATCAAAAAATTAATAGTTTCATTATTGTTATATTGCTAAATGGTCCGTTTTCTAAATTAATTTCAACTGACAGCTGTCATATCTGTCAAATTATTTCTTGATGTCATGAACAAAAAGTGTACACCGTATAGAATGATATTAGTTAAAGTTGTATTTTAGCTGAAGATTTTATAGAAAATTTGTTTTATTTGTTGTCTTCATGTTTGACAGCTGTCAAATTTATCGATATTGACCTGATATATGTAAATTAAAAAATTACCAGTTTCTTTATAATCGTGATATTGCTAAATGGTCTGTTTCCGAAATTAATTTCAATAAATCTAATCAATAGATATTGACAGCTGTCATATCTGTCAAACTGTTTCTTGATGTCAAGAAAAACATTGCATACTATATCGAATGATATTGCATAAAATTGTGTTTTAACTTAGGATTTCATCGAGAATTTTTGTTTTACTTGTTGTCTACATGTTTGATAGCTGTCGAATTTATCGGAATTTCCCTGAGAGGTACATGCAAATTAAAAAATTAATAGTTTCATTATTGTTATATTGCTAAATGGTCTGTTTTCGAAATTAATTTCAGCTGACAGCTGTCATATCTGTCAAATTGTTTCTTGATGTCAAGAGAAAAAGTGTACACCGTATAGAATATTAGTTAAAGTTGTATTTTAGCCAAAGATTTTATAGAAAATTTGTTTTATTTGTTGTCTACACGTTTGACAGCTGTCAAATTTATCAGTATTTACCTGATATTTACATGTAAATTAAAAATTTAGCAGTTTCATTATTTTGATATTGCTAAATGGTCTGTTTTCGAAATTAATTTCAATAAATCTAATCAATAGATGTTGACAGCTGTCATATCTGTAAAACTGTTTCTTGTTGTTAAGAAGAACATTGCACACTACATATAATGATATTGCATAAAATTGTGTTTTAACTTAGGATTTCATCGAGAATTTTTGTTTTACTTGTTGTCTATATGTGTGACAGCTGTCAAATTTATCAGCATTTCCCACACATGTAAATTAAAAATTTAATAGTTTCTGAAATTAATTTCAATAAATTTAAGCAATAGACATTAACAGGTTCATATTTGTCAAATTCTTTCTTGATGCCAAAAAAAAAAAAAACACCATATAGAATGATATTACATAAAGTTGTGTTTTAACTTAGGAATTTATCGAGAATTTGTTTTATTAGTTGCCCACACGTTTGACAGCTGTGGAATTTTTTTATTATTGTGATATTACTATAGAATTTGTTTCCGAAATAAATTTCAATAAATTTAGTCAGTAGATTTTGACAGTTGTCATATCTGTCAAATTGTACCTTGATTACAGGAAGTAAATTGTGCGCCATATGGAAATCAGATTATTTAAAATTTTATTTTACCATCTTATGTTGAATGCGTGTTATTGGTAAGTATTTTTTGATAGCTGTCAAAACTGCCATTATTTTCTCTACATCAACAATACTATCACGTTTTCAGTTCTCATTTTTTTGACATTCGATTTTTACTAAGCCCTATTTGATTATATCATCATTTAATTTTAATTTCGTTTCCATCGACTTTTGTTGATTAAAAAGAGTTAAAGAAGCAATAACAATTGTTTTATTTCAATAAATCAATCAGCAGCGATTTTAAGCGAACTTTCTTTCTCCCTGCAATCTCGTAACTGAAAGTATTTTTTTTAGAATATTTGCTAATCGAAGGAGGAGCTTGTTATTTCAAGAAAGTAATTTCCTGTGTCAAAAAAATATATATTGAAAATTCCAATAACGCTGAAAAATGCCGTCCCATTCAAATTTCCCTAGCGCTAGCGGGCCGCTTCTCGGACATTTTTTATTGATAAAATGATTCTGCTCTAACTTTTCGACGCGCGGAGACATGACAAAAGTTCAGAGATGGGGAATTTTATTGAAGGCGCAGAGCGTAAACGGGTGAGAAAAGACTGTCGTGTGATCTGCATCCCTGAATTGATGGGAAAAAATGAACGATATTAGGTTTCAACTAGTGAGAGACTTGATGGAACATTGTAAGGACGGTTTTTCATTAACACGCAGTAATAAATATGTTGTTAAACTAATCTTGCTGTTCTTAAAGTTCTACAAAAGAATTTACCCAATTAGTATGTTAAGTTGTTACTCCAAATTTTGTAAAATTAACAGATTAATTTAGTTAATTGACAAAAAGTGTTGCAAATAAATACAAGGATGTTACGAGTATTAACAAAATTCAATATAATACCCTAACAGCCAGTAATATTACATAGATATTTTTAAAAATATATTTTATAAATATTTTTCGTGAGAGGTTTTTGAATATATTTTTCATATTTTTTTCTAAATATAGATAAAATATACAATTAAAATATTTATTCCATATTTTAAAATTAATGTAAGCGCTATATTTTTTCTAAAATATTTGTAAAATATTTATATGAAAATTGAGATTTTCTATGCAATCTATTTAATTTGTCAAAATGAATAAAAATTGTTCTTGGTTATTTAAAATGTATAACGTCGATAACGAAAAGTTGAAACACACATAGAGTTGTCTAAATGGCAAGAACTTGTTCTTTCACACTCACCATACAAGTTAATAATCAATAATTCTGGCATCTTTTAAGGCATACTGAAGGTTTATCAAATTAATCACTATTTTTTAATTGAAGTGTTCTAAATAAAAAAGCAAACGTATTTATTATCATTTTATTTGAATAAGCCAATAAAAATAAAAATGCTCATTTTTAAGTCTAGCCTTGGCTGGCGCCAGGTACAACCCTATGGCTTTTTTCATATCTTCGGTAGTGGCGCTCTCATGGCGTTTCCTTGTGGCCTCTAAAACAATGCCAATTGTATTAGATCATACCATGAATAAAACATCGTACGACATTATCAACACCTACTAATACATTTGGAGCATTTACAATAATTGGAGTGGTAGCTACATTCCAATACTTACGATACTTATTTTTACTTTATTTCATAATATTTGAAAACATTCTACGTACAAACAATAAAACAACACAACGTATTCTAACCTTTATTTGAGGTTATGACGCTTATCTACCGAGATGAATCTCTTAAGCAAATCAACTAGCAATTTATCTGGAAGATGCAGTACATTATGATGCATAAAATTTCTACAAATTATATTATTAAACGATTTCTGTACATAGCGATATTGAGCATTCCAATTATCTTCTAAATGCCATGACATGTTCAAAGTTTTGCTTACCTCGTAGTCACCACAAAAACTAAAACACACCCCGCAACAATTAATTACACTGTTAACCCTAATCTGCCCTACTCGTATACTATTATAAACTATAACATGTAACGGACAAACGAATGAAAACGTTGATGGGACGCACGTGCGCGTATGCATTCTATGTATCTACTACATAGACGCATAAACAATACTAAATCATATAACACCGGCACCGTAATGAATAGAGGTGTTGTCTTGATGTTCGCAACTTACAAATATTACAAATAATATAATACAAAATGCAGATATATTAATAGAAAAGTTACAGCGCTCAACTTAGATACTAATTAAATCATATTAGATATATATTATCTAATTTAATCTTTAAACTATCATTTAAAATAGGTACATACCTACTTAATATGTATGCATATTTTACCCATTTTATATTATTCGTCCTACGCACCAAATGTACAAAAGCAAAAATTCAGTCTTTTTTTTTTATATATGAAATAAATATTTACAGATATACAAAGCAAAATATTCTTGCAGAGGTATGAAAAATATATTGAGAAAACATTTGCAATAAAATATTATTAATGCTACATAACATATATATTTTTTAAATGTTTTCCTAATATATTTTCTATAATATATTTTATGCATATTATATTAATATAAGTAATATTCAAGAAAGATTTAATATTTTTTAAATATTTATAAAATATGAAATAAATATAGTTGGTCACTGGGGTAAAGCTCATTTATGGCACAGTTTGTCGAATCAACCATTATTGTGTGTAAAAACTTTTTGTCACCGCTTAATTAAATTCATGCATTCGAAAATAGAATGTTTCTCCCTTTTTTATTTGACCCTCTGTATATTTACGAGTGGTAAACGAAAAGTCTGGCTGGGTCATGATTTATTTGGCGTAAATAAAAGAAAGCCCCGCGCTTCAGTTCTGATTTAAAGTTGGAGTCCGGGTAAAAGGAGAATCGCACAGACAGGAAGGGCAAACGCAGGCCGTATTCAAAGTCCCTGACGCATGCAGATTGCTTTTGTGAGTGAGTGCTCGGGAATTCAATGGAAAATTGTCGATTTTATGATATAATGGGCACATTACCCCTGCGGATGTTTCGCAGGCTTTCAATATGTACGTATTTATTTCGCCGTATTTAAAAGATATATATTTTCAAAATATCCTCAACGAAATGGTAACCCTTTTCCTATCCTATCCAGATGATAAGCGAATTGATAACTCGTAATGAAATGTCAGTAGCATTCGTTTCAACTTCCGCTCCGTCGAGTTATCCTGCGCGCGATTTCAATCGACTAAACTCAACGGGACTAGAGTTTCAATTTTAAAATTATTCCCATATAATCAGATACCGACTTATCCGATCCCCTAATAGGGTATATAAGGAGAGAGAAACCTGTTACAGACTAGGATCTCATTCAATTCGCGAATACAGCTTACGGAATACGCCACACAAATATACTGGGAGCCGTATATAGACAGGGACAGCCGGCACAATACGCACAGACGATGTAAGGTTGGGTATAAGAGATAGCGGGAGAATGAAGCGAAAAGCTGAATTATCTTCAGCCAATATCGTCGATGTCAGGGCATATCCAGCACAATACGTTCCAATCCCCGAGATCTGGATAGATAGTTCCATCCGCGTACTATCTGCGAGACAGAGGATGCGTATACAGGGTGGTTCAATGGGACGGAATTTCCACTGTATAACAAATTATGTGGAGAGCATCGTTCTATCATCCAATGATTTGAATAAACATTATTTAAAAACTTTCGCAAAATGTGGAGGTGCATTGTCATGCATGAACCACATACATGTTCTAATGTAAACAAAGCAGTCAGGTGTTTTTTTTTATGATGTGCTTTTGCCATGAACTCGTGTATCACGTAAAATAGTAGTACAAAGGTTAAATTTGTTTTAAAATAAACTTATTATGTTCGCAATAAAACTAATGTATGATTATTAACTTTATGTAGCGTGTTTCAAATCTATACGCTGCCATTGCAAACGTATGCATCCACTGCGAATAGCAAATGCACACTAAATGTAATCCCAACGTTCAAAGTGTAGCGACGACCGATGGTTCACCGGTATGCTAAATGAGTCAGGGCCGGACTCCAATAAAGAAAAATCATTTTCTCAGTACTCCGTGTACTTAGAGCCGTAATTTTTTGTATATAGGCATTGCTCATGTATATCTTTTACCCCTTTCTTTAAAAAGTGCTATACAATAGTAACCCTGTATAAGACAAAAGTAACAAAAATACTCCAAACTGTGGTACTGGTAATGCTGTAAACTTCACCTAAACCCCTCACCACAAGCTGCACTAAACTGTGCAGTTAGTGTTTAGTGGGACCTTATTCTTGAGTCGTGAGAACACGAACTTCGCACGACTTTCGTAGGAACAGAGGGCGTGGTTACAAGTTACAAGCACTAGAGTATTCCGTGGGTGAGAACGGTTGTTAGACAAAATGCATTCGATATGCCAGGCGCATAATTTGTCAAAAATGTTCGTTTAACAAAACAACTGACTCGAGTACTAATAGAACTGATCTGTTCATTTATGAATTCACCATCGGGGGCATCTGCTTAGTCAATAGGTATGTTAACACTTATGCAATTTAATGATGTAAGTTTTTAATATATATTTTATTAGGTATTTGTCGGTTTCCATTTTTATGGTCACGGAAAAGCATATTACTGCTGGTATTAGCCAAATCATATCTACGATGCTGTCATCAATTGTGTTTAGTATAATGTTTGAAGATTCAGCTCTGCTTGTTTCAACTGGATGCTTTTGTAGCTGAGCAGCTTTTGCCTTAGTGTTTTTCTTCGTATCCCGTCATATCTATGTAGGCTTTCACGGCCGGTGTAACTATAACTAACAGCTTCTTGCGGGTTTCGCCGTGAGTGTTCAGGATAACTGAACAGTTCAGTTATCCTGAAGAAGCTGTCAGTATGAACAGCGAAACGTCGAGCGAAAGTTTTGACACACAGCGAAACCCGCAAGAAGCTGTTAGTCTATGTAATATTCTTTGTAAATTATAAATAACACAAATATTACATTTTATATTGCTTTACGCCCATGGCACCAGTCTTTTATTATAGCCCCTTCTGGCATGGAATAAAATTGCAATAATTAAAAAAGAAAATCTGGCAACTGTTGGGTTTTCGTAAACGTAAAATCTCTTGTGAATTGCACGCCTTGCAAATTTGAGGTTTTGTTGCATAAACTCAACTAAGGCTTCCTTTTGAGTATTCTTCACTGCACCACTTGGTGGTTTGGACATTTTGCCTGATTTTGTTTAATAATTAGATTGATATGTAATATCACGTAATAAATTCACCACTGCAAATTTGACAAATAAATGTGCAATCGATCGTGTGAGAATTCTGTGAGAATCTAGACCTTGTTTGATTTCTTTTTCCTTATATTAACAACTCCAAACAGAGTCAAATATGGATTTTATCGAATGTGCAATCGTTTTGTAGAAGCGGGAAATTTCATATTGAGCAAATATTTTTAGAATGTATGTATGTATGTAATAGAAAGGTGGTGTTACATTGCGACCTAAAATATCTATTGTGTCCCTTATTCTTGCTGCTTTACAACTGGCCTTTCAATCCTACTCCTTTTAGAAAGTGTAGGATGTCAGAGGGCCCCAGTCTAGGTAAGTCTCCCTTTTCGATTTCACATGCACTCAGGTACAACGCCCTCGGGTTGCACAGTGCTACGCAGTTTGAGAGGAGGTGGATGGATGTTTCATCCTGTTCCCCACAAAATCTGCATTCAGGATCTTTTTCCAATCGAAGCTTACTCAGGTGTCCTTTCAGTCTACAATGGCCTGAAAGTATTCCTGTTAATATGCGAACATTGTTCTTACTCAGGTTGATGCATTCTGTAAACCTCTTCTGGTTATAAGTTCCCCAGAAGAATTTTACTTTGCCTCATTCCCTGGAGATTTTCCCAGTAACTGGATTTTCTCTGCTCCATTTCCATTTTTAGTTTCTTCAGTATTGTACTGCTACTTAACCCGCAAAAGGGTTCAGGCCCTACGAAAGGCATTCCAGCCCCTTTTTTTGCGAGGTTATCCGTTATTTCATTTCCTTCCACTCCTGTGTGACCCGGAACTCACAGGAGGGTTACTTTTTTCTTTGCCTAGCTCATTTAGTTTCCCTAGGCATTCCCAGACCATCTTGGAATTGATTTCATATGAGTTCAGCGCCTTGATGGCTGCTTGACTATCAGACACGATGATAACCTCCTACTTCCGATAGTTCCTATCCATAATGAACTGAACACATCTTCCATAGCGTGTATTTCGCCTGAAATATACTTGGGTATTTTCCCAAGCTTTCGAAATAGTAGTTCTAGGCCCATATATTCCTATTCCAGTTCCTTCTGCCGTTTTGGAGCCATCAGTGTACCATTTGATGGCATTTCTATTCAAGTTCAAGATGGTGTTATGATCCCACTCGCTCCTGTTACTTAGCTTTATGGTGAATTCTTTCACAAAGCTAAATTTTTTTAACATGTCACCCCTGGGCATATCCCTGGTTTGATCACCGTCAGGAGATTGAGGCCTATGCCTAATCATTCCTTCCTTGACCATTCTTAGTGCGGTTCTTTTCGCCACACCCTCTACTACTATGTGGAGGGGGGCAAGATCCAATACTACTTCAATAGCTGCTGTTGGGCAGGTTCTCATAGCCCCCGTTATGCATACACATGCTAATCTTTACACTTTCGAGTGGTTAATTCTCGCGGTGGCCAGATTAGTTCTTTTGCTCCATGCTACTGATGCATAGGTGATGATCGGTCTCACTATCGCCGTATACATCCAAGCAGTATTTTTGGGTTTGCATCCCAATTTTTCCCTGCAAAGTTTCTGCACCATCAGAGCTCTTTTGGCCTTGTTGGTTACTTCAAATTCATGTTTGTTCCATAGAAGTTTATTGTCTAGGGTAAGGCCTAGATATTTAACTTCTGCTCTCCATTCTATATTTTGCCCATCTAGTTTTATGGCTCTAAGATTGGATTTTCTTTTCCTGGTAAATGCTGCTAGGGTTGTCTTAGTGGGGAATATTTTTAGAAACAACGCGATAACGCGGATCGTGTAGGAGCAGTACTGGATTGCGTTATCGCTTAGTGTCAAGAATACGAGTTAGCGCCACCGAGAGAAGTGACCGTAGGATGTGATCGCTCCTTTTCCTACACGAACAACTCAGTTCTCTCGAGTTCAAGAATAGGGTCCCTGTTGTCCTTACCTGCAGTCATTAGGGTAATATGATCAGTACATAATGTAATCAATGCATCACAAAGAATGCTGGGGCAGAGGATATTGATAAATAAAGAAAACAGCACTGGACCTAAAAGCAAACCTTACAAGAATTACAAAATCTTACTGTATTCTCGATTCTGAAATTGACAGTCACATATTGCTCTCTCTATCTTGTAGAAAGGACTTAATCCATTCAAAGGCATAACCCCTAATTCCATAATTGAATAATGTCACGTGGGGCGTGCGACGGGAGGTAGCTCAGAGGTAACACAAATAATAATTACACCTACCTTGGGTTGCAAGGGCAGGAATCAACCAAAAGATCAATAAATTCAGCTCCTTATTAACAAAGATTCCAAGAGAAATACCTCGTGGAGTCTCATATCTGAGAGCCTCCTGGCGGAGTGTCTCCTTTACAGAGAGTCCCCATTTACTATAATTACAACAATTATATAGCTTATCCCCACTCTTGAAGGCCGATTCGTGGCTATATCTTATCTAATAGAATAATAGCATGGTTCACACAGTCAAAAGCTTTACTTAGATCTAGGAACATGCCTACAAGAGAAGACCCTGCTTCCAAAGATGTAACAACAGAGTTATAAAAACATATGGGAGCGGTGGACGTTGATTAGCCTTTCCTGTAAACATGTTAACTGTTACATAGTACATTATTTTTAATTAAGAACTTGTCTAGTCTGTTTATGAAACAATATCCAAATATTTGAAAAAAACACGATGTTACGGCAATAGGTAGGTAATTTTCTAGACAAAACTTATTACCTTTTTTATAAACCGCCCTAACAGCCAGAAATATTACACAGACATTTTTAAAAATATATTTATTTTTCGTGAGAGGTTTTTGAATATATTTTTCATATTTTTTTCTAAATGTAGTTAAAATATTCAATTAAAATATTTATTCCATATTTTAAAATTAATGTAAGCGCTATATTTTTCTATTTTTTTAATTGAAGTGTTCTAAATAAAAAACAAACGTATTTATTATCATTTTATTTGAATAAGTCAATAAAAATGAAAAATACTCATTTTTGAGTCTAGCCTTGGCTGGTGCCAGGTACAACCCTATGGCTTTTTTCATATCTTCGGGTAGTGGCGCTCTTATGGCGTTTCCTTGTGGCCTCTAAAACAATGCCAACTGTATTAGATCATACCATGAATAAAACATCGTACAACATTATCAACACCTACTAATACATTTGGAGTATTTACAATAATTGGAGTGGTAGCTCCATTCTAATACTTACGATACTTATTTTTACTTTATTTCATAATATTGAAAACATTCTACGTACAAACATAAAACAACACAACGTATTCTAACCTCTATTTGAAGTTATGACGCTTATCTACCGAGATGAATCTCTTAAGCAAATCAACTAGCAATTTATCTGGTAGATGCAATACATATATGATGCATAAAATTCTCACAATTATATTATTAAACGATTTCTGTACATAGCGATATTGAGCATTCCAATTATCTTATAAATGCCATGACATGTTCAAAGTTTTGCTTACCTCGTAGTCATCACAAAAACTAAAACACACCTCGCAACAATTAATTACACAGTTAACCCTAATCTGCCCTAATCGCATACTATTATAAATGTAACGGACAAACGAATGAAAACGATGATACGCACGTGCGCGTATGCATTCTATGTACCTAATCCATAGACGCATAAACAATACTAAATCATATAACACCGGCACCGTAATGAATAGAGGTGTTGTGTTGACGTTCGCAACTTACAAATATTACAAATAATATAATACAAAACGCAGATATATTAATAGAAAAGTTACAGCGCTCAACTTAGATACTAATTAAATCATATTAGATATATATATCTAATTTAATCTTTAAACTATCATTTTTAAATAGTACATACCTACTTAATATGTATGCATATTTTACCATTTTATATTATTCGTCCTACGCACCAAACGTACAAAAGCAAAAATTCAATCTTTTTTATATGAAATAAATATTTACAGAATCAAAGCAAAATATTCTTGCAGAGTTATGAAAAATATATTGAGAAAACATTTGAAATAAAATATTATTAATGCTACCTAACATATTTATTTTTTAAATGTTTTCCTAATATATTTTCTATAATATATTTTATGCATATTATATTAATATAACTAATATTCAAGAAAGATTTAGTATTTTTTAAATATTTATAAAATATGAAATAAATATAGTTGGTCACTGGGGTCGTTCTGTTCCTTACAGTTAAAATTAATTATCAAATACATATTCTTAATGGTAATTAAACACATCCAGAATGGCCTTGTTTGCTTTAAATATATTAAGCGTCTTGAGGAAATTAATATTAAAGTCGGTTATGCATTCGTATCATTCATAATTAAACATTAAATTTTTCTTTCAGGGTGCAAGGAAGCAAGAACATTGATAAATAAAAGTTCGTTGAATCTTTTATTACTTTGCTTACATGTAATTTAGTCCTTTTATTTATTCCTCTTTCACGAAATGGCAACCGTATTTAGCTTAATAGATATAACCAATTTGTATACTTAAAAAATACCAATATATCATCAAAAGCAATTTACATATTCAAATAATACCTCCCCAATTCGCCATTAAGACCAAACACGATACCCTCATTACTATCATAATAATTATAGGGTATTTCACTTTTAGCTTAAGTAATTTTATGAATCTGCTCGCGTCCTAATGGACTTTCAATCTTACATCCTCTATAATTTCGCCCCTTATAACCATTTACTTTCAGGGTTGAAATGAAGATTTATCGTTCATTCAGACAGTTCCGCAACTACCAATTCTATATTGTGGCATCGTAATATAATGGCTAATTAAGTCAGGTATAATAAACAGAGAGGAGGTTGAGTATGTGTTGGTAGTAGCGAGTGTAATTTGAATGTAAAGTACCAAATTTGCGGATTTTATTCCAGTGGAATAAGTTGCAATCGTGGAGGGGTGCCGCAGGATTCCAATCTTGGACCTCTTCTCTCTATAACGAATGGTGTAGTTAATAAATTGCGTTGTGTGACGGTCTAATTCGTATTGTATATAGGGTAGAATTGTAGTTTCATGAATAGATGTTATCTGTTACCAATTACGGCTCTTAGTTATTGCGGAAGCGCTTTTAATTAATCGTCCCTGGTTTTCGGAAAGCCATCAATTCCCTCCTGGAAATTGTTTATTCATCAATTATAATTCACTCTCCATCTCTCAACGTTTTCCCATTATTACGCGGCAAAGTTTTAATACCGTATTCACGTTCACATCGATAATAGGTATGCATGTAGGGCGAATAGGTCCAGTTATAACTATTAATAACTATCCGCGTCATAAATCTTTCGTAAGACAAGCGGTAATTAGCTCCTTAAAAATTATAGGCCCGCATTATAAACATGTCAATATTAGTAATGCTTTATTATTTTCCAACGTGTATATGCCGGACCAGAGGAAATATCGGGTAATTATATCTATTTCGGTCCTGCTTTCTGATGTGTAAATATTGCCACTATTATATTCATTCACCCTACTTTATTTATAGTTAGAGGAAGTGTACCTTATCTCGATAGATGTGGTACATATCTATCAGATAAAATGCAGGTGTTTGTTTTTTGCCGTGGAAATTAATAAGCGTTTTCAGGAACACTTAAAGGAGATATTTATCTTGGGGTTGTAATTATGGATTGTCGGTTATGTCTATGGTGAAGAATTAAAGGAAAAGCCAGGTGAAGGGATCTGTCATGTATGATTGAAAATATTAAACTTCGTAAGTGCAAATTAATGAATTATTTTCATTTTCACCATCATGTATATATTTAAATCAAAATCTTTTAAACTGGTATTTTGGTCGATCTTAGGAGAAAATTAACTACGTTATCTCTTTCGATTTTTTTTTTATTGGTTGCAACATCGATTAAAATATTAATTTAAAAAGTTTGATTTAAATAGGTGTAAATTATAAAAAAAAGTCTTATTAGATCCCCAGTGACCAAGTATATTCATTTCATATTTTATAAATATTTAAAAAATATTAAATCTTTCTTGAATATTAGTTATATTAATATAATATGCATAAAATATATTATAGAAAATATATTAGGAAAACATTTAAAAAATATATATGTTGCGTAGCACTAATAATATTTTATTGTAAATGTTTTCTCAATATATTTTTTATAACTCTGTAAGAATATTTTGCTTTGTATTTCTGTAAATATTTATTTCATATAAAAAAAAAAAGATTGAATTTTTGCTTTAGTACATTTGGTGCGTAGGACGAATAATACAAAATGGGTAAAATATGCATACATATTAAGTAGGTATGTACCTATTTAAAATGATAGTTTAAAGATTAAATTAGATAATATATAACTAATATGATTTAATTAGTGTCTAAATTGAAATTTTCTATTAATATATCTGCGTTTTGTATTATATTATTTGTAATATTTGTAAGTTGCGAACGTCAACACAACACCTCTATTCATTACGGTGCCGGTGTTATATGATTTAGTATTGTTTATGCGTCTATGGATTAGGTACATAGAATGCATACGCGTACATGCGCATCATCAACGTTTTCATTCGTTTGTCCGTTACATGTTATAGTTTATAATAGTATACGATTAGGGCAGATTAGGGTTAACTGTGTAATTAATTGTTGCGGGATGTGTTTTAGTTTTTGTGGTGACTACGAGGTAAGCAAAACTTTGAACATGTCGTGGCATTTATAAGATAATTGGAATACTCAATATCGTTATGTACAGAAATCGTTTAATAATATAATTGTAGGAATTTTATGCATCATATATGTACTGCATCAACCAGATAAATTGCTAGTTGATTTGCTTAAGAGATTCATCTCGGTAGATAAGCGTCATAACCTCAAATAAAGGTTAGAATACGTTGTGTTGTTTTATTGTTTGTACGTAGAATGTTTTCAAATATTATGAAATAAAGTAAAAATAAGGATTTTTAGTATTAGAATGTAGCTACCACTCCAATTATTGTGAATGCTCCAAATATATTAGTAGGTGTTGATAATGTTGTACGATGTTTTATTCATGGTATGATCTAATACAATTAGCATTGTTTTAGAAGCCACAAGGAAACGCACCATGAGAGCGCCACTACCGAAGATATGAAAAAAGCCATAGGGTTGTACCTGGCACCAGCCAAGACTAGACTTAAAAATGAGCATTTTTCATTTTTATTGACTTATTCAAATAAAATGATAATAAATTCGTTTGTTTTTTTATTTAGAACACTTCAATTAAAAAATAGTGATTAATTCGATAAACCTTCAATATGCCTTAAAAGATGCCAGAATTATTGATTATTAACTTGTATGGTGAGTGTGAAAAAACAAGTTCTTGCCTTTTAGACAACTCTATGTATGTTTCAACTTTTCGTTATCGACGTTATACATTCTAAATAACCAAGAACAATTTTAGTTCATTTTGACAAATTAAACAGATTGCATAAAAAAAATCTCAATTTTCATATAAATATTTTACAATATTTTGGAAAAAATATAGCGCTTACATTAATTTTAATATGGAATAAATATTTAATTGAATATTTATCTATATTTAGAAAAAAATATGAAAAATATATTCAAAAACCTCTCACGAAAATATTTATAAAATATATTTTTATAAATATCTATGTAATATTTCTGGCTGTTAGGGTAGATACAGAACCGTATCACACACCCTCAAGTGTTCATATTTATATCCATGGTAATTTTAATTTGAAGAGAGTATTAATGATATAAGCATTATGATCAAGATGTGATAGTATGACATTACTTCCCCTTTTTTTTATATTATATTAGAAATATTTGCTTAATCATAGAATTCCTTCAATTTAATTAGTGAATATGGGTAGCATACACCTGATTCTTCAACTACTTCTGCCACATGATTTTGTTCTAGCTAAGCTTAAAAGGTGGTTAGAATACTATCGCTTCGCTGTGATTTCATCAGGTATATGATAATTTTAATTATTTGCTGGAACTACTGGAAGAGCAATTTTAATCGCTGGGATGTCATTATATAGCCCTAGTTTGTTCTCTTTTTTTTTGCTCGCCGCTGATGCTGATGCTTTCAGTGATTTAGCGCAGACAGTGTGCCGCAGGGTGCTATTTATCTACCTTGCGTAGTCGTACTCGAAACGAGATTGCTTGGATATTAAAATAGTCGTAAAATATGTTTGGCGGACTTGAGATAAAACTAAAATTAAGAAAATAAAATCTCTTTCGCTCGTGGCGCTAATTAAATACGACAAGCGTTAGACGGGTTATAATAATATTGTAAAATGGAATGCCGAGAACTTGATTAGATTCTATCTCGGTAGCATAGGTCGCAACATGTTAAATCGCTCCGAGATATTGCAGACGAGGATAGAGAAAGAAAAAAAATATTAAACGATGAATTATCTGTGATAATATAAATCAGATAGCACCACTTGCCTTATATACATAGAAGCAGGGAATCCTTTATCTTTTCAAACTATAGGAAACTTAGCAAATCGCATCCACATCATAATTTTCAACTTTGCTTTACTTATATATAGTAGATACCAGATATAATTTAAGTATTTCCCATTCCCTGCGCTCTAAAACAATATTAAACGCAGATGTTTGCAACCGGGAGTTAGTTAAAGTTAGCGAGTTGCGGAAATAAGTTAAGGAAAAGATTTTATACGCTTAGGAAGCGGTGCCGAAGTTTGGCACGTGGATATTTTAGTAAACTTTGCCGTCTGAGGATTCCGGAAAGAAAAAAAAGGGACTAAAAAGGAATAGAAAAAAGTTAAGGACGCGATGGAAGATGTTAATTTTATTTTGATATAAATAATTTTCGTTACGTGATAACACCCCTAACAGCCAGAAATATTACATAGATATTTTTAAAAATATATTTTATAAATATTTCTCGTGAGAGGTTTTTGAATATATTTTTCATATTTTTTTCTAAATATAGATAAAATATTCAATTAAAATATTTATTCCATATTTTAAAATTAATGTAAGCGCAATATTTTTTCTAAAATATTTGTAAAATATTATTTATATAAAAATTGAGATTTTTTATGCAATCTATTTAATTTGTCAAATGAACTAAAATTGTTCTTGGTTATTTAGAATGTATAACGTCGATAACGAAAAGTTGAAACATACATAGAGTTGTCTAAAAGGCAAGAACCTGTTTTTTCACACTCACCATACAAGTTAATAATCAATAATTCTGGCATCTTTTAAGGCATACTGAAGGATTATCAAATTAATCACTATTTTTTAATTGAAGTGTTCTAAACAAAAAAAACAAACGTATTTATTATCATTTTATTTGAGTAAGCCAATAAAAATGAAAAATACTCATTTTTAAGTCTAGCCTTGACTGGTGCCAGGTACAACTCTATTATGGCTTTTTTCATATATTCGGTAGTGGCGCTCTCATGGCGTTTCCTTGTGGCCTCTAAAACAATGCTAATTGTATTAGATTATACCATGAATAAAACATCGTACAACATTATCAACACCTACTAATACATTTGGAGCATTTACAATAATTGGAATGGTAGCTACATTCTAATACTTATGATACTTATTTTTACTTTATTTCATAATATTTGAAAACATTCTACGTACAAACAATAAAACAACACGACGTATTCTAACCTCTATTTGAGGTTATGACCCTTATCTACCGAGATGAATCTCTTAAGCAAATCAACTAGTAATTTATCTGGTAGATGCAGTACATATGTGACGCATAAAATTCCTACAATTATATTATTACACGATTTCTGTACATAGCGATATTGAGCATTCCAATTATCTTATAAATGCCATGACATGTTCAAAGTTTTGCTTACCTTGCAGTCACCACAAAAACTAAAACACACCCCACAACAATTAATTACGCAGTTAACCCTAATCTGCCCTAATCGTATACTATTATAAACTATAACATGTAACGGACAAACGAATGAAAACGTTGATGATACGCACGTGCGCGTATGTATTCCATGTACCTAATAGACGCATAAACAATACTAAATCATATAACACCGGCACCGTATTGAATAGAGGTGTTGTGTTGACGTTCGCAACTTACAAATATTACAAATAATATAATACAAAACGCAGATATATTAATAGAAAAGTTACAGCGCTCAGCTTAGATACTAAATAAATCATATTAGGTATATATTATCTAATTTAGTCTTCTATCATTTTAAATAGGTACATACCTACTTAATATGTATGCATATTTTACCCATTTTATATTATTCGTCCTACGCACCAATAGTACAAAAGCAAAAATTCAATCTTTTTTTTTATATGAAATAAATATTTACAGAAATACAAAGCAAAATATTCTTGCAGAGTTATGAAAAATATATTGAGAAAACATTTGCAATAAAATATTATTAATCCTACATAACATATATATTTTTTAAATGTTTTCCTAATATATTTTCTATAATATATTTTATGCATATTATATTAATATAACTAATATTCAAGAAAGATTTAATATTTTTTAAATATTTATAAAATATGAAATAAATATAGTTGGTCACTGGGGACAGTAAGAAAAATGTAGTTATTAGTGAAAATCATAAGGAAGTTAAATAACTTAGATTGCAGTGTTGGAGGTCGGCAGGTGTAAAAAGTCATTAATTTTTCATATTTATATACAAATAGAATCAGATTGTTAAGATAAATAAATACATCAAGATATCTCATCTAATTCCTCCGTTGGAACGAATTATATTAATGTATTTTACCTGTGTGGTCTACACACATGCCGAGCACACAAAAAACTATACACAATTCTGATCTAATTATCTCATTACATCCCTAACTTTGTTATCGCCATATATCCTTATCCTACAGCCCTTTAAATAGCTACAATTTAATTCCAATAATTCAGTAATCGTCCGGCGTAATTAACCTATATATACGCCAGTTAATAAAGCACAACGAATTACATTTTAACCTCGTGGAAGTAAATTAGAATAAATGAGGTTTCTTTCCTGCCTTTTTATATACTTACGTAGGTACCAGACGTTAAAATACGTATGCGATATTATTCGATTATCGCGTGTAAGATCCATTGATATGCCTCCCGAAATGACTTAATTCAAAGTTAATCAATCAACTTGACGTCAGTCTGTGTGGCGTTGTTCTACGTGCAGCCTTGTCAGGTGAAATAGTTTGTTCGTATTGGACATGTAATACTGTATTTATGCGGGAAATATGGCTGTGAAAAATATCGTAAATTCGGATACCTTGGACTCTTTTGGAATTTAAGTTATGATATTATTTAGCTCGTAAAAACGATCCCATCAGAGGCCATTTTCTTCTTCTGAATCTTTGCAGAAACAAAAACAAAGTTACTTACAAGATAACTGAATAAGCTTATGTCTACTATTGAAGTACCATTGCGTCTTAAGCGATATCGCTATTTCAAATCACCCCAACTTAATTAGGCAGTCTTATAGTTTTAGGGTGGTGCCAGAATAAAAATTTGAAAAATGTCACACTAATATTGACAAATTTACTCTATATTAATGTACTTTGAAGGAAAAGATATGGATTTATATATTGGGATTAATACTACTTGTTTGTAACCATACTACTTCTGTTCGAAGGTAACTTAACAGTCCCCAGTGACCAACTATATTTATTTCATATTTTATAAATATTTAAAAAATATTAAATCTTTCTTGAATATTAGTTATATTAATATAATATGCATAAAATATATTATAGAAAATATATTAGGAAAACATTTAAAAAATATATATGTTATGTAGGATTAATAATATTTTATTGCAAATGTTTTCTCAATATATTTTTCATAACTCTGCAAGAATATGTTGCTTTGTATTTCTGTAAATATTTATTTTATATAAAAAAAAGATTGAATTTTTGCTTTAGTACATTTGGTGCGTAGGACGAATAATATAAAATGGGTAAAATATGCATACATATTAAGTAGGTACGTACCTATTTAAAATGATAGTTTAAAGATTAAATTAGATAATATATATCTAATATGATTTAATTAGTATCTAAGTTGAGCTCTGTAACTTTTCTATTAATATATCTGCGTTTTGTATTATATTATTTGTAATATTTGTAAGTTGCGAACGTCAACACAACACCTCTATTCATTACGGTGCCGGTGTTATATGATTTAGTATTGTTTATGCGTCTATGTATTAGGTACATAGAATGCATACGCGCACGTGCGTATCAACGTTTTCATTCGTTTGTCCGTTACATGTTATAGTTTATAATAGTATACGATTAGGGCAGATTAGGGTTAACTGTGTAATTAATTGTTGCGGGGTGTTTTAGTTTTTGTGGTGACTACGAGGTAAGCAAAACTTTGAACATGTCATGGCATTTATAAGATAATTGGAATGCTCAATATCGCTATGTACAGAAATCGTTTAATAACATAATTGTAGGAATTTTATGCATCATATATGTACTGCATCTACCAGATAAATTGCTAGTTGATTTGCTTAGGAGATTCATCTCGGTAGATAAGCGTCATAACCTCAAATAGAGGTTAGAATACGTTGTGTTGTTTTATTGTTTGTACTTAGAATGTTTTCAAATATTATGAAATAAAGTAAAAATAAGTATCGTAAGTATTAGAATGTAGCTACCACTCCAATTATTGTAAATGCTCCAAATGTATTAGTAGGTGTTAATAATGTTGTACGATGTTTTATTCATGGTATGATCTAATACAATTGGTATTATTTTAGAGGCCACAAGGAAACGCCATGAGAGCGCCACTACCGAAGATATGAAAAAAGCCATAGAGTTGTACCTGGCAGCAGCCAAGGCTAGACTTAAAAATGAGTATTTTTCATTTTTATTGGCTTATTCAAATATAATGATAATAAATACGTTTGTTTTTTATTTAGAACACTTCAATTAAAAAATAGTGATTAATTTGATAAACCTTCAGTATGTCTTAAAAGATGCCAGAATTATTGATTATTAACTTGTATGGTGAGTGTGAAAATACAAGTTCTTGCCTTTTAGACGACTCTATGTATGTTTCAACTTTTCGTTATCGACGTTATACATTCTAAATAACCAAGAACAATTTTAGTTTATTTTGACAAATTAAATAGATTGCATAAAAAATCTCAATTTTCATATAAATATGTTACTAATATTTTAGAAAAAATATAGCGCTTACATTAATTTTAAAATATGGAATAAATATTTTAGTTGAATATTTTGTCTATATTTAGAAAAAAATATAAAAAATGTATTCAAAAACCTGTCACGAAAAATATTTATAAAATATATTTTTAAAAATATCTATGTAATTTTTCTGGCTGTTAGGGGTGTATCCAAAACATCTTCGCTCTTGCAAAATTGTGCTGTAATAAATTTGTCCACCCAAAAGAATTCCCAAAAAATTATAATTTCGTAAATGATTTAAACCTAATTAATATTATGTTATGTTTTCCATCAATGTTTGTTATCTTTCCTCATCTTTGCACGCTTCTCTTTCCCATATAACCCGGACGAGTTTGTGTTTCGGTAATTATCAACTCTGCTTTTCATATTATTAATCTGAAAACAGGCAGTGATGTCGTAATTATAAGAGGCACCTGTCGTTTGAAGCGGTGTTGCTCGGGGTCCCCTCACCGGCCGTCTGTAAAATATCGAAGCAAAGTAATTAACAGGAAGGAATTTATTACGCGGTACAAGGCAGGATCGAAAAAAAAAAATTAAAAGGTTTTTGCAAAATTTCTTTTCTCATTACGCCGACGGGCGCCATATTTTGGGAATGTGTTAATTAATTACAAATTTCACTGCAGAGTTCTTACGTAAGACAAAGAATTGGAACACGGAATTCATACACCTGGTGTAGAATAATTATTTCCAGTTCACTAATGAATAAACAAAATTTATTCTTACCGCAACATTATATTGAGTGAGACTATTTTAGTTTAAAATATTTATTGGGGTAAACAAAGCTGGTTTAAACATTAATCTTTCAGAAGTAAAATTCTTGTCGATGTCAAAATCATGATAAGTACAGGATGGTGTATCTGGAAAAAGATTCACACCTATTTCCATTAGGTAATTTAAATTTGTAGTACTTAAGTAAGAAACACTAATTCACATAGTTTGACATTCACCTAAAATTTTTACTGAATGATTTTATTAAATATGGTATATGTGGATTTTTTTATTAATAAAAATATATCCACTACCTGATGGGAACTTGCAAACTGTTTTGATAACTAAATTTATATGGAATCAAGAAGTTTTATTTTCAATTTTTAAATCAGAGGTTAACAAATTGATTTTGTAGATATGTTAAGAAATAAGCCAGTTTTCTAATTTCAATTTTTTTCCATATTATCACTGTTAATGATTTCTATGTGTGTGTTAATTAATTTACTACACTGTAAAAAAAAGTTGCAGTAAAATTACATGTAAAATCGTTGGTAACAAAGTTGCCTACAATTTTACAGGTAAATTTGCTTCATAAGGTAAAATTTCCACCATCTAGTAAATTTCACATGCTGATGTGTTTTTCAAAGATTGCACTCTAAAATTCGTATGTAATATTTACATGAACTATATATTTATCGAACACTGAAGTAATTTTCATAAGTATTTTTATAAAGAGAGCAAGCAACTTACCTAGTTCTTTTATAGCACCTAATAGGTCATACTGAATCGCTCAACCAGGGATCAAGAATGAACACGCTTACGCGAAACCTACGATTGTTTGTGACGTACATGATATCATTGAGCCAATAATAAGTTCGACAAACGAATAGAATTACCTACGCGCACAGATAAATAATCCAATAACCAATCACATTTCGTATTTTCCATGATATCTACAGTTTTACCCGAAAATTCAAGTAAAAACAAATAAATATAAAAGATCCTCATATTTTTACAGCAAAATTAATAGTTCACTGGTAAAATTACTTTTGCAGTGCACTAAAATACCCCCAAAAAAAATGTCAATTTTACACTTTTAAGTAAATTTGGAGAGTAAACACAAAATTGTACATGTTCTTTCCTGTGTTTTCCTTTTGAATTTTTATTACATCTTAAACTTACATGAAAAAGCTGTAAATTTTACCGAAATTTCTTTTTCCATGTTAAATATCCTAGAAAAAAAACATGTAAAACAAAATTTACATGATTTATTGTGGTAAATTCACAACGTTATTACATGTAATATTCCTGATTTACCATGGCAAAATTACTGTAATTTTTTACAGTGTCTGAGAATATCTGGTGATTTCATCGCCAAATGCTGGTTTAATAATTTTGTCACAAGAGAGATCAGTTGTGTATCGCAAGAATATTTAAAATATTTAATATTAATTATATTGTTAAAATTTCTATTTGGTTGTTAATGGAAGATAAATATACTTTTTTATCATAATAAATGAACCGGTAGCGTTTTTATTTTCGTACATATCAACTTTGGTGCCATTTGTATACATGATTATTAGAGTTGATTCTAAACCAGGTAATCGAAGTAATTACTAATAGAATCGACCTATTTGGGTATATTAGATAGAGCAATGTAGGGGGTAGATATTTTCTTCCTTCATTGCAAATACACAACAAAAGTGGTATCGTGTACCATAATACTATCCAATAGAAGCACAAATATTCCACAAAAGGTTTGCTACACATTGCTATACCACCATATAAGGAAACATCTTTATATTCATTCACCGTCACCTCAATACAATAAGAGATTGATGATTGATATTAGCAGATGGTGCCAATTGATATTATGGTTTCTTGACACCCGAACACAAATTAAAATTTTTCTTCAAATTGAACACAAACACTTCCTTGTATATAACACCAAAAGTGCTTAATAAGAAGCTAGAAGATATAAAATCATTTGTGGTGTCGACTTCATACATTGACCTACAACATTCGTACACCTCTTGAAATCCACCTAAGGATAACAATATAAACAGCTTGCCGCGTGATAGATACAGATGAATCGAATTCCGCCGTTGGTAAATCAAAGCGAAGAATGAGTTTGCCGAATACCTCCGATGCATCGCTTTTCCATACTAAATCGTTCAGAGATCATTGTTGTTATCCCTAAGATCGATTCCGTTGCGATGGATTATTCTTTTATTCGTCGAACGCGGTTCAACATTCTCTCCAACAATGGCTCTTGCGTCACTTCTCACATCAGTCGCCAGCGATAATTGATTTTTATTATTTAGTGTAAATAATTAGCTATCGCCCGTGTATGCGGACGTCATATGGCTTGCGGCTTCGATATAACGCGAATATAATAACATGTTAGGTGGTGATATAGCCTAACAAGCGAAGTGAAAAGAAGCCTTGGTCCGCTATGTTATGTACTACTACAGCTCGCCTTGTAACTTTCAACGCGTCCTGTCCAGCATGAGAAGTAAAAAATAGTTCTAGTTGAGGCGATTCGGAGAAGTGTACGCGCGTGTAGAGATAAGCCAGAATCTTCGTTTGTAAATCTAAAGCGACGGCTTTTGAATTTTGGGTCTGCGGTTAGAGGAAGTGTGACTGGTCAATCTTGAGGTGTTATCAGGGAGATTCAATTTTATATTCAGTACGTGTACAACACTCGCATATGTGTGTATATGTATGTACTACAACATAAGCCTAACAACTGCTTGTGTGCAGTGAATATTAAATGATTTAAGCTTGCCCGTTTGCCGATAATTCAGCTTGAAGTTGTGTTGTCGATACACTATTAAAGGTGAACAGATATCCTTCTCTGTTAAGTTTTTAATTAACTGTATATCTTTATTGATAAATCTATTTTATATTTTGCGTCGCCATGAAATTAGGAAAAATTCAATTGAAATTATTTTTTCTACATATATAGGTCATAGCCAACTACGCTTAACCCCAAAGTTTCAAAATCGAGATATAATTGCAGAGTTGTATTGTATTGTATGTGAATAGAAGGGTGGTGTTACACTGCGACCTAAAAGATCTATTGTGTCCTCTATTCTTGCTGCTTTACAGCTGGCCTTCCAATCCTATTCCTTTTAGAAAGTGTAGGATGTCAGAGGGCCCCAGTCTAGGTAAGTCTCCCTCTTCGATTTCACATGCTCCCAGGTGCAATGCCCTCGAGTTGCACAATGCTACGCAGTTTGAGAGGAGGTGGATGGGTGTTTCATCCTGTTCACCACAGAATCTGCATTCAGGATCTTTTTCCAATCCAAGCTTACTCAGGTGTCCTTTCAGTCTACAATGGCCTGAAAGTATTCCTGTTAAAATGCGAACATTGTTCTTACTCAGGTTGATGCATTCTGTAAACCTCTTCTGGTTATAAGTTCCCAGAAGAATTTTACTTTGCCTTATTCCCTGGAGATTTTCCCAATAACTGGATTTTCTCTGCTCCATTTCTATTTTTAGTTTCTTCAGTATTGTACTGCTACTTAACCCGCAGAAGGGTTCAGGCCCTATAAAAGGCATTCCAGCCCCTTCTTTTTGCGAGGTTATCCGTTATTTCGTTTCCTTCCACTCCTGTGTGACCCGGAACCCACAGGAGGGTTACTTTATTTCTTTTGCCTAGCTCATTTAGTTTCCCTAGGCATTCCCAGACCATCTTGGAGCTGATTTCATATGAGCTCAGCGCCTTGATGGCTGCTTGACTATCAGACATGATGATAATCTCCTGCTTCCGATAGTTCCTATCCATATTGAACTGAACACATCTTCCAATAGCGTGTATTTCCGCCTGAAAAATACTTGGGTATTTTCCCAAGCTTTCGAAATATGTAGTTCTAGGCCCATATATTCCTATTCCAGTTCCTTCTGCCGTTTTGGAGCCATCAGTATACCATTTGATGGCATTTCTATTCAAGTTCAAGATGGTGTTATGATCCCACTCGCTCCTGTTACTTAGCTTTATTAATTGCAGAGTTAAGCTACGGTCTATGCAGAGCAGAATCCGCATGCCAAAGACGCGCTGCTGAATGCGCATCCGAATTGGGCATTAACCGTGGTCTATTTACAATGCGCATTGCATGCCGTTTGTTGTTGTATTTAATTTTTTATTACCGTTGCTAGAGTAGTTTGGAACAGTCAACTATTAAAATGGCGAAAAGAAATATGTTATTGACAGCCATGCTTTTTGAAGAACAGGAAGATGATAAAGAGTTATTATTATTGTCAATATTAGATAATCGGTATTACCGTAGCAACTTATTAAAAAGAAGAAACATTGACGGCACTTTCAATGTTTTAATCCAAAATCACTTAAAGAATGATGACATAAAGTTTAAAGAATATTTTAGATTAAACCAAACTCAGTTTCAAGAGGTGTTAAATTTAATAACCCCAGAAATTGAAAAACAACTAAATAACATCGTGCAACAACTCATAAGTGCATATGAAAAGCTAGCAATAACTCTAAGGTAAGTAAATTAGTAAATAAACAATTTTCATCGAACATTTATTACAGTGGTTTACAAATTGAAATAATTTTCATGATTTACTACTGAACTACAGGACTGCAAATCAGGGTCCATACACAATGGACTATGTATAGGTGGTTGACTTTGTGTAGAAGTATTTTCTGTTGCCGCTGGTTGCGACTGGGCAAGTGCTCGATATTCCAATTCGATTATAATTTGACCAACTCTTTTGCTTCAATTGCTAGAGCTGGGGGGAAAAACATGACAGTTTGGGCCATATTGTCAAAAAAAGTTTTGATGGAGTGTGCTTTCTCGGCAATCGGTTTACTTAACAATTGTCGGAACAGTTGTGTTCTCTCCACTCCTTTTTTTTCGATAAATTCAATGATGTAATCGCTTTTCTTATTTTTTTTTTTATTTCTTTTTGAGAAATACTTGCTTCAGCAGGTGTCTTTGCAGTATTATGTGTTTCCTCCATTATAGATTCTGAGACAGCTTCAGGATCGTCTCGTATTTCTGATTCACTTTCCAAAGTACAAACTATGCAGGCTGTTGCCAAAGATTATAATGAAATATGAAATTTTCCTAATTGCTGTGGTGCAATTGATGGGAAGCACTGTCGTGTAATATGTCCTGACAACACTGAATCACTATATTTTAACTATAAATCATTTTTCTCCATTGTCCTGCTTGCAATAGTTGATGCTAAATATAATTTCATATGCATAGATGTAGGATCTTATGGTAAAGAAGGACGTAGTGGCATATTTAAAAAATTGAATTTAGGAAAATTTATGTCGAGTGAAAAGTACTGTATGTATACCAGCAGAAGCACCCTTGCCAGAAAGTAATACCGTTTTGCCGCATGTGATGAAGCTTTTCCACTTTTGAAACATTTCTTAAGACCATATCAAAAAGATCAAACAACCGATAAAGAGAAAACAATCTTCAATTACAGGCTATGTAGAGCTAGGAGAACTGTGGAAAATGCTTTTGGAATTATGGCGCAGACTTTCAGAGTATTTTTCACGCCAATTGCTGTTAAACCAGAAACTACTGAAACGTTAATTACAGCATGCTGTTGCTTACATAATTTGTTGAGAAGTTCCAAAAATGTTCACAATTTAAATGAAGAAGAATATAATACTGCAGTGCTTCCAAACGAAAATATATTTCCTTTAACTAGAGTAGGAGGAAACTTTACAAGCTTTCCAACTTCGTGAAGAATTTAAAGAATATTTTTAGCAGACATGGAAGTGTACATTCAAGAAAATATAATAAATCGAACTGAGTAGTAATAAAAGAATAGATGTATTTCTTATCATAGTTACCACATGTTATATATACTTACTATACATTTAGATTTGACTGGGATCAAATAGTGCTGGGTAGTGTGATACACTATCTATTAATATTTCGTTCTGCTCCTTTGAAAATTTACAATAGTTTTTAGTCTTTTCTTGTATGCGAATACTATTTGCCGTGTTAATATTTATTGACCGAGCGAGAAAATTGTTATTAGCACGCTGCAGAAGACGCCATTAAAACAGTCGTCGAATGGTTGCATGCACGAGAAGAGACACGAACGAAAAAAGAACAGCTAAAAGTCCATGATGAATTAGAGACCTGAGTAATCGTCCGACCATTAAGGCGAAAATTAAAAAACGACCACTCCTGTTGGCTCCGCATCCCAAAAACATATAACCCGTAATTATAAATCGATATATATATAATATAGAATGTCTTCGGGTGCGATACGAAGGGGGTCCCGCTTTACGATTCGTGTAACTACATCTCCATATCTTGTTTGTTTTACCTGGGTCAGTGTGTGGTTCGTTGTAGCGGTGTCGAATTCGCGTTGCGTGGGCCCGTTCTGTCCTTCCAGATAATTTTTCACGTCCTATTTATAGCTGAGGACGTCCATTAGTTTATACGTCAACGCTGGCTACCTACACGCGAAGACTCGCGCCGTAGATTTGTCGAATCTGAATCGCGATTACGACCGTTTAACGGGGATTCTTTAAGTCCTGCAGCTTGTTTAACGTGTTCTTCAAATCTTCCTTCGTGCAAATGGCCCACCTTCACGTGTCTGGGTGAGGTGAATTTACGTTCGAAAGTATCAAATGGCAGTTACTTAAAAGATAATACTAAATTGTTTAGGAAAAGCGATTTGGTACAGATGCTAGAATTGAGAAAATGTTTTAGATGATTACAAAAAAATGCGCAAATAAACTGAGAGTCTATGTATACCCAGAAAAAACCAGAAATTTTCACTTCTTTAAATATAGTTTTTACGAAGAAAACTGAGAGTGACATGGAAAATAACTTGACAAATGACAGAACAGTGAATTGCCATTATGTACCGTGTAGTCTTCAAATAATCTGGCAACAGTACCCATCGTAAAAGGGAATAGACCCACCCAAACAAGCATAAAATAATAAATAGATCAACAGAATCAAGACAAGAATCAAACAGAAAGTGGAAACTTTGAAGATTCGTGGTCCATAAGAGCAACACTCCATTAAAAAGGTTATCTGCAGTGGTAGAAAATTATTAAGTGTGAAGACGCTACTTTGTTAGGGCGACCACCAGCATGACTGTCCCACACAAGAGTTAAACAGAAAGTGGAAAGCTTGAAGATTCATGGTCCATAAGAGCAACACTCCATTCAAAAGGTTATCTGCAGTGTATTAGAGAATTATTAAGTGTTGAGACGCTACTTTGTTAGGGCGACCACCAGCATGACTGTCCCATACAAGAATTAAATCTGAAAATGAAAAGTTTGAAGATTCATGGTCCATAAGAGCAACACTCTATTCAAAAGGTTATCAGCAGTGTATTAGAGAATTATTAAGTGTTGAGACGCTACTTTGTTAGGGCGACCACCAGCATGACTGTCCCACACAAGAATTAAAAAACAGAAAGTTGAAAGTTTGAAGATTCATGGTCCATAAAAGCAACACTCCATTCAAGAGGTTATCTGCAGTGTATTAGAGAATTATTAAGTGTTGAGACGCTACTTTGTTAGGGCGACTACCAGCACGACTGTCCCACACAAGAGTTAAACAGAAAGTGGAAAGCTTAAAGATTTATGGTCCATAAAAGCAACACTCCATTCAAAAGGTTATCTGCAGTGGTAGAGAATTATTAAGTGTGAAGACGTTACTTTGTTAGGGCGACCACCAGCATGACTGTCCCACACAAGAGTTAAAAAACAGAAAGTTGAAGGTTTGAAGATTCATGGTCCATAAGAGCAACACTCCATTCAAAAGGTTATCAGCAGTGTAGAGAATTATTAAGTGTTGAGACTTTATTTTGTTAGGGCGACCACCAGCATGACTGCCCCACACAAGAGCTAAAAAACAGAAAGTTGAAAGTTTGAAGATTCATGGTCCATAAAAGCAACACTCATTCAAAAGGTTATCAGCACTGTAGAGAATTATTAAGTGTTTGAGACGCTACTTTGTTAGAGCGACCACCAGCATGACTGTCCCACACAAGAGCTAAAAAACAGAAAGTTGAAAGTTTGAAGATTCATGGTCCATAAAAGCAACACTCCATTCAAAAGGTTATCAGCAGTGTATTAGAGAATTCTTAAGTGTTGAGACGCTACTTTGTTAGGGCGACCACCAGCATGACTGTCCCACACAAGAGTTAAAAAACAGAAAGTTGAAAGTTTGAAGATTCATGGTCCATAAAAGCAACACTCCATTCAAAAGGTTATCTGCAGTGTATTAGAGAATTATTAAGTGTTGAGACGCTACTTTGTTAGGGCGACTACCAGCACGACTGCCCCCTCACAAGAGTCAAACAGAAAGTGGAAAGTTTGAAGATTCGTCTAGTCCTTTTAAAAGAGTTATCCGTCCTCAGTGACCTACTATATTTATTTCATATTTTATAAATATTTAAAAAATATTAAATCCTTTTTGAATATTAGTTATATTAATATAATATGCATAAAATATATTATAGAAAATATATTAGGAAAACATTTAAAAAATATATATGTTATGTAGCGTTAATAATATTTTATTGCAAATGTTTTCTCAATATATTTTTCATAACTCTGCAAGAACATTTTGCTTTGTATTTCTGCAAATATTTATTTCATATAAAAAAAAGATTGAATTTTTGCTTTTGTACATTTGGTGCGTAGGACGAATAATATAAAATGGGTAAAATATGCATACATATTAAATAGGTATGTACCTATTTAAAATGATAGTTTAAAGATTAAATTAGATAATATATATCTAATATGATTTAATTAGTATCTAAGTTGAGCGCTGTAACTCTTCTATTAATATATCTGCGTTTTGTATTATATTATTTGTAATATTTGTAAGTTGCGAACGTCAACACAACACCTCTATTCATTACGGTGCCGGTGTTATATGATTTAGTATTATTTATGCGTCTATGGATTAGGTACATAGAATGCATATGCGCACGTGCGTATCATCAACGTCTTCATTCGTTTGTCCGTTACATGTTATAGTTTATAATAGTATACGATTAGGGCAGATTAGGGTTAACTGTGTAATTAATTGTTGCGGGGTGTGTTTTAGTTTTTGTGGTGACTACGAGGTAAGCAAAACTTTGAACATGTCATGGCATTTATAAGATAATTGGAATGCTCAATATCGCTATGTACAGAAATCGTTTAATAATATAATTGTAGGAATTGTATGCATCATATATGTACTGCATCTACCAGATAAATTGCTAGTTGATTTGCTTGAGAGATTCATCTCGGTAGATAAGCGTCATAACCTCAAATAGAGGTTAGAATACGTTGTGTTATTTTATTGTTTGTACTTAGAATGTTTTCAAATATTATGAAATAAAGTGAAAATAAGTATCGTAAGTATTAGAATGTAGCTACCACTCTAATTATTGTATTAGTAGGTGTTGATAATGTTGTACGATGTTTTATTCATGGTATGATCTAATACAATTGGCATTGTTTTAGAGGCCACAAGGAAACGCCATGAGAGCGCCACTACGGAAGATATGAAAAAAGCTATAGGGTTGTACCTGGCACCAGCCAAGGCTAGACTTAAAAATGAGTATTTTTCATTTTTATTGGCTTATTCAATTAAAATGATAATAAATACGTTTGTTTTTTATTTAGAACACTTCAATTAAAAAATAGTGATTAATTTAATAAACCTTCAGTATGCTTTAAAAGATGCCAGAATTATTGATTATTAACTTGTATGGTGAGTGTGAAAAAACAAGTTCTTACCTTTTAGACAACTCTATGTATGTTTCAACTTTTCGTTATCGATGTTATACATTCTAAATTACCAAGAACAATTTTAGTTTATTTTGACAAATTAAATAGATTGCATAAAAAAATTTCTATTTTCATATAAATAATATTTCACAAATATTTTAGAAAAAATATAGCGCTTACATTAATTTTAAAATATGGAATAAATATTTTAATTGAATATTTTATCTATATTTAGAAAAAAAATATGAAAAATATATTCAAAAACCTCTCACGAAAAATATTTATAAAATATATTTTTAAAAATATTTATGTAATATTTCTGGCTGGTAGGGGTAGTATAGAGAATTATTGCGCGTGGAAAGATTACTTTGTTGGTACACCCACCAACAGGTCTGTGCGACACAATGGTCGAAGAGAAAGTGAAAAGCTTCTTTCAAAATTGAATTATCGATTACTTGTCGTCTTAAAGATATTTTACCTGTTCAATGTAAACAGTATTTCATGTCTCGAATTAACTGCTTCACTTTACTAATCTAATTGTTTATAACTGTACCGCGAACAATTGAATGTCGGGGCGACATCATCCTAAGAGGTTGTAAATACCTTACAGATTAGTCATTATTGCTGTTAATTCGATCCTAATTAAAGCGGGGCTCAAATTCTCGGCAGTCAAAAGCCGAAATCCCGGCCCGAAGACTGAAGAGCGACTCTCTCTACCCCCTCGAATCGAGATTATTACGAAACGGCTTTGTGTAATATTAAACGGGACTCGGAGGCGCGAAGAGAGTATTAAGTTACCTTAACTCGACGTTCCACCTTTCATTAGCGACAGTAGAACTCAGCGCAGCGCGGAGACATGCCTTGGAGACCACTATTACGGTTTTATGTACATTTTTTTCTTCCCTGTTTACCGTCGGCGCGGCGCCCTTCCCCTCGCGTCCAACGATAAGTTTCAGGTTTATGGTCCTTTGTTCCGTGCTTAAGACGCATCATCATTTATGGGTGGGTAGGGTACGTTTGATCATTTACATCACGAAGCGAAGATGAGGCAAAAAGTGCCGTGTCTGTGAGCACGAGATAACGATCGCCTTGAGATACTATTGTATGCAAAATCGCGAGGGCCCCTCTAGTCGGTTGGGTTCGATTTTTATAATATAGCGTTCCCGAATAAATCTTTTTAGAGGTAGGAGGTAAATGCACATGGTGCCGGCGTATATCTTCGAAGACGCTCGATGTAACTATGTATGCATTGGTGGTAAAGTTGAATTTGGAGAAGTTTAATTAACCATATTGGATTCTTAAGCACCACAAATATGAAAAAAAATATATAGAAAAAGGCGTTGCACAACTTCATATACAGTGTGTTCAAAAAAGGTTGTCGGATATTTTACCCAATTGTAGTACTGGCGGAAATAAACAAAAAAGTCTTAGTCAACATGGGTCCCCAATTCAACTGTTTTTGACATATAGTCGATTGCATTTTGTTTTAGTAGGATAAAAATTTTCAAAGAAATTCTGATCGCAATGTAAATTAAACAAATGTTTATTTAAAGTAAAACTAAAGAAATTGTTCTACATATCCACCCCGTTCATTTCTAAGCACGCTTCACACCTTCTTATGAAAGATCGACGCAATCTTTCGAAAATTCCTGGAGTCTCCAATTTCCTCGCAACAATTTACGATTCGTTGCCTGAGTTCTTCCAAATGTTTTCAGATCGTGCGTACACTAATTGTTTAGATGCCCCAACAGTCTAGAGGTGTCAGGTCAGGGACCTAGGAGGCCATGCAGTTGGTCCACCCCGTCCTATCCATCTCTCTCATGATTTAAGAAATTTCTTACTACGATGGGAAAATGTGCAGGAGCTCCATCGTGCATAAACCACATATTTAATCTGTTAAAAAGTGGCACGTCTTCCAACAAAACGGGTAATTCATTTCTTAAAAAATCCAAGTATACTTGTCCCGTTAAACGATTAGGGAGAAATACTGGACCAATTAAACAGTCTTCAAAAATAGCAAGCCAAACATTTAGCGAAAAACGGTTTTGGTGATGCAGTTCAAGAACAACATGGGGATTTTCATCTGCCCAGACGTGATTGTTTATGAAAATTGGAATATTCGTCTCTTGTAAACCCAGCCTCGTCACTAAATAAAATCTGACTCGCAAAATTAGGAGTTTCTGCCAGCTTTCGTAAAACCCAATGATAAAAAACCCTACGTGCATCATAATCGAGAGGAGCAAGAACTTGCACGCATTGAATACGGTAGGGATAGAGCTGCTGTTCCCGCAGAATTCTCCAAATGAGAGGATGACTGACGTTCAGTTCTGCGGCAAGTCTTCGGGTGCTAATATTTGGGTTGTCTTCTACCCGTCTCAAAATATCTTAATTCTACTGCGGGAGAAGAAACTGATCTAGGTCTACCAGAACCCACCATTAATTTTAAATGAACCAGTTGCGGTCAGCCGGATATGAAGTCTGAGAAAATCTTATCACTCCGGTAACAACCGATTTGGAAATTCTTCGGCATACATACGCCGTGCTTCAGTGGCATTACCATTCGCACGACCATACATAAAATGCATATCGGCCATTTCTGCATTTGTGTACTTATGCATAATTTGAAAACAAAAAAAAAAAATGACGCAAATGATAAATAATCTGATGACAAATGTCTCACAGAACTAATTTTAAGTCACAATCTGTTGTTTGACAAAGGGAACTATTCTCAAAACCGAAAAATGTTTTTTTTTTTTATTTTAAAATATGCAATCGACTATATATCAAAAACAGTTGAATTGCGGACCCATGTTGACTAAGACTTTTTTGTTTATTTCCACCATTACTATAATTGGGTAAAATATCCGACAACCTTTTTTTAACACACTGAATATACTAATACGTAATTTGTTCATTAAAAGAAAAATCTTCTCCCTTTTCGATGTTGCAAAAAAAATAATTCGATAATTATAAAAAATATTATGAAAAAGCTGCTATCCAAATCCACTTCTTCTGACTCCTCCCATCTCAATCAATTCCTTAATTAAATTTTTATTCTGCCCTATTTTATTATTAAAAGATTAGATATTAGGCTTGCAGCTTCCCCATTTTTTAATTGTTTATTTATTTATTTCCTTAAACCTTATATTTCGAAAGTTCCCTCTTAAATCTTTTACCCCCCCCCCCCCCCCGTAAAAACATAATTACGCACTTTTTTTTGATATTTATTGACTATTTTTTTTATTTTTTCTGAATGGGGATATCAGCGATGTTGTTAAAATAATTATATAAATAAATAGTTTAAATGTAATTAAAAAATAAAAAATATTTTAATCTGTCCCCTACCTCTTTACCTTCAGTTAGTGATGCTGCTGAAAAACAATAACCCATTCAAAAAATAAAATGCATTTTCTGACACCCCAATTTTTTGAAAATATTTATTGATTAATTCTTTTCTTTCCACCCTTATTGAGTGATGTTAAAAAAATTAATTTTATAGTTTCAATAAAAAAAGCCAATATTTAAAAGATTAATCAGTTCTCGTAATTTTTTTCTTTTTAACCCCTAGGTCCGTCGACGATTTCAAAATTCAAAAATAATTTCACCATTTAGACAAATTAACGCGTCCCCTAACATCTTCCCTTGAAAAAAAAAATATTTAAAATTATTAATTTCTGTATTCTTTCCCCTGCGTGATTTTTCTAATAAATTAATTTTTAACATTAAAAAAGAAATCCGTTGTCTTATAACTAATCTTTTTTAAAAAGAAAAATATTTGTTATTTTTTTTTAAATGCCCTTTCCATTGGGCGTTGTTGTTAAAAAATTAATTCATTTAAATTATCCTTTAAAAAGAAAATATTTTGCCTGTACATTTTCCATCCATTTTTAAGATGCAAACATATTTTTTTTATTATTTTTTTAGCCCCCTCATTTAGGGATGTTTTTAAAAGATTACCTTTATATTGAAAGAAAATCACTGCTCTTTGTAAAAAAAAAATTATTAATTTGTGTATCTCCCCCTCCACTGCCCCCATTTCAATTTTTTCTTAATGACGAAAAATTTTTCTTTTCTTCTTTCTAAAATGGGGAGGGGGTAAAGGCAATTTTCCTGAAAATAATAATTTTTTTAATTTTTTTAATTCGTTCCCTTACACTTCCTTTTTTTTTAAAAAAATATTTGTTATTTTTTCTCCCCAATCAGTTGCTAAAAAAAAATATTTTAGTCGGTTAAAAAAAATTAATTCGTCTGCTCTATCTCCCCTCCCTTTTTAAAATACAAAAATTGCTTTTATTTTTACTTTTTAGACCCTCTCCCAGGACTAGCTAAAAATTAGCTTAATTTTTTAAAATAATTTCCAAAAAAAAATCAATTCACCCCTATAACTACCTGCTAAAATATTGTTTAAATCATTTCAAATTCTTTACCGACAAAAGATTGTTTTTTTTTTCTTCATTCAGAAAGAAAAAGGTAGGTATTTCTCAACAAAATTACTAAAGCTACTAAAGCTAAAGACAGCAGGCAATGGACATTTGTTTAAATACCAGGGATTTACAAAAATTATAGAATCTACGGATGTAAAAATGTGCATATTCACATTGCGAAACTGTGGTTGATACATAATCCTTAACATTGTGTTTTGCAAAGTTGATTAAACATAACAACTCCACTAACTACAACACATTGTAGCTAGGCAAGATAATTCCCTGACAAAAAAATGAAGCTTTAATAAATGTGACCGTATTAATCTTCCTAAACTCATTTTTTATATATGAAGCTCTTAAAGGCAACCCAAATTGAGTATATTCATACATTAAACACTACGTCGCATTTCTCCGCATGATGTATCGTACTAAATTTACTTTTTACTTTGATATAATATGTTGTTGCTTGTTTGAGGTTATCAAGCGAATTTATATGTCCGTATTTGAAACCGCAAAAAACCCATGCGTATGTTGAGTTTATTTTAGCATAAATTATTGGGGTAATGTTATATAATGTGCATAGATTAACGTCCAGGAATTTGTACAAAAAGATCATTTATATGTATAATTTACGAATTTTACCGTTGAAAAATAGTATATTAAAGTACGAGTTTCATAAGGCATGATTTTGTCGCACGAGTTCAAGTTTAGAAAACGAGCCGCAGGCGAGTATTCTAATGAACGAGTGCGACAAAAAGCCTTATGAAACGAGTCCTTTATACTATTTTTTCTATTTTGCATTATAAATTGATAATAAATACTTAATAAAAATCTCATTAAAAATGTTGAGTTTCATTTTTATATGAAGTTGGTCACATTGACATACGATTGACATTTGACGAATTCAAAATTCAAATTCGGCTATTTAAATTGTTTAAACAATATATTTCATATATAGTCTCTGTAACTGTAAAAAATGAGTGATACTGAGACAAATTTATCTTGTACGCCACCACAACTGCGTGAAATTGCGGATAACGCCGTCATAAATTTATTACCGAAAAATCAAAAGCAGTATATGAAAAATGCTACCATCAATTTGAACTATGGCTGTACAGAATAATGTCAACACAATATCTGAAAACATTTTATTGGCATATTTTGAATTACAGGGTAAAAATAAGAAATCTTCTACCTTATGTCTATGTATTTCCATGCTTCGTTCTGCTTTTCCATTTATAAAATACAGACATATCAAAATATATTAAATTACAAGCCTATTTAAAACGATCTCTGAGGGATACGAGGCTAAGAAATCTAAAATTTTATGCATTGAAGATATTAATAAATTTATAGAAAGAGGTTCTGACGCATTGTATTTAGCAATAAAGGTACGATATTATTTGCAAAATGTAATTTTTTATGTAATGGATTTAATTTTAGATCGTTTTAATAATGGGTTACACAGGTGCCTGTAGACGAGATGAATTAACAAATATGTCCATACATGATTTAGAATTTAAGAGTGATATTATTTTGGTGACAGTACCTAAAACAAAAAATAATATCGTAAGAGTTTTTGCAATTACGGATGAAAGATGGATTACTTTAATTAAAAAATATGTCGCCCTGCGACCAAAAAAATATAATCATTCAAGATTCTTCCTTACATATCGCAATGGTTATTGTATATCGTGCCCGATTGGAATTAATACGATTGGCAAAATGCCTAAATTAATAGCTGATTTTCTAAAATTGCCCAATTCAGAGCTTTATACTGGACATTGCTTCAGACGTTCTAGTGCTACACACTTAGCAGACGCAGGCAGTGATTTGCTGACTATAAAACGTCATGGTGGATGGAAGTCATCTGCGGTAGCTGAGGGTTACATCGAAACATCTATGAAAAGTAAAGTGGCTGTAGCGCACAACTTATCAGGGCCAAGTACATCTGGTCATTCTAGAGTTATATCATCGAATGATTCTCAATCACAAGAGTCTACCATTAAAGCCAATAACATAACTCAGCAAAACTTTGTTACGAAGAATTTGCCTGGCATAACAATACATGCTCAAAATACTTGTTCCGTCAGTGTAAATGTATACAGTAATTCCACGTTTCATAACAATAACAATGTAAACTAAATTTGTATAGAATTTTTGATTAAAGTATTTACAATTTACATGCATTAAACGTCAATTTTGCTTTCTGTCATAATGTATTCAATACAGCCAACCTATAGAAATGAAAAAAGGCGTATCACAATGAAGCACTTTTCGATACGCAAAAGCGTGTTACAATTGCGTTTTTATGAACGCAAAATAGAAAAGATAAATTATACCATTTAAATTCAACATCTTAGTTTTAGTTAAAAGTTAGAACTGAATCCATACGATCAAATCATTTAAAATGGAACATACAATCGTTGAAGTTCCATTTGGTACGATTGCACTATTTCGTGAGGCTTTCTAACCCATATTTCACTCCGTACAGCGCTGGGAATGCGAAATAAATGTATATATATCTACGTTTGTAGTTGATTTATCGTCTCTACAATGCATTTTAGAATTAAAAACTCGTATATATACGTCTATTTTATGTAATACGACCGTTCTATTATTTATTACCTAATTTATTAAAATTTATGTGTCTCATAAAAATATAGACGCGTCGATACGAAGCGAAGGCAGAGAACTCCACCCTGTCGCTCTATGCAAGATATATACACTCCTGGATGTATATCATGCATTTAAGTGCGTTTACGATGGGGTGGCGTGCACATTATGCAGTTTTATTTCAATGGAAAGGTACGGGTTTAATTAATAGCGTGGTATATCGTGACCGAAACAAAACATTCCTAGAAAATACTGGGCCGGTGAGTGAAAGAGATAACGTTTATTTTTCGGTTTATGAATCATTCCAGTCCCTTATCGGCTCGCTAGGTTTGTTTAGCTGAAGTAAAGCTAAGGGGCGCTGACTTATATACGTCATAAGGGCAGTGCAGTCCATGACCTGCTGTTAACGCAACGCAATGGGGTGCGCAATCATCCATTTAGTAAAAATTATGGTGCTTGTGTATGCAAATAAATGAAGCGTTTCAAGACTTTAAATAGTTGTTTGAAGATTTTTAATGTTAACACTTCAGTTTTACCAACAGTTCTGCATAAGAGCTTTAAAATATGAATAAATAACGCCCGGTAGATCATTGATGAAAAATAAAAATAGCAAGGGTCTCAAAACCGAATCCTGAGGAACCCCTTGCTAAATTTCTGCCCAATCTGATTTTATTTGGAAACACCTACCAGCTGTAGAGCGACAACATTTTGCTTTAAACATGCAGAAAACTGTTATTATAACAATAATAATTTATTATAATGTCAGTCACAATCTGTCACATAAAAATTATTCGGCCATGAATGAAAAGGTGTTAATAAACACAACGAATAATTGAAAATAAAACTATTGAATATGGGTATAGGGAATGTTCTAGGCTACAAATCGCTATGGAATTTAATTCTACACTCAACAGTATAAAATATACAGGGTGTTCCATAAAAAAAAAATAAGTTTCGTTTTAACTACTTTACAAAACTCTTTGATATGTTACTAGTTTTGAGACACTCTATATGATACGAGGACAATCTTTTACTACGTTTTGGTGAAACAATGTTTTGATACTTGGTGGTTTGAGAGTGTGAGATCTTAGATACTTAAAGCAAGTGAAAATTAATTTATCTTACAATTAGAAACAATTGGAGGTAGATATAGGGATCCTTAGTTGTAATCCCCATAGAATTTTACGCTGATTTCAAAAATGTAATAATTTATATATTATCATATTTAAAATAACAAAGTTCATTCATGCGACTTTTGGTTAAGCGTAGGCCTAAGAATCTAAAAAAATATTTTAAAAAGAAGGTAAGTATCAAACTATGTATTACAAACCCTAAATTTGAAAAATCGCAAGCTTTCCTAAAAGCCGAAAACTTCTAACTAGCTATTTCCCTGGAAAACCCTGTATATACCAAATGAACGCACACAAGCTGGCAAAGTAAAGAATGGAAGAACAGCTGAATGGTTTCCATTTATTAGAACAGGAAAAGGGCATACTAACTCATCAAATATCTGCGCAGAGTAAAGTAGAATGACAACACATTCATGATACCGCGCATCAGTTTCATCAGAATTCATATTCATATCTAGCTGTTTTGCTTCTGATCTTTGGCAGAAAATAGACAATTTAAAAGTCGATTATTGTATGTCGGAGCAGATAGTATCTACAATAAAGTAGTTTTATTTAGATTTATTTTAACTAATCTGAGAGGCATATTCCATATGCCATATTAATTGTACCACGGCTCGACGTTTCAAAGCAATATTTTCTTTAATAAATATATAATCGAAATAAAATTTTCCTGGATATAATGTAAATAAATATACCTATGCCCGGGATAATTTTATTTTGACTACATATTTATTAAAGAAAATATTGCTTTGAAACGTCGTGTCGTATGTAACTTGGTTAGAATGAAATCCTATTAGGTGTTAATTGCTTGTCAATGGGCTTACATGTAATATTCCTGATTTACCATGGCAAAATTACTGTAATTTTTTACAGTGTACCTCACTTGCAAGATTTTTGAATACCTGTCGCAGCAGGTAGTGGATAAAGCCTGATAAACATCATTTAACAATCTTCTTTATAGTACAGTTTGCCAACTTCACCATTTTTATAATTTACTTAGACATATAAAGTTTTTTCACCTAACAGCGAACTTTTTATTACTGCTTAGCTTTTGCAGTAATTTTTCAAAATACACAGGAAATTGACCTTACAAAATCCACACAAATAAGCAAGAATGAGATTTCTTTCTTTCACTCTTCAGGAAACCCATGCTTACCCTAAAACGTCAGACGGGGATATCGTAAGAACACTTATTTAAATTTACGACCAGGCTAAACGTAGTATAACTACAATATTCAATAATAGTCACGCGAGCGTCTACTAGCGACTGGGCTAAAAAAAAGAAAGAAGAAAAAAATGGGAACCCTTTATTGAAAGAGGTAAGCGGTGGGCTGCACACACAGCGCAGCGCTGCCACGAGATGTCGTTTGCAACGACTCGTACTTCGTATATGCAAAATAAATCGTGCGATCGTGTTATGAATTTAAACATTTCGTTCGTTTGCATTAACACACCGGCAAAATAGATGCCAAACTCACGAGTTGGAATTTTTAAGGCAGAACGTGCGGCCAAGAGCAAAGAACATAGCTACCGCGACTACCATAAGTCCCAAGACTGTGTGATTTAATGAGGATCAAAAGACGTTGCGATAGCCTTTCTATGTGCATATACATATACAGTGTGCACGCAATCGATCTATCGATGGGATACTAATAATGGCTGTAAGAAAGACGAGCTATATTAAATTTATTTCGGACAACATGAAGTTCTGACAATACAGTGTGTATCAAATATTTTTCTTTTGCTTTATCGAATCGAGAGTTTGTTGTTAATAAACGGTACCACATGAATCTGAGTTATTTCTTTTGGATTTATTTAATCATATAACGCAAAATGAATTGAATCGAATTACACAGAAATAAATGTAGATACAGAAAATTTGCAAACACGCCTTTTTACTATGATGTCACGCGAAAATGAGTCTGTACATTCCCGCGCTTTTGCCAATGCATCAAGCTTCGATTTTCTTTATATGAAATCATGATGGTCCTGAAAAGGATCGTTTTTTCGAGACGGGAAGAATTTAAATAAAATGTTCGAAGTGGCTTGCACTCCAAGCGACGATCCACACAAAACTAACAGCGGTAATGGCTGAATGATAGTGGTATGTGGGGGTATACTCGGGACAGCAATTAGGTTGGGCACAGGTGCGGCTCTAGCCCACGGCATTTATAAAATATTTTTTTTCTCGTTAATGCTTACAGATAGACCCCCTGTGCATTAGGACTTTTTGATGGTATATGATTACAGCTGCTACATATTATTATATTTACCTCTATATCTGATACACCCTGTATATCAACCGCGATGCAGATATGATCGTATCCAGACATAAGGTAAATAAAGGTAGAATACTTTCTTTTCTTGTGTTTTAGCGTAGGTTTCGATTGAAAATAATCCCGCAAACATTTATTTTAAGTTGGAAAATCAACAAGTGTGCTTCCAGTGTCCTCTTAGAATCTTAAACATTGACATCATGCTATCGCTTAAAGTGTCAGTAATCGGCACTTGCATCTTAAGTAAAAAAATAATTTTATTTTAACGTAGGAACGTTACATAGCGTGCAAGTTATTCAATTTTTGTTTTTTAATCATTTTATTGCTTAAAAAGTGAGTAAACCTTGACGTCATGCTCATTTAAACCACCCTGTATTTTCTATCATTTACGAGATAAACATATTAATTGAGACACCCTGTAGTATGGGAGATAGGTACCCGTATGGCATACTTTAAATACTCCTATACGTTGCGTCGGGTCTATAAAATAAAATATCAACGTGATGTACCATTGGTCTGGGCGCATCTTCGAGCCTCTGCGCCGCTATAAATCTAGTAACTTTCTGGCACGCGTTATGGCACCCCTGGTGTGGCGCAGCGCGCGGTTCCTATACTATTGACAACTGTTTTATGTTTTGACAGGTCTAGAAACAAAAGTACCATTATATTTCTTCCATTATATCTACCACCTACCAGCGCCTGAAACTTATTGCGATAGGATTATAGATACGCGTCCAGTTTTTTTTTTTTTTTTTCCCCCGGTTTCATACGTGCTGGTATTGGCGGGAGTCGTAGTAGGAGCAATTTTATTCCTCTCCGAGGCGCTGTTATAACTTTTTATTATAAACTTTTTTCTATTTCGATTGGTTCTTCGACCGTAGTAGGGGTTAAGCGTCACGAGGGATACAACGCTCAAACGCGCGTATGCTGGCGTGTTTGTAGGCGAACAACGGCAGAGCAACTTCCCACACGTACGCCGGAGAAGAAGAAAAAGTTTTTATATATTTACTTTCGTTCCTGGAAATTGGGACCCCGGTTCGGTATTCAAATTCGTCGTTGGAAAGTTGAAATTGGGAAAATGTTGCGCGCATATGTGTTGATACGATTAGAGAGGTGTGTATAGTGGAAACCCTGAGGACGCTTCTTTAATCCTCTTTTAATAAAAGAAAAAGCCTATATAAATGTTAATAACGAGGGTAAATCATTTTATGGTATTCTTATACAGGGTGTATCAAATAAAAAAGTAAATTTTGCTTGGGTGTTAACTACACGACATGTAAAGCACAAACCCACCGAAACCGGATTTCATCATTAAACAATAAAAAAAAGTAAAATTTAGAGCCAAAAATTCTTTAGTCCGGGCCTGATGCAAGGAAACGTCATATTAAGCACCCGCTAAACATGGTATTATGTATAAATACATTGCACACATTTAGTATTATTTTTAATGGTATGCCGTAGGTGCATTTAACGTCATTCTGAATAAATAAAGGCCCTTGTAAAAATAGCAAAACTGAGCATTTTAAATTTCTTCTTTTTATAAAATAAACATTCCTTTTTTGTTAAGAGCATTCTACGTAAGTCTACAAAATATTATTTTTAATATCCTGATAAGACGTTCGAGTTTCACCGGATATGCGACTTCAGTAGTTACAAAAAACGTAAATATTTTTCTTCTGTTTTGTCGAATGGAGAGTTAGTTGTTAAACATGGAATTCACATATCCAAAAATTGACCAGCAAAGCCACCATCGCCCTGGGTAGGTGCAGGAGGCTTTGTGGAAAGAATTGGGGCCTTAGCCCCAAAATGACTCTGTGGTTGTACACAAGGGTAATTAGATCCATGTTAACGTATGGAGCACTAGCATGGTGGCCAAAGGCGCGGCAGGCGGGGGCGGCCAAAACGTTGGGTGGCGTGCAGAGGTTGGCGTGCCTGTGCGCCACGGGGGCGTTGAGATCGATCCCTACCACCGCGATTGAAGTAATTCTGAACCTGCCACCAATACATATTTTTGTACAAGGAGCCGCAAGGTCCACAGTACACAGACTCTTACATAGTCAAGTACCGATAAGTAAATCGCACGGGGCTGACTATAAAAAACTGCTAGACGAACTCAAGGAGGCACCTCTTTTAGGAATGATGCCATGGTTCAAATCCCTAACCTAGATAGGAAATATCAGGTTATAATACCAGATAAGAAGGACTGGGAGGTAGGTGCCCCGGTAAGAGCGGACTCAAACTGGTTTACTGATGGCTCTAAAACGGATTACGGCGTTGGAGCGGGAATATACACTAAGAAGCCTAAAAAGGCTCTTTCGGTAAGCTTCAGCAAAGATACGACTGTGTTCCAAGCTGAGGTTGCTGCAATTCATCACTGTGTCCGAGAGATAGAAATATGTACCGGACCGGGTAAAAGCGTCGCTATCTTCTCTGACAGTCAGTCCACACTTAAAGCGATTAGCTTCTCAAGCGTGGACTCTAAGCTGATTTGGGATTGTGTAAGCGCCCTAAATGAGGTGGACACCCAAAGGAAAGTAACCCTAGCCTGGGTCCCTAGTCACTCGGGCGTGAGAGGAAATGAGGCGCGGACGAGCTGGCCAGGCGAGGTTCGTCAAGGCCATTCGTTGGAGCCGACCCCTTCTTTCGGCACTACCAAATCGCAAATTAAAAAATCCATCAATGAATGGATATACAATCAGTCCAGAGAGTGGTGGCAAAAATCACCGAGACAATGACAGGCAAAAGAGTTCCTAAAGGAGCAGAGGCCTGAACTCACAGAGGAAGACTGTCAAAATGATTGTAGGTCTGCTGACTGGTCACTGTAGACTGAATAGGCATATGTATAACATAGGCCTGGCAGATGATGCAACCTGCAGATACTGCCAAGAGGAGGAAGAAACACCAGTTCATGTGCTGTGCCAATGTGAAGGCCTGGCGAGGACAAGGTTTCTAGTAATGGGGGAGGAGAACCCCACAGCTAGTAGCTACTTAAAGAAGCCGCTCTCAAAGATGATAGGCCTAATTAAGAGGGCAAAATTAGAGAGCGTCCTCTAGGAAAAAAGGGGATCACAACAGATCTGAAAAGGTCGCGGTGAAACTGGTCGATAGGCCACCCCAATCCTAATCTAATCTAATCTAATCTAGTTGTTAATAAACGGTACCACATGAATCTGAGTTATTTCTTTTGGATTTATTTAATCATATAACGCAAAATGAACTGAATCGAATTACACAGAAATAAATGTAGATACAGAAAATTTGCAAACATGCCTTTTTACTATGATATCGCGCGAAAATGAATCTATACATTCCCGCGCTTTTGCCGATGCATCAAGCTTCGATTTTCTTTATATGAAATCATAATAGTCCTGAAAACGATCGTTTTTTCGAGACGGGAAGAATTTATATAAAATTTTCGGAGTGGCTTGCACTCCAAGCGGCGATCCACACAAAATAACAGCGGTAATGGCTGAATGATAGTGGTATGTGGGGGTATACTCGGGACAGCATTTAGGTTGAGCACAGGTGCGGCTCTAGCCCACGGCATTTATAAAATATTTTTTTCTCGTTAATGCTTACAGATAGACCCCCTGTGCATTAAGACTTTTTGATCATATATGATTACAGATGCTACATATTATTATATTTACCTCTAAATCTGATACACCCTGTATACGGCTTTGTTCATAAATAAAGAAGTATATATGGAAAATAGAATTGGGCACAAAATGCTGCCCTGACGAACCACCTGCTTAAATTCTAGCGGCTATGCGTTACTTTTATCTAATTTTAGGGATTATATTCTTCCTAATACAAGGAAAAATGGTTCACCGGTGTGAATACATTGACTTCTTGTACTGTTCATAAATAAAGAAGTATATATGTAAAATTGAATTGGGCACAAAATGCTGCCCTGAGGAACCACCTGCTTAAGATCTAGGGGTTATGCGTCACTTTTATCTAATTTTAGGGATTACATTCTTCCTAATACCAAGAAAAATGATTCACTAGTGCGAACGCATTGACTTCTTCTACTGGACAAAAGTAAACGAGAGAGCAGAACTTGCAGTTATAGAAAGTCGATAATTCGCATTCTCTCTTACTTTAATAATCCTGTAATTCCGCTGCCTTTGCGAGTTAAAATACTCTTTCAATCGAATCCCCCATCTTCTACTTGCTCCCACTTAAATTAGTTCGGGATTCTTTCGACTCTGTCTCCCTGATGATAATTCGCGAATTCTTGCAATATTTCCGGATGGATCCTCCGAGCATATTTGAAATGGTTATGGGGGCGAGGGGAGAGGGGGGGGGCTTCGTCTTCCAGTATCGCTGCGTACGAAGTGCGCCGTGCGCTCTTGACCTCTTTGCGCGCCACGGCGCAAAATATTAAAATTTATATCAGGAGAGGAAATATTTCATATCGTATGAAATTCTCGAGTGCTGCTAGCTACTGCAGACCGCCACGTTATATGATGAATATTATTCTATAATAGAAATTCCAGGGAACATATAGACACGTTTAAGTGGGCGCTTGGGTTGCTGCATACTTGAATATTTATAATTATTTCTTTGTATAATATCGCACATATGTATTGATATTGTTCGTAAGGAAATAAGCCTTATTGACTGCTTCGCATGTGCGCCCAAGCGCCTCCCTCGGCCACGTCTTCAACTCAATGAGAGAAGAAATAAATTTCATAAAGATCCAATGTCGACGGCGGATGATCATAAATATTCCATTCCATGGCGTATGGCAGCCTAGCGCGGTCGCAAAAAATTCGCACCTATAAAGCGCTCTCGACCCCAAAGGAAGAGTTATTGCGTCTGCGGCTGTGAAATTTCTTTTGCTCCATACCCATTGTCTACTTATCTAAATTTAATGCGCAGGTACTAGGGACCATTATGAAACTTCGCGGATCGTTTTGGGAGTTAGGCGCGATTTTATTTCGTTCGGGTGAAAAATTGAAGAAATAATGGGATTTGGTTAGATGGAGGAAATAGATTTGGTGATGCCATCACGTTTCTGCCCAAATTCTGACAAAGGGTAAATGAGATATGTACCTTATTGGAAATGAAGTTGAGTACTATTAATATCTCTTACCGTGTTCATTACTGACGTCGCCAAGGTTCGGAGGAAAGAAATCAAGGTGCGAATGTAAAAAATGTATTTTAAGGCTCATTCATGTTACAGCCCAGTTCATGGTAACTCCTAAGAAGTCCATTAACAATTGCTATGTAATGGTCAGATTTAGTGTTTCCTAGAAAATTTTGAGTCACACTTTTAAAAGCATTCCAAGCACCACATTCCAAGGCATTTAAAGTCTCTTCAAATTGTGCATCTTGTTGTAGACGTTTTATTTGGGGTCCTACAAAAATTTCCTCTCTAAGCTTTGCATTTAAAATATTGGGGAAATTGAAGGTGTTGAAGGTATTGGAATCCACTACCATGCTTACCCACTGCTTTGACGAAGTAACCAACAAGGCCAAAAGAGCTCTGATGGTGTGCAGAAACTTTGCAGGGAAAAAATTGGGGATGCAACCCAAAAATACTGCTTTAGATGTATACAGCGATAGTGAGACCGATCATCACTTATGCATCAGTAGCATGGAGCAAAAGAACTAATCTGGCCACCGCGAGAATTAACCTCTCGAAAGTGCAAAGATTAGCATGTGTATGCATAACGAGGGCTATGAGAACTTGCCCAACAGCAGCTATCGAAGTAGTATTGGATCTTACCCCCCTCCATATTGTAGTAGAGGGCGCGGCAAAAAGAACCGCACTAAGAGTGGTCAAGGAAGGAATGATTAGGCATAGGCCTCAATCTCCTGACGGTGATCAAGCCTGGGATATGCCTCGGGATGATATGTTAAAAAAATTCAGCTTTATGAAGGAATTCATCATAAAGCTGAGTAACAGGAGCGAGTGGGATCATAACACCATCTTGAACTTGAATAGAAATGCCATCAAATGGTATACTGATGGCTCCAAAACGGCAGAGGGAACTGGAATAGGAATATATGGCCTAGAACCACATATTTCGAAAGCTTGGGAAAATATCCAAGTATATTTCAGGCGGAAATACACGCTATTGAAAGATGTGTCCAGTTCAATATAGATAGAAATTATCGGAAGCAGGAGATTATCATCATGTCTGATAGTCAAGCAGCCATCAAGGCGCTGAGTTCATATGAAATCAGTTCCAAGATGGTCTGGGAATGCCTAGGGAAATTAAATGAGCTAGGCAAAAGAAATAAAGTAACCTTCCTGTGGGTTCCGGGTCACACAGGAGTGGAAGGAAACGAAATAACGGATAACCTGGCAAAAAAAAGGGGCTGGAATGCCTTTTGTAGGGCCTGAACCCTTTGCGGGTTAAGTAGCAGTACAATACTGAAGAAACTAAAAATGGAAATGGAGCAAAGAAAATCCAGTTACTGGGAGAATCTGCAGGGAATGAGGCAAAGTAAAATTCTTCTGGGAACTTATAACCAGAAGAGGTTTACAGAATGCATCAACCTGAGTAAGAACAATGTTCGCATATTAACAGGAATACTTTCAGGCCACTGTAAACTGAAAGGACACCTGAGTAAGCTTGGATTAGCGAAGGAACCTGAATGTAGATTTTGTGGGGAACAGGATGAAACATCCATCCACCTCCTCTCAAACTGTGTAGCACTGTGCAACTCGAGGGCGTTGCACCTGGGAGCATGTGAAATCGAAGAGGGAGACTTACCTAGACTGGGGCCTTCTGACTTCCTACACTTTCTGAAAGGAATAGGATTGGAAGGCCAGCTGTAAAGCAGCAAGAATAGGGGACACAATAGATCTTTTAGGTCGCAGTGTAACACCACCCTTCTACCTACATACATACATTGCTTTGACGAAATTGTTCATCAAACCCGATTAGAAATATTTTATCAGGCTTCACTAGTGCCCTATTAAGTATATTCTTTTGTCCAGGAATCTATTGAGCCCTGACTGGCCAATCTTTAACAACGTAGTGGGAATTTCTCGATCGACTGCGCCACTCACAAAGGAAACAGTAGTGAATTGTGTGCCCCAGTAGAATTGCTACAACTTTGAGATCCGCGATAATACGCCATTTGTACACCTTTTTATTAATTTTGTCGAGAGAAGAGTCATATTTTGATAAGTTTCCTTCACATGCACTGCGTGGCCAACCAGGATGGATGGACAAACGTTTCCTATGTAAATAAGGAGAGCTTCCAAACTCAATTGCGAAGCATCGATATAAAGACGCCATTCTTCTGAGTTGTGTTGATGACCTACTGTCAGCGTCAAATCATCGATATCGTGGTTTGATGCTGTGGCGTAGGAAACAGACATGTCCACTCAATGCTGGGCAGTGTGCAAATCTGTATTCATGTATCTTAAATGCTTATAAATTTGTAGGTAAGTTTACAGGCGCTACAGATATGCATAAAATCGACATGCAACTCAAACCAAAACGAGAAATTCTATTCGTCCATACACAGCCAAGTTATTAATTATCCAGTTCAGTGACAATTCGATTTCATCAAGCGGCCACAAGGTCACATCTCTAAATACAGATGCGGCGTGCTCGCATGCAGATGCGCACAAAAAGCGAGTTAACTTGACTGCAGCCAGGCTCAGATTTCAAGCAGCCCGTCTCACGAGCGGCGTTTAATTGCGTAGAATCGAAAATAAACGGAGGCTCAGTAGGACGGTAAACAAATCAAGGTGGATCGCCTTTTACACACAATGCAAATTGTCGGTGAATTTGTCTAGATTATCTGGAAACTTCGCCGGCTATTTATACATTCACTTTGTCTTCGACTGATGTATATATCAGACCGGGACAATAATATGTTCGAGAGTCTTGAGTCGTTCGTCTGTTGGACGTGAATGCAATAGGTTCTTCAGCTGTCTTCGGCCCAGTACGTATGTATACGACTAGCCATTATGTATCGCTCTCAATTAGTCGAGAGAGCCAATTGCTTTGTGCGTTCGCCGTTGAATGCGCAGCGGTCAGATGCATTAAAATATTACCGTACGCTTAACTAGGCACTGCAGACTTATGTTTTTATTTTATTTTATTTTTAAATTGGAATACATGAATACTTATACAAGCAATTTACATACCGATTGGACATAACAAAAGCTATATAAAGATTGTTTTACCTGATATATATTCAATTATTGGCTTGAATTGGCATTGATGTTACTTACATAGTTTATTAGCTTTGTTGTTCTTGCCCTCGTGCGTTACAATGTAATGTTTTACTATCCCAGAGTACTACTGCATCTATTAATGCGTTTATGATGCTATTGCCTGAGGAACCATATACCGGGCTTGGTATATTTAATTGTGTATGTACTTCTAAAAAAAAATTGTCGATGCATTGGTAACTGACGAGTAGGCAACCAGGATATACTAGTCATTTGATGTTTGACATTTCACAATTTATATCTCTTATTTAATTTCATTAAGTATCAATTAAGACGTACAAAAAAAGAAAGATAACTTGGGTAAGGCTTTCTTTCTCCATAAATTTTCAAAATGATTAAGTCGTTTGTATGCTTGTTTGGTTTGAAAACAACGTAGATCATTTCAAATAAATTATGGCATGATTTTATCACTTGTAGTTATGTGGTTTTTCAATTCATTCAAGTTATACATTTGCACGTTAATGTAAGGTGACCCTCAAAGAAAGTTAATCGTTTGAAACTAATCGGTGCGATTTTGGGAGCCATTGTATTCGATCAAACGTACCAATTTCATCGGCTTTAGGATATGCTATTAAAAAAAAAAAATCCTGACAGCGTTATTGCAATTTGCCGGAGCCTCATTTCTTGAATATTTGACGTGGTTTTGCAATAGATCAAGGAATCAAAAATACTGTTGGGATGTGATTCCTCAATGACCTAGACGACATTAGACTGTTTGGGCAGGAGTTACAATTAACCAAGGAAGTAAAGTATCTGGGTATTACCCTCGATGCGAAACTGAGCTGGAAAAATCACTTAGTTAAAACAACGATCAGAGCTATGCAACTATTTTGGCGCTGCAGGAGAGTTGCTGGAACACCTGGGAACTAAAGCCGAAAGTGATCAATGTGGCTATATACTGCCGTGATAAGACAAGCGATAACATAAGGGGCAGTAGTCTGGTGGAGAAAGACAGAAGTGTTCTTCCAGAGACAGTCATTGCTGAAAATCACTGGTGTAATCATCATTCATTCATTAAGTTAGGGTGGGTACCTATAGTCCAGGCTAGGTACTCATTGTACCGTCCCTATTAAATCTCTTAATTCCATTAGAGCAGCTTGGTGTTCTCTATAAAGCTCAGTATCTTGCCCAGTGGAAACTTGGGAACCTTTGAGGGCTCCAATAGATCCTTCTCGAAATATTTCTGCCTGAGGACTTTCAATTCCTCACATGTGCAGATTACATGTAAACTCGTTTCCTCCTGTAGTTCGCATCTTCTGGGCACCACGGTTCACTTATTCGACCTGTGTTGTATAGCTAGCTTCTTCAGGGGATAGTGTCCCGTTACCAACCCAGTAATGGTTTTAGCTTCTTTTTTTGCTGCGTTCTTCAGAGAATCTAGCATCCCCATTTCCCTAGTAGTGCTTTAGTATGGAGTTGACATTCAGTCGATCTCCATTTCTTCGTACCTTCTTTATCTAACCAGGTCCAGATCTCCCTTCTTGTCGAGTCCTTAGTAATCCTGCATACAGGCTCTGGACCTATGAAGTGTCTTTTAGAGCCGTCCTTGGCTAGTTCGTCGGGTATTATATTATCTTTTATATCCTCATGTCCCGTCACTCATATCAGAGATACCGTGCACTCTCGTGTCAATGTATTGAGGGATTGTTTGCAGTCTCTAACTAGTTTTGATTTAGTTACAGGGTTCGAAACTGCCTTCATAGCAGCCTGGCTGTCAGTGATTATATTTATTTTCCTCCTCATGTAGCCCCCTTTGCAATTATTTCTGCACAGACGGCAAGGGCGAATACCTTCCTACCTGGAAGATCGTTGTATGCTTCCCCATGATTATGGATATCCTTTGATAAGGGCTGGGGCCACAAATGCCGGCTCCTGTGCCCCGGCTGGATTAGGATCCGTCGGGATCCAACCAGTTATCAAGAGCAGTGATCTCACTGCGTACCTGGTCTCTGTTCGGTATGGAGATTTTCACTTTTCAGTGACACGGATGAACATTATTTGAACACTAATGCTCATAGCATTAGTGGTTTTAGATACATACAGATATGGTTTAAGAATATTTGTCAGCGAAATGTCATCCTAGTAATTGTTAGCACCGTACTACGCGTTGTTTCCTTGTATCTCCTCTACATCCCAGCTCAACTCATAATTAATATCGCCAAAGATCTGCGAGCGTCCTCGCGCGGTATCAACCCAATATTGTCAGAACTCATCGTAACACACATCAAGACGTGTGATTTTATCGGCGGCACGGGTAACACAAAAGCAGCCCCAGAACCCCACCAGAGATTACGTATTAACTCCCAATCATCTTTCATATCGTCTGATCAATACGAGGACTGCGTTTCGCGCGAATCGTTACTGTCAACATTGTTAATTTCTCCGAGACGAGTGGCGAAACGTCCTACTCGAAGCGAACAATACGACAATGCGAACTGGAAGCGCCTCTGCCAGCGGAACACGGTGAGGCTGGTGCGGTACGTAATTATTGATGAAGAGTGGGGAGAGGGAATATGGCACGGGACTTCTTAACATTGCCACATTAAAATTAATTCTGGCGAAAGATCTTGGCTGAATTAGGACGAAGTCTGGGGAAAGCGAGTTTTCGAACTTGTTAGCAGCGTGGAAGGGGGAGGGGGAGGATGTGTTGTTTGAGTATTGAACTGGCATCGTTTGGGGAAATTAGCTTACGAAGCTTAAATGCTTCTTTATTCTATTACAAGTTGGTAAATTTGTTAAGGCGCTGAGGTACAAGCAAAGTAATTGAATTAGAATAAAATATGCGTGAGGGGAATTTCGGTAATGACTTAAAAGAGGAAGCTTTCTAACAGAAATTATACTGCTAAATTAGGCAAAAACTTGCATATACGAAAGGCTCTGCTCCGATAAGCCATTGAAAAGTGCCCCTAAAGCTGACGGGCTGAAATTAAAGCAAATGAGTACTACTGTCACACATTTTGTAGATATCAAAAATTAGCCCAATCGATGCCACCCCATTCGAGATAATGATTATCCAGGAAAAATGTTCAGGCAGACATAAGAATTTTTAATGCAATTTTTCTTTTGGTTAATTGCTTTTGGTTTACATATGACCCCGTTTGGAATTCTTTAAGCTCAACCTTCACCGCCAACCATCGGATTGACACTAACAATAAGACGTTTTCTTTGCGTTTTAAAAAATATTATAATTGAAGAAAGGTTATGACGAATTTCTTTGCTTGTCTTCTAGGAATCTCATTTCGAAGCGAGTAGTTTCTGAAATTGGTAAAGGCTCTGCTCCGATAAGCCATTGAAAACTGCCCCTAAAGCTATTGGGCTGAAATTAAAGCAAATGAGTACTACTGTTACACATACTATAAATACCAAAAATTAGCTCATTCGATGCCACCCCATTCGAGATATTAGCATAAGGGTGGGAAAATTCAATATTTTTTTTTTCAGGAATTACTTAAGCTATCACGTTCAAAAAAATTATGTAAGTAAACACCGATTATGGGCATTCTATAAAAAATCAAAGAACTAATTCCTCCACTCAATCAAAGTTATTATTATTTTCCCCTTTTTAGGGGTGGTTTTTTTTAATTTGGTTCAAGGTGCCAACTTGGCTTTTTATTATATTAGACCGTATGCATGTAGGTTTATTATATATTTTTTTCAGTTTTTTTCTGTGTAGTAGAACATGTAAATAAAAAATAAAATCTCTTTGAATGATCTTAGTAAAGACAATTTGTTATTGTTTATTTTAGGGTTAAAACAATTGTTCATCCAAATCCAGGATTATCTGTATGTATGTTTCAGCCCTAGTAGTTGTAAAAGTATCGAGATATAAAAAAGAAAATTATAACAACAAAATAATATTTATTTCCGTACACGTAGTTGAAAGTTATTGTTATTTTCCCTTTTTGAAGGGCGGTTTTTTTTAGTTGGTTTAATGTGTCATCGATTTTTTGTTATATAGTAATGTATGTATTTGGGTTCATTATATATTTTTTTAAGTTCTCTTTTTGTGTGGTAGAATATGCAAATAAAAAAGGAAAATCATCGAGCGGTTTCAGGATTATTTATATGTTGTACATTTCAGTCCTAGTAGTTATGAAAGCACTGAGCTATAAAAAATAGTTCTGTAAGAATAAATGATAATAAGTAATATATTATTATATAATATATTATCTGTTGTTACATTTATTATTAAGATATATGTATTCATAATCAATATAAAATAATATTTAGCTCCGTACACGAAGTTCAAAGTTTCCTTTGGAGGGTGGTTTTTTGAATTTAAGTTTCCAACTTGACTTTTTGCTGTATGGTAATGCCTGCATTTGGGTTTACTATTTACTTTTTTCCTAATAAATTCTTTACAAGTGATGCCATATGAACTGAGAAGTATGCTCTTCATTTGCAACTTTCACTGATTCTTCTGGGAAGAATAAATAGCTCCAAATAAGTATTTCTATCATCTTTATCGTTTATTTATTTGTTTAAGTTTTATTCTTCAGATATTTTATTAGCAACCACTGCGATTAATACACTTATGTGAGAACATATTTTAACTTACTTTCTGCAGCACTGCTGTGTATTCTACATAAAGAAATACATTAAATAACAGTCTCAAACTCTCACAATCAAATAATTGTCATATTAAAACAAATTATGCACGTCTCAGAAACATTGATTAAAGAAATATGTATAATAAATGTATATATCTATTTGGCAGTAAGAACAAAAGTAAAATACGAATAGCGGTTCTGTTCAACATTAAGAAATTATAACAACTATAAATACTTAGCTTGTTGCAATAACAAATGTGAATGGAATTATGTTGTTACTAGAATAATAAATATCTAACAGAGATTTGATTAATTTATGTAATATTATATCATATAAAACATATATATTGTACCAAAAAGCATAGATTTATAGGTAACAAAAATCAAGTCGAATTGTTAAATCCAACTTGAAAAAAACATCCCCAAAGGAGAAAATAACTTCGAAACAGCGTGTGCGGAATTAAATATTATTTTATCGTTATAATATTCTTTTTTACAAGTCGATGCTTTTATAGATATTAGGGCTGAAATGTACATATAAATAATCCTGAATCCGATCAATGAATAATTTGAATTTTATCCTTAAAATAATCGATAACCCAATGCTGCTGCTAAGATCAAAGAGGTTTTATTTTTTATTTGTATTACTTCACTGAAAGAAGTTGACGAAATATATAATAAACCCAAATATAAATATACACTCATGTATAATAAAAAGTTAAATTGGGACCCTAAACCCAACTCAAAAAAAAATCACCTCTTAGAAAGGGAAAATAATAATCGCTTTGAACTGCGTGTATGGAATTAAATATTATTTTATTGTTACAATATGCTTTTGTATATTTCGGTGCTTTTATAACTAATAGGACTGAAACATTTATACAAATAATCCTGAAATTAATCGATGAATAATTATTTTAACCCATAAATAACCAATAACAAATGCTCCTACAAAATCATTCAAAGAGATTTTATTTTTTATTTACATGTTCTACCACACAGAAAAAAACTGAAAAAAATATATAATAAACCTAAATGCATACGGTCTAATATAATAAAAAGCCAAGTTGGCACTTTGAACCAAACTCAAAAAAACCACCCCTAAAAGGGAAAAATAATAATAACTTTGAATTGAGTGAAGGGAATTAGTTCTTGATTTTTTATAGAATGCCTATAATCAGTGTTTACTTACATAATTTTTTTGAACGTGATAGCTTAAGTAATTCCTGAGAAAAAAATGTTGAATTTTTCCTCCCTTATGCTAATATCTCGAATGGGGTGGCATCGAATGAGCTAATTTTTGGTATCTATAGTATGTGTAACAGTAGTACTCATTTGCTTTAATTTCAGCCCAATAGCTTTAGGGGCACTTTTCAATGGCTTATCGGAGCAGAGCCTTTACCAATTTCTGAAACTACTCGCTTCGAAATGAGATTCCTAGAAGACAAGCAAAGAAATTCGTCATAACCTTTCTTCAATTACAATATTTTTTAAAACGCAAAGAAAACATCTTATTGTTAGTGTCAATCCGATGGTTGGCGGTGAAGGTTGAGCTTAAAGAATTCCAAAGGGAGTCATATGTAAACCAAAAGCAATTAACCGAAAGAAAAATTGCATTGAACATTCTCATGTCCACCTTAACATTTTTCCTGGATAATCATTCCTAACATGGTACCTACACATTTCCTGTTTACATTTAAATTTCACATTTGACGACCGAACGAGAAATAAAATCCAAGTCGTGCATATATAAAGTAAAGGCGTTGGGTTGATCTAGATTTCTGCTGTGAAGGCTGCTACAGGTAAAATCTCAGGGCGTAATAAATAGTAGCAATTTTCCAGAGCATGAGACTAGGTTAAATAATAGTGAAAAGTTAATATTGTTTATAAAAGATTATTGGTATAAAACAAAATAAATGATCGCAAAGTACCACAGGATGGGAAAGAAGGATAAATAAAACAACGGTTTATTATTTATTTATTTCCCACGCTGCGACTATCGGAGTCGGTTCGGCCAGGGAGGCGCCGGAGAGATGTCGGAGTGAGCGCCACTGGGTTAACAGGTGTTGCCTTCACTAGCCCGACGCTGTCGCCCGGTAAGTTGACCACAGCCCAGAATGGCTATTTACCAGTCGGGGAAACAAGGGATTGGTACTTGCGGAATTCTTTTAATATGTTGTTAAATAGTTAAATTTAAATGAAAATGTTATTTAAATGACAAGAAAAACAAACTAGTGCGCCAGGGTCGGTTAAATTAAAGTAATTAAATAAAACGCACAGATAATCTATTAGCTGTTATATATTGACATGAACTGGTGGGAGTGCCGGGTTATTATTCAACAAAATGGTAAAATTATTAAGAAACAATAACATCAATCTCACGTACTCGATCGAGCATGCAAATGACTACGACCTACCATTGGTTTTAATGTGAAAAGATAAATAAAGCAACAATTCAACAAAATGATTTCACAAGTTACATTAAATTTTGACAATGACCGCAAAGACTAGATTAAAAGAAAAGAAAAGAATTAAGTTAAATTGAATTATGATATCAAAGACCGAAATATAAATAACACAAAAAACTACGTTAAATTATTAATATATCAATGGTAGTTCGTTACTACAAATATACAAGCAAATAACTCTTAAAATTAACTTACATGTAACACAAACAATGCACGAGGGGTTGATAGTCACCACCAGGGCGGGTAGAAATAGAAGAAATAGAAGCGTAGAAAGATGTCGAAAGGAGGTCCGGGTCCAGGGACGACGTAGGGCGGCGTGGCTTGCAAATCCGCGTCGGCGGGCTCCAAAAAAAGAAGGCTTCGTAGTCCAAACACAGGAACTCAAACGGCTTCCAAGGAGTAGATTCTTTACGACCGGAGATCCCCCACAGGGTTACCAAACGGGTAAATTAGGTCGAAAAGGGTTGCAACAGGGCTCGCCTATTAGACTCTTAGGTCGGCACTCTTAGCGGGCTAGCGTCTAAGTGAAGTTCCGAAGGGTAGAGAAATCTAGTTCCCGCGTATGCCATTAAGTGGCCAATAGGATTCGAGTATCGAAGATAAACAACATGCAGATGTGCGAGATTATGCGAAATTCTAACGTTTCAAGTACAGCACGCACCAAAAAAGGTGCAACAATTAACAAAAATGAATAAATTCGGAGCTAATTATGAACGGAGTTTAATGAAATTTACGTTATCAAAGCATCTAAATATATGTTAAAATTTGACAATTTAAGAATTTTGAAAAAGGTCACAAATAAAGCGGTACGTTACAAAAAAACAATTCAAGGTTAAACGTGACGTTATACAAAATAAGTAAATAGCGACGGTAACTAGGAAAGGTCAAGGAACTTGGATAAATTCAGAAAGAAGTGTACAGTTGGAGAAATAAAAAGGTGTTTTCAACACGTAACAATCCCCCTTTTCTACCAGAAGAAATTTACGTGTAAATTTCTGATAAAGAATGAAACTAGCAGAGCCAGAGATAAAATAACAACAAAAAAACAAAAAAAAAAAGTAGAGTTGGCCAAACAAAACGAGGTCCAAAACGTTAAACAAATTTCGAAGGTTTCAAAAAAAAAAAGTCAGGACGGCCCATCCAGACTGATACAGCAGAGCTGATAAGAACGGAATAAAAATTCCCTCAAAACAAAATAACTCTAAACAAGAACGGGGATAATCCTTCGGTTGAACCGAAAACTAAAACGAAGCTAAAAGAAGTTCATTCTATTAAACGGTCCACGTCGCAAAGGCGGTTAAAGGTAATGGCCTACTTGGTTCAGTCACAACCCCACCTAAGCGCTAGTGTTGCGTTCAACAGAAGAAGATACCTAATACAAAAAGCGAACCTACGTTCAAAACAACTAAACAAAAAGGGGTAAAATCCGGGAGTAAAAGAAGTCTTCGCCGACATCGTTCAATAGCTTTGCGTCACTGTGGGAGATGGTGGTATCCTGCGACTCAGACGGTCTTGGCTGTGGTATTCTGGCCCCAACAGCAGGGTGAACGTAAAAATTCGTCACATATTTTTGGTGTCAATTCGTTGTGTCACAGTTGGAGAAGTTGGTGGTATCCTGGTGACTCAGATGGACTCGGCTGAGGTATTATGGCCCCCAACAGCAGGGCGATTATTCAGGCGGGTGTGCCTTCAAATCCTTTATATTCCATATCGAGGTTCGTCCGTGAACTATTTCATACGTCCAGGGTGATACTATAATCGACGATTTCAAATGGTCCAATATACTTCGGTGCTAGTTTAGCGGAAAGTATTTAGTAGCGTCGGAGAGCACGGGATTTTTGCGCCACACACGTTGTCCTAGTGTGAATTTTTCCGGTCGGCGTCGCATGTTGTACGGGTGTGCGCTCTTTACATGCGCTTTTCGGATTCTCTCTCGCACGTCACGGTATAGCTCGGCGAATGCTAACTTACGCTGTGCGGTGTTGATTACAGTGTTGCGCCGTCAGAGGGCTCAAATTCTCATCACTACCTTTCAAGGTTAGTTCTCGACCAAAGTTTACGAAATTCGGGTCAATTTAGTCACTTCATGTTCAAATGATCTTATAGCGAAACCGATTTGAGGTAGATACTGATCCCAAGTACGGTGGTTATCGTTTACGTACGCTGTTAACATGATCTTAATGGTTCGATTAACTCTCTCGGTGGGATTACTTTGTGGATGGTAATATGCGGTGAAAGCTATTTCGGAATCGTATTTCTTAGCCATATCTTTGAATATGTTGCTCTTAAATTGTACTCCGTTGTCGACAATGATAGTTTTAGGTGCTCCAAAAATGAGAATGACTGCTCTTCGACGAGTTTTGCTACGTTAGCTCCGTGGCGGTTCGTAAGGGAAATAATAATGCGGATTTACTAAAGACATCGCACACGGCTAGGATATAAGAATGTCCTTTATTAGAACGTGGAAGTGGTCCCATTAAATCAGCACAGATAATTTGCCAAGGTCGAGTAGCAGTAGGTGTCTTGCTTAATAATTGTCCAGCAGGTGGTCGATTCATAGGTTTAATACTGAGACAGACATTACAATGACGGACGTATCTAGCGACATCACATGACAATTTCGGCCAAAAATATTTCTGCATAACTCTAGCAACAGTTTTGAAATTCCAGTATGTCCGCAAGTAGGGTCGTCATGACAAGATTTAATGATGTCTTTACGCTGGGATTTTGAGGGACTAATTTCCATTCTAATTCGGTGTTCAAGTCGGATAACGTGGTTTGACAAATTTATACAGCTTATCATTTTCAACACGCCACAAAGGATAACGATTTGGGAATTGTTCAACTTCGTACTTCATTTTTGTATGCCAACGATCGTTCGTCTGATCTTCGGGGTTAACATCAACAACGTCTGCTACAGCAGGTACGGAACGTGACAGAAAGTCGGGAACGGCGTTTTCAGAACCTTTTCGGTGTATGATTCAAAGTCATAAGGTTGTAGACGTAATGACCAACGCGCTAAGCGTCCATGCGGATCTTTGAAGATTATGAAGCCATAATAAAGAATGACAATCCGTAATGACTCTAAAATGATATCCTTCGAGATAGTGACGCAAACTTTCGATCGCCCAAATCACAGCTAAACATTCTCGCTCGGTAGCGCTATACTTTCGTTCGTTTGATGTTAATGATCGGACAAATAACATATAAATTTTTGCGCCTTCGTCAAATTGTTGTGTTAGAACGGCACCTAAACCGTAGGCAGAAGCGTCGGTTTGAACAGAGAACATACGTTTAAAGTCGGACATACTAAAAGGGAGCAGATACTAAATTTTCTTTCAGTTGTTGGAAAGCTTGTTCACAATCAGGAGTCCAATTCCAAGGAACCTTTTACGTGTGAGATTCGACAGTGGTGCTATTACGGTTGAAAATTGCGGTACGAAACGTCGATACCATGAAGCTGTGCCAATAAATCTCCGTATTTCCCGAACGTTTTTAGGAGGTGGTACGTTCAAGATAGCCTGGACTTTCTCCGGGTCAGGTCTTAGTCCTAATTCGTCGACAATATAACCCAAATATTTCAACTGAGGCTACAAAACTGACTTTCTCGAAATTCACGGTTATCCAGCGTCTCGAAGTCGTTTAAATACTTCGTTTAGGGTGTCTAAGTGAGATTGAAAGTCCTTTGAAATAATAACAATATCATCCAAATACACCAAAACAAGGGCTGTAAATCTGCACCTAAGATAGAATCAATTAACCGCTGCCAGGTTGCAGGTGCGTTGGTTAAACCAAACGGCATGACATTAAATCGGTATAATCCTTGGGGTACACAGAAAGCAGTACAGTCTTTAGAATTTCGGCTATAGGTATTTGCCAGTACGCGCTCTTGATGTCAAGTGAGCTCAAATATTTAGCGTCTCGAAGCTTGTCCAATATAGAAGAAATATAGGGTAACGGATACGAATCTTTGCGAGTAACCGCATTCAACTTCTATAATCGACGCAAAATCGGTAACTATTATCTGATTTCTTCTGAACTAGGCAAACAGGCGAAGCCCAGGGACTCTTACAAGGTTCAATGATACCGGCCTTCAACATTTCTGAATTTCACTCTCGATTACTTCTTGTTTGATCGGGATACCGGATAGTAACGTTGTTTGATGGGACGTGTCCCAGGTAAAAGTTCGATTTCATGAGCAACGAGGTGAGTACGGCCTAATAAAGTCACATTACGACTTTGTTCGTCTACTAGTCGTGATAATGTCATTTGTTGAACGGGGTCCAAAGAATTCTTGCTCGAAATACTGTCGATGTTCGCAATAGGGTTAGTTTCAGAAAAATGCCAAATACTTTGTCTCAAATCAGGAATTATTTCCATTTTTACCCAAAAATCTACGCCGAGGATTAATGTGGCGGAATGTCCGGAAGAACTAGAACGTCGACTAATCTAACTTTCTTTTCCAAACGGAGGGTACAGAGATGTAACCAAGGCTCATACATTTATCTCCGCTACCACAGTACATTCGATAGTGTAAGATATTAACTTTAGTCCGAGTTGTGATAAAATTTCATATCCTCGAGGTCCAACCAGTGTTCGTGAAGCGCCAGAATCTAATAAACAATAAGAGGATAATCTAGCACGGTGACTTCAAGATAGGGTCTTTGATCTCCTGACACTCGAGATATAACGTAATCTAATAACATTCTATTGTCAAATTTGGGATTTTCGGTCGAATTTAAACCTCATAAGGACGTTTTACGACCAACTAACGCCTTAGATTCGAGTTTTTTTGAACATTTCGGGCAATTCCGACCGAAACTTCGGGGTGTCCACATTTATAACAGAAATGTTTCAAGGGACGAGAGCAAGAACTGAATCGGTGGCCCATATCACACAATTAAAAACATCGGAAGTTCGGTCGTTGAGGGGAACTATCTCGACTATTCTCGCGGTAGAAGATGCACTTGCTGCTACAAAAGCAAAGTCGGCTCAACAAAAGTGTTTCGTTTACGACAAGGTGGTTTATAATGATCGACTTTAAATTTTTCTCTCTAATTTAAGACATTCATCTTCTAATTCGGCCAGATTAGAAACAGAGGGTAATTCATGGTATAAAATGGGCTAGGTTCCTATAATAATGTTTAACTGAACGTCTTCAGGCATTCCTCCATAACGCCGAAACTAGAGCACATACACGAATAGTAATCCACAAAAGATTCCGTCTGATCTTGGTACGAGCTAGAATGTCTGGTATAAACGAGTCTTGTATCCGGTGGTTCGAAATGTCGTCGGAGAAGTATAGAAAGGCTTTCCCAATCAGAACACGGTGCTTATTTTGACCTAAACCACATAAGAGCTTTTCCTTCAAATAAGTCAATCGCCGATTCAAAAAGTAAGGTATCAGAATACCACGGGCTGTTTTCAATTCGTCAACGCGTTCCAGAAAGTTGTGCAATGAAATACCTTTGGGTTCTCCACTAAATTTCAAATCCCACTTAAATACAGGGTAGACAGATTTTGGGGAAACAGATGCAGAAACTTGAGGTACTATTGAGGGTGAAGTTACTTTTATTTCTTCAGTTGACATGTCTACAGGGTCTAAAGAATCTAATAAACCAAGGAAATTCCCTAATAGCATAGAACTTGTTTCGATTGTTCCGTTGTTAAAGTGGTAACAGGAATTCTATTTACTCTATTCAAGTAATGGTAAAGACGGCTGCGAACAGCATAGGAGGGTTTACTAGGATTTGCCGCACAATCTGATATTAAAGTCTCTAATTCAGAAAATTTTCCTTCAATTAATTCTAATTCATCTGAGATGGTTATTTTAAATTCGGGTAAGAAAAAGAACTATTCTGCTTCTCTAAGCGAATGAGGGGACGCAACATTTCGAAGCTCGTCTACAGTTTGAGATTCATTCGAGGATAGCCACGGAATTTTGCCTCATAAATAAGTTCGTCTTTACGGAGGTGGTGTATATCAAATTGTAAAAGCCATGGTGACAAATATAAGTTTACAATATACAAAATATGTCCTTACTTACAATAACAATAAACAAATATAAACAAGAATACAATAATAAATTGAAAACGCGCAGCGTGTCACTCCCCACCGCAAAATAAAAGTTCATACAAAGTTCGCAAATACAAATATTAAAACTATTTTTTTTTTTTTTTTTTTTTTTTTTTTTGAAAAGTTAAATTTACAAATATTTAAAATTTAAAAGTTTAAATTTACAAGTGTTAAAAAATTACGTTGGCGCCAATTTGCTACAGGTAAAATCTCAGGGCGTAATAAATAGTAGCAATTTTCCAGAGCATGAGACTAGGTTAAATAATAGTGAAAAGTTAATATTGTTTATAAAAGATTATTGGTATAAATAAAAAAAATGATCGCAAAGTACCACAGGATGGGAAAAGGATAAATAATACAACGGTTTATTATTTTATTTATTTCCCACGCTGCGACTATCGGAGTCGGTTCGGCCAGGGAGGCGCCGGAGAGATGTCGGAGTGAGCGCCACTGGGTTAACAGGTGTTGCCTTCACTAGCCCGACGCTGTCGCCCGGTAAGTTGACCACAGCCCAGAATGGCTATTTACCAGTCGGGGAAAACAAGGGATTGGTACTTGCGGAATTCTTTTAATATGTTGTTAAATAGTTAAATTTAAATGAAAATGTTATTTAAATGACAAGAAAAACAAACTAGTGCGCCAGGGTCGGTTAAATTAAAGTAATTAAATAAAACGCACAGATAATCTATTAGCTGTTATATATTGACATGAACTGGTGGAGTGCCGGGTTATTATTCAACAAAATGGTAAAATTATTAGAAACAATAACATCAAATCTACGTACTCGATCGAGCATGCAAATGACTACGACCTACCATTGGTTTTAATGTGAAAAGATAAATAAAGCAACAATTCAACAAAATGATTTCACAAGTTACATTAAATTTTGACAATGACCGCAAAGACTAGATTAAAAGAAAGAAAAGAATTAAGTTAAATTGAATTATGATATCAAAGACCGAAATATAAATAACACAAAAAACTACGTTAAATTATTAATATATCAATGGTAGTTCGTTACTACAAATATACACGCAAATAACTCTTAAAATTAACTTACATGTAACACAAACAATGCACGAGGGGTTGATAGTCACCACCAGGGGCGGGTAGAAATAGAAGAAATAGAAGCGTAGAAAGATGTCGAAAGGAGGTCCGGGTCCAGGGACGACGTAGGGCGGCGTGGCTTGCAAAATCCGCGTCGGCGGGCTCCAAAAAAAGAAGGCTTCGTAGTCCAAACACAGGAACTCAAACGGCTTCCAAGGAGTAGATTCTTTACGACCGGAGATCCCCCCACAGGGTTACCAAACGGGTAAATTAGGTCGAAAAGGGTTGCAACAGGGCGTCGCCTATTAGACTCTTAGGTCGGCACTCTTAGCAGGCTAGCGTCTAAGTGAAGTTCCGAAGGGTAGAGAAATCTAGTTCCCGCGTATGCCATTAAGTGGCCAATGGGATTCGAGTATCGAAGATAAACAACATGCAGATGTGCGAGATTATGCGAAATTCTAACGTTTCAAGTACAGCACGCACCAAAAAAAGGTGCAACAATTAACAAAAATGAATAATTCGGAGCTAATTATGAACGGAGTTTAATGAAATTTACGTTATCAAAGCATCTAAATATAATTTAAAATTTGACAATTTAAGAATTTTGAAAAAGGTCACAATAAGCGGTACGTTAAAAAAAACAAATTCAGTTAAACGTGACGTTATACAAAATAAGTAAATAGCGACGGTAACTAGGAAAGGTCAAGGAACTTGGATAAATTCAGAAAAGAAGTGTACAGTTGGAGAAATAAGAAAAGGTGTTTTCAACACGTAACAAGGCATCATAAGCGATGCGGCCTGTGATTGCATATGTAGCAAGGCGTGGGCGAACTACAGCAGTGAATGGTGTTTACGAAACGATTTGGAATAATTACACCGGCGACGAAGCTCTGGTAAATGTAAATAAAAGACAGGTTTGTGAAAAAATCGACTTTTAAAATTGCCACGCTAGTATTTTATCCCACATACGAACTTGTATAACAACGAATAAAGTAAATTCACTGCGGGAAACTCTTTAAATGTGTTTAAATATGTGCGTATTTCATGTGATGTAGGAAAGGTGAACACGCAGGAATGTGTTTGGTGTGAAGATTTTTGATCGTCCTATAATAACTAATGGGTTGAAAGGAAAACAACTTGACCTTTATTAATCTTTTTCAACAATTCCTTCTGGACTGGATATTAATTAATTAATAAACAATATTACCAACGGTTTATGTAAAACAATCCTTCTTTTGTATCATCCCATGTTGGGTCCTAAAAAATAACGTCCGACCAAATATGGCTAATACTTTTCGAAAGCACTTCTTCTGGTAAGTTTGGTTCTGGCAAATTTGTCAGTTATGATTTACTACTGAAAACTTTTTGACACATACAGTGCCAGAAACTGAACCGTTTTCCTTTCTACTTTTGGCATCTGTTTTATTGTAATTAATATTTGCTGGTTTATTATTGGTTTAGGTGTAACTTGTTACTAAAAAACATTCCTTGGTCTCCAATGATGCTTTGTAAGTGTCCTGTTTCTCACCTCATTAGAATTGATGTGCCATTCGCTGATAGACACATTTTACCGCAATTAATGTCCTCTGGTATCTCATTTATTTAGAGAAAGAAGAGAAGTGGTCCTAAAACGGATCCTAGAGGTACACCTCTGTTATTTCTTGACATGGGAAACTTTTTGTTGTTACATACAATCATTTGTTGCCCTTTCATCAAGTAGGATTCCAATAATTTGCATGGTAGTGCTGTAGTATCATAAAAGCTGAGTTTTTTTCCAATAATATATTATAATCTATACAATCGAAAACCTTTCATAGATCACAACAAGTCAATACCAAGTCTTTGCTTTCATTGAAGGCGGTTGCCACTTTTTCTAGTAAATCTACAGCTGCTGATGTGATTGGATGATATGCTTTTCATTACAGATATTATTCTTGTCCAAAAACTTTATGAGTATTCTTTTTAAAGATTCTAAATACAATCAGCATTATTCCAATGGGTCTATAGTTGTATGGATCAGTCGTTTTATCTTTTTTTTTTTTGTACGTATTGGAGTTATCTTTAAAACTTTGAATTCTTCTGGGTATATGCTCTCATCAATATATGCAGTAAATACTACGGTTAGAGGATGTGCTATTCCCTCCAAAATCGACAACCGATAAATATTTCGAGTTTGTTTCTTCTTCAACTGTAACGTTATTGATAATATTTCAGCAGCTGTCAAGAGTTTTAAAAATATAAAAATATAGATAAGATATGCATAATGTATACTAAAACATCATCTTGCCATCCTGTAATTCCTAAACCTAATTCCAGACATTAAAATTATAATATCACTCGTTCTCTAGATGGCATTATCTTACTAGCTTTTACCCCATATCGGGATTCGTTTAGCAACTAAACGCTAATCGTTGCCTTTTGCGAATGGAAGTCGCACACCGACCATGTTTGCGCCATAAACCCATGAACGACATCCCGAGTGTAGACAATTTGACAGCAGGAGTTCCTGAGGCATCTCATTTACACATACAGGTCACTGCAAGTTAAGGTAACTTGTTGTATATGCATGTCGGTAAGTTGGTAGATATGCATATACCTACATAATACATACGCTGAGTCGTATTTGTGTTGGCAGCCATGTCGGAACAATTGCCAAGCGCTGTCAACGATGAGCCGAAGGGCCGCTGTAACATATACTGTTTATTCGCCTATACGCTTTTGTTGTTTTATTAATTTGCCTCGCCAAATTATCATATAAATTAAATTGAAACAAACTCACGATTCTGGCGCGCACAAATTGCCAGCCTATCCTGTGGAGGAAACATGTTACATGTTTCGTCGTAAACCAAATGGGAAATATTGTCGGTGGTAGTCGATGTTGTGTCCATGAACGTTTCGATAACTTGGTAAATTTAATTAGATTATATACGGGGTATTTGTTTTTGCCCGATGTTAGTTTGATGTGTATACCGGGTGTCCACACTTAAGTGTGCACTATTGATAACTTTGTTATCTTTGGAGGTACAGAATCGGTCAACTGGACAAAGTAGTACTATTTTTTATGGCGGTCACAATTGTGAAAACAGAAAAACAATTGAGCGTCGCGTTCTCTAGATATAGGATGTGGCAGGAATAAAGGGAAGGATGGAGGAAAAGAATATGCAGAAAGACGAAGGAAACAGTACTAAGGAAAGTATCAGTATGAGTGATGTGATGATTACTAATAAAATAATGATGCAGAACAAGACAACAAGACAGCAGAAATAAAAATTAGTAATAAAGTCCAGTTTGATAGAGTTGACAAGAATGTTAAAGAAGTAGAAAGTAAAGTTTTAGACAATTCAGTCAGTACACAGCAGTACGTAATACTTAAAACAACTAATTATGTCATTGAAATAATGTATATGTATATTGAGTTATATCTTGAAAAAAATGCACTGTAAAAATGAATATACAGGGTGTATCAGATATAGAGGTAAATATAATAATATGTAGCAGCTGTAATCATATACAATCAAAAAGTCTTAATGCACAGGCGGTCTATCTGTAAGTATTAACGAGAAAAAAATATTTTATAAATGTCGTGGGCTAGAGCCGCACCTGTGCCCAATCTAAATGCTGTCCCGAGTATACCCCCACATACCACTATCATTCAGCTATTACTGCTGTTAATTTTGTGTGGATCGCCACTTGGAGTGCAAGCCACTTTGAACATTTTATTTAAATTCTTCCCGTCTCGAAAAAACGATCCTTTTCAGGACCATCATGATTTCATATAACGAAAATCGAAGCTTGATGCATCGGCAAAAGCGCGGGAATGTATAGATTCATTTTCGCGCGATATCATAGTAAAAGGGCATGTTTGCAAATTTTCTGTATCTACATTTATTTCTGTGTAATTCGATTCAATTAATTTTGCGTTATATGATTAAATAAATCCAAAAGAAATAACTCAGATTCATGTAGTACCGTTTATTAACAACTAACTCTCGATTCGACAAAGCAAAAGAAAAATATTTACGTTTTTTGTAGCTACTGAAGTCGCATATCCGGTGAAACTCGAACGTCTTACCAGGATATTAAAAATAATACTTTGTAGACTTACGTAGAATGCTCTTAACAAAAAAGGAATGTTTATTTTATAAAAAGAAGAAATTTAAAATGACTCAGTTTTGCTATTTTTACAAGGGCCCTTATTTATTCAGAATGACGTTAAATGAACTTTGGCATACCATTAAGAATAATACTAAATGATTGCAATGTATTTATATATAATACCACGTTTAGCGGGTGCTTAACATGATGTTTCCTTGCATCAGGCCCGGACTAAAAATTTTTGGCTCAAAATTTTCCTTTTTTTTATTCTTTAATGATGAAATCCGGTTTTGGTGGATTTGTACTTTATATGTCGTGTTTTACTTTTTATTTGATACACCCTGAATACGTAGTGAGGGTAGCACCAGATATGAAACGAAATATTTACAGAAACAAATGCTTTAGCTTTAAGATCCTTGTAAAAGTTGCCTTTTATAGGTTGCTTCATATTATCAGCGTGTTTTTTAATAGCAGCATGTAGGGTTAAATGCGATTTTTTAACGCGAGAATTTATTTTCAAAATTATTAATCCACAAATTGGTAAAACATATTATAATGCAGTAAAGACAGTGAAAATGAAGGCAATGGACTTTTTCATTACAAAAACTTGGGTACCTCTTGGAAAATAAAAACTCTAAACTCTGGAGATAAAAGAAAAAAAATATCTGCTAAGGACTTTATCAAAAGATCAATCAACTAAAAATAAACTCTCAAACAATTGCAATAGATTTAAACAATTGAGTATTATAGTAAGTAGGATAGATATTATTCTGCTGTGCGTATACGATTAGCCTGGATATATTTATGGTGGGGGTTAAAAACCTAAAACCGCCGCACTTTATTTATGAACCATCTTCATTATACAAAACACATTTCTATGTAGATTTTCGCCAAATCTATTACTTTTTTAGGGTGTTAGAATGAGGTGTAGCGGTTGATGAAATTAATGCAAATTAATTAAATAATCTCTAGAAAATAAAATAGATTAAAGAGTGGATCTCTAAAAAAAGCGAAATGAATTATAAAGAATCCACTAATTGTAAGTAAAAGAAAAGTATGTTAGACATCAGAAAGTATTAGAAGGCGAGGAATATAATATGTAAGTAAACAAACAAAAGAATTTGACACGTGCGGGATCATCTGAACATAAAAGAAATGCATCGAGAAACCCACAACAGAAACTCTCAAGTATCCACATACCAGAATCATTTGCTGTCGCACTTGGCGCTGTCAGTTTCCTCTATGCTTTTGCCTTTGAAGTCGGATCCGATGAGGCGCAGTTCAAAAGCATTCCTTACGATTTTGTCAATACCCTTAACATGCAGATATATGCTGATGTATTGAATTCCTGGCTCGAGCGATTTTTATTTTAAATTGAGATATTTTCTATATTTTATATATGTATTGTATAGAAATAAATTTTTGAGGAAAATGATACAATTATTGTACGAGATGTAGATTTGAGAAGAATCTCATCTTCAAGTTGAGGAGTTTTTGCATTTCTAGGTCGTCCAATAATATCCCTTGATCATGCAAAACTTCGAGTTTCTTGTAAACGAAGATGCAGTTCAGTAAACGTTTCACAACATGGTAAATCTAACCTCAAAGGCATTACCATTGACTAATCCGTACAAAAAGTATTAGCCATTTCAGCATTAGTAAACGCAGGCATCGTCAAAAAGTTGTTAGTATTGCAATGAAATTAAAATGATGCCTTGGTTTTTAGGTTTGACACAGTAACTGTCAAAATTCCAAAGGCTACTAAACACAACTTATCACATATATTTTTAGGAACTTTTCATGTTAAAATCAAATGACGAAACGCCCACAATATCTTAGGTAAAGTTCAGAACACCCTGCATTTAAATTTAAACTATATAATACCCAAACAATTATCCTCCTTTAAACATACAGCTATGACAAATATTTATTTTAATTTATTCTGAAGAGAGGTAAAATCATCGTACGGCGTAGGTTTCTTTATGTACAAAGGACCATGCTCCATGAAACTTCGTCTTGATGCGAAATTAATATTTAATATCTGCCGTTGTAATATACAAAGTTCTCGAGGCTACCAGCCGCATGTACAAAAGCAGAAATATGTGTGTGTTGTAGCGCTCGACGACCAGCTTAATAAAAAAAGTTTTTTTTTTGGAGTTAGTAGCAGTTGGTGCTACTTTTGCGCTTCGTAATAAAGATGTTCCGAATTGCAGAAGTTAAGTGTGGTGGATATACACATATATAAAAGGAAGTTCGAAGTGTAATATATATAGTATATAAAATAAAATATTAATGAGAGAGCGTGCCGCGCGATGGCAACCAATAAGGAAAATGGGATAAATTATTTGTTTATGCGTATTATTTCCACGATAATTCACGTCAACGCCGCGTACTGGACGAAATATATCGACGGAGAGATAAAATCTGTTGCGAGTTAGAGGACATTAACACGAATAAGCCGGCCGAATAAGTTTCGGTTATTGGAAATTTTTCTTTTTTGTTACTGGACGCAGTCCGGCTTGCTTGTTAGGGAGGTATTTAGGGCTCGATCTTGCGTCGATCTCGATCCGAGATTAGATATCCTCTTTTCGGACTGAACAATGAATGCCTCTTCGATTTATACGTCCCATTTTATCGAATGGACGAGCGTGTGTTTGTTTTAATTGGGACGAAGAGCAACTGCAGAAACTGCATGCAATGCGAGTACAGCAAATGGTGAACGATGTTTTGACGAACACATATCAGTAACAAAATTTTAATAGTCGCAGCTTTGATTGTCTTTTGTAGAAAAACCTTACAAGGGAACCTTGCAAACTGTAAATCGCAGATTTTGATGAAACTTTGTCAGTTTTTAGACTCCATGGAGTGTTACTCAAGGACGCTTTCCGTTGTTGCGGAACTTCAACTTTAGGGGGTGCAAATCACCCTTGCAATTTGGCCCAAATTTAGTTTTTTCTGAATAACTTTTAAACGGTAAGAGATAGGAAAAAAGTTGCAATGGCGGATTTGTACCGTTTAGTGAGCCCTTTCGATTGGTGTAGATATTTATATACAGGGTGTTTCAATAAACCTGGAATGACGTATGTTGTGCTTATTTTATCGAATTTCAGAAATCGGTTATAATGGCCTTTTTTGCGATCAAATAATCTACAGAAAGGTAATTTAAAAAGTTATACAGGGTGTCCACACAAAAATTTAAATTTTAGCATATTTCCTTATTCTAATGAGATACTCTGTATATTGTTATGTGGCTGCATTGTATGTCGATAATCAGTGTAAACTTATACTAGGCGCTAAATAGTTATATGTGATAGTTTTCGAGTTATACGCGTTTGGTTGTATGTAAGACTATATTATCCCCAACAGCAGACAAAAGAAAATGTAACTACTTCGACAGATTGTTGCTGATACTATTAACATTACACTGTATGTACAAAATAACGACAGATTACGACTTCAACTTTCATACTCATACTGTTCGTGGGTAGTTAGTTAGGTACGCAAATAAAATTATATAATATTAATTTATTAGTTTATTGATATTGGTCGAGTTCATATTGTTTTGCAAATGTGCAGGTAGCTAGAGCCATTAAAAGAAAAACTTACAATATACAGTCGACGTGCAATTTAATTATAATTTAATTATTACCTTATTTTATTTTGTGTAAGACACAAACAGCCTGCTCTATTTTAATAAAATAAAAGTCAGTAGTGAAAATATGTATATACATCCTTCCAGTTCGTGTATTACTCTTCATCATGATAGTGAAAATCCTCAAAAAAGTGTTGAAAACATAAATATTGCGCACAACGTGCACATCTTATAAAAGCGGGCTGTCCACATATTGAACATATGGGTAAAATGCCTTCATCATCGAACGAAAACGCATATGTCACTGGATGAATAAATTTGTCTGGTCTGGATTCTATGTAACCGCTTTTGTACCAGAAATATAGAAATAGGTTTCGATATCTTGGAGAGGACAGTTGATTGTGAACCAATGGTTGTAATTTGATTATGATATTGCGTTGATGTAAATTAAAGTCATTGCTTGCAAGCAAAACTTGATCGGAAAACCGTTTGACAAATTCCTTCTACACACGAAAGCCATACACGTCGAGCGGTTGCGCCAGTCCAGTCGTTTTCCTGGGAATCGTAAGAAGAGACGTTGGTTTATCTGCTGGATAGAACTTTGTAAAGTCCGAGGACAGTGGCCACCCCAAGAATCTAGTAGTAAAGTTTTTGATGTTTCACTAGGAACTCGGTGTAGGTACATATCCGTAAACCGTTTTCTAAATAGTTCACTAGTTAGTAAGTGAGACGTTCACTACTCACATCTCTCCAAATGTAGTGAAAGCAAGCAATTAGTGTACTATGTGACCTATTGTTTTCATCTGCCTGCTGTCGGGGATAATATAATCTTACATACATCCAAACGCGTATAACTGGAAAACTATCACATATAACTATTTAGCGCCTAGTAGAAGTTTACACTGATTATCTACATACAATGCAGGCACATAACAATATACACAGTATCTCATTAGAATAAGGAAATATGCTAAAATTTATATTTTTGTAGACAGCCTGTATAACCTTTTAACTTACCTTTCTATAGACTATTTGATCACAAAAATGCCATTATAACCGATTTCTGAAATTCGATAAAATAAGCACAACATACGTCTTTCCACGATTATTGGAACACCCCGTATATAAATATCTACACCAATCGAAAGGGCTCACTAAACGGTACAAGTCCGCCATTGAAACTTTTTTCCCATCTCTTACTGTTTAAAAGTTAATCAGAAAAAACCAAATTTTGGCTAAATTGCAAGGGTGAATTGCACCCCCTAAAGTTGAAGTTCCGCAGCAACGGATAGCGTCCTTGAGGAACACTTCATGAAGTCTACAAATTGACAAAGTTTCATCAAAATCTGCGATTTACAGTTCGCGAGGTTCCCTTGTTAGTGAAGACGGGTGGATTGTACAAGGAGATGTTAGCGTTGCGTCACAGCAATTTTTAAGAGAATAATTGTTTTAACTATTAACAAAAGAACTCATGTGTTGAGTTCTTACACACAAAATTTATAACAAATAACAGATCACCGAAAATTATTATATTAATTATTATATTAATTATAAGTATGTCTAATACAATATCAATGTTCACACGTCCAAAATCATTATTATTCCACTTATTTTGAATAGAATAAAACAAATGATATTGCGAAGAGAATTCGTTCTCTATGTGTCTTAATTTTGAATCTAAAAGGACAAATAGAAAACTAAATAGTGGCTTTATAAAACAGTCTAAGTTAATTATGAATTAAAATCTATGATTTTTTAATTCACAGTACTTATTTTTTTCATTTCTTTACAACTATTTTTCGTTGTTATTTAACATGCCGAAATATTTCGCTTGAATTTCATTTTGCATCACACAGATCCCTTTATATTTACCACACTCGTTAGCAAGTCTTTTGTTTCAACGGAAGTGACGATTTTCTTGTGTGACCAAAGGTTATTAAAAATGAAACTTGAATGAAAGTATATATATATACAACATTGCACACTGCTGTGTTAAAGTATACCGAAGAATGTCCGTCCTATCGAGATGCAAATGAGGGTGGCGTGCTATAGAGAAATACAGAGCTAACGAAATAAATTTTTATCAAGGCGCACGGAACATAATATTATCATAATGGGATCCTATGATATAATGCGGCTTGGTCGGTGCATTTTGCAACGATGACGGAGTCTTGTTTAAATTAATTGAAATACTTGCACGAATGCCATTGTACTAGAATTCAACCGAAGAGCCATTAGAAAGACAATCATAATTAATATTCGTACGGTTAAGCTCGCTTTGTTCTAAACAAATATTCGTTATGATGCCATAAGAGAACGACACACATACACATGCTACAAAACAGAGCTTTGTTCCAACCAGCAGTTTCTTGACTTCTTGACTCACTTCACTGAATTCAGTGAATTTATAAGATATAATATAAAGGAATCATACACTGTTGCTAACTGTTTTACAACTTACAAATATAATGTATTGTAAAACTAACTTATTTATACCATTTGCCTGTTATATTACATCGAACATCGAAAGCACCCCTTAGTATTTCTAGTGATTTCGCAGAAACCAGTCTCATTGAGGCAAATGCCACATAGAACACGATTACTTTTAAATCTCAACACCCTTATCGCCCTATCAGCATACTACCTAACTTTTCTAAATTATTCGAAACTAACATTTGAACGAAATGTTAGTTATTTACTTTAATAAATTTCATCTCTTTACAAATTACCAGCATGGATTCCTTGCGCATCGCTCTGTTAATACTGCACTGCGCACGTTTGTTGATCAAATATCTCGTGACATTGATTTAAGTCGTCCTTGCCTTGCCATGTTTATAGATTTATCAAAAGCGTTCGATAATGTTGATCACAATATTTTATTGCAAAAATTATATGATTATGGCATTAGAGGTATTCCACTACAGTGGTTTAAAAGTTATCTATATAATTGCAAGCAAAGAGTAGTCATTCAAGAATGTTCATCGGTGTAGTTGGCACACTTGACAGGTGTTCCTCAAGGATTCATTTTGGGACCCACACTTTTTCTTATTTTTATCAGCGATCTTCCTTCAATATTAAAGCTCACCACTAACATCGCACTGTATGCGGATGATATTAACATTACTCTTACCTCCAATATCCTCTCAAGTTTGTTTGCGGATGCTGATCTCTTATACACTAAAATATCCCAATGGCTTACAAGAAATAACTTATTATTTAATACAGATAAAACTCAATGTATTTTATTTCGGAACAATCATAGATATAAAGTTAACAATTTCACTCTCAATGGGAAAACGATGGAATTAAGTCACTCTTCTAGACTTCTTGGTGTAATCATAGATGAAAGTCTCAAGTGGAGTAACCACATTGGTAAACTATGTGGTGAATTGTCACAGGTATGTTATGCTCTTCATAATTTAAAAAGATCTTGTAACATGCACTCACTTAAAACTTATTATTTTTCCAACTTTCAATCAAAAATGGCTTTCGGAATTATTCATTTGGGGCTCAGGCATTGGTATCGATCGGATATTTCTTTTTGCAATAGAAGCGAGCTATTTCGAATTTTATTTAATTTATCCTACCGTGAATTTTGTAGAAATACTTTCAAAGAGTAGAAAATCCTCACGATGTATGATATTTATATTCGTGAAGTATTATGCTTTGTTTTATATACACAGTCACAGTTTGCTGTTGATATTTCGCATGATAGATACAAGACAAACAAATTATCTGTTACCACCTAGTCATAAAAGTAGTCTTTACAACGAAATTTAGCATTTATAGGTTGTAAGCTATATAATAAGTTACCAAATAATATTAAATCATGTAATACTTTAAAAAGTTTTAAATGCAATGTCGAATCATATCTATTTGCATTATGCTGTCAATCACTGACTACTTAGAAAGTGATATTGCCTAAATTAATTGTGTATGCGCATTCTCTCGAACTCGGTATTTCTTTTTGACGCTGTTTTTTGTGGTTGTTGCCATAGTTTTGAATAAATATTATTATTATTATTATTACCTCTCTAAAGCGTAGAGTTCTTCAGGGCCGTGTCCTCGGTCCGATTCTTTTTAATCTTTATTTCACCCATTTTTCATTTTACATATATGCGGAATTATTATACATATTATTAACAAACTCTCTTTAGCAGAGAATATTTTTTAAAGTGTTTCCTCTTTCTTATAAGTAAAGCAGTATTACGCCGTGAGATTTACATTTTAGCGGCATAAACTTTTATTTCATTTTTATCCCATAGGGGATGAGATACTTTTAAAGGAGTTGCAGGACAAATTGCTACGAAAGCCTGTTTCAAATGCGATCTTCCTTGCATATCACATCGAAGTACAAAGTGAATTTCAGTGTGATATTCTTCTATGGAGTATATTGTTCAATATTGCAGAAAAATCTGTGTTGAAACCAAATTTAAAAGTACAACCACAGATCTATGTAAGCTTTTCTCAGATGATAAATACCTGCTTTGCTTTGATAACCTGCAAAAGCTTTACTGAAGAGCAAAATTTAATTTCATTAATTTTGATGACCAAAACAATCCGATCTTTTATGATATCTCCAAAATTTTCTGTGAATCCAAAATTTTTTCCACTTAAATCTACCTGCCAAACAATACTAATCTAAAAATCAACATTTTAGCACATTTACTACGAAGAAGAAATAATAAACATATCTTATGATTCTCCCGATACTAAATTTCCTCTTTTTAGACCACTGCCAAGCAATAATAAACGAAATCCCACTACCCCCAAACGCACCCCCATCTAAACTGTATCATTAATTCAATTACTCCCTATATGTTCATCGAAATAGGAGGTCAGATAACTCTGGCGGTTGAACCCTCTTTTTATTAAACGGCCCACAGGTTGATTTCCACCACCACCCTTGCGATAGGCATATATCCGTTCCGCAGTAGATATCCCAACCCTTATAACATACGTGGCGAGATTACGAAATGGGAGCTCCTAATTTACACTATATCAGGGTGAACCTTGTCGGCATTAGCTCTGGTCGATTCGATATTATTCTGACGCTAGGCGGAGTAAAAATTCTACACACACCGCTTACATATGTATACTGGATCACGTAAGGGTGGTTGGGCCGAAGGGTTTTGATCTAGAAATTATCGTGGAGCCGAGAGGAAATTGGAAGAATTTTTTTAGGGTACTAAATTTTTGCCGGATCGTGATTTTTTTACTAAATTAAACCAAACTATTATGGGATTATCCAAAAGAATAATCACTTATTTAAATAGTAAAAGTGTTTGAATATAAAGCGTATTATAAATTGTTGTAAGCTTACAATTTTTCTATAATGTAAAATTGTCGGGATTTGCATAGAGTTTCCTAACCTTTGTACAGCTTTCAGTTTTCTTTTTTTAAATACAATAGCCCCCAATATTATTGCATTGCAGCTCCAGTAAATGTTAAAAACTATAAGATATAACATATTTTAGCACTAAAGTCATTAATTTCCAAAATATCTTTGATTTTCTAAAAAATATGTCGCTTGCACTGTTTGAAAAAAAGCGATTGTAATTTAATTATCACTTAGAATAAGTGAATCAAATTTTGAAATATCTTAGCACGGACCTGCAGGTATGTTTAAAGTTTTATTTTAATATATTGCGTGTTCGTCACTGAAACGCAACTCAGTCAACTTCAAATAGGTATATCTCACTGTTTTTAAAAAGTCTTTTACTTTTTTTGTATCTACACTGTAAAAAAAGTTGCCTACAATTTTACCGGTAAATTTGCTTCTTAAGGTAAAATTTCTACCATCTAGTAAATTTCACATGCTGATGTATTTTTCAAAGATTCTACTGTAAAATTCGTATGTAATATTTATATAAACTGTATATTTGCCGAACGCGTACAGTTAAATAACCTAATAACCAATCACATTGCGCCGTATGAAGTTCGTATTTTCCATGATATATACAGTTTTACCCGAAAATTCAAGTAAAAATAAATATAAAAGATTTTTACCCAAATTTAAATACCCAAAAAAATTGTCAATTTTTACACTTTTAAGTAAATTTTGATCAGTAAACATAAAATTGTACATGTTTTTTCCTGTATTTTCCTTTCGAATTTTTATTACATCCTAAACTTACATGAAAAAGCTATACATTTTACCGAAATCTTTTTTTCCATGTTAAATATCCTAGAAAAAACATGTAAAACAAAATTTACGTGATTTATTGTGGTAAATTCACAACGTTATTACATGTAATATTCCTAATTTACCATGGCAAAATTACTGTAATTTTTTACAGTGTAGAGGAGACATGGGCAGGTTGGAAAAGAAAATTAGAGATTTGGGGTGAACAGCCAGATTTCCTTTGGCAATCCTTAGTTTGGCAAGTTTATTCATTCAGCTCTCCTTAATAGTCTTTCTACCTCCACTCAGCGGATTTTTAGCAAATTTCAGTTTTTGTGCATTTTTAAGTACTGATCAGCTTCTCCCATTACCATTAAAATTGCTTGTGCCTTTGTCAAATAGATCTTTTTTTGTAGATTCGGATCTTCTGAGAGATCAGTGTAAAGTGGGTAGGAATAGAGAGTGCTTGACAGAGAATGACCTAGTTAAAATGATTAAGGCACCCATTAATCTTGACTGACGTAAAAGCTTCTAACGATGATGATGTTTCCAGATCAATTAAAAATAAGTAAAATTATACCGGTACATAAAAAGGGCAACAGACAACGGCTAGATAATTTGAAAAAATAATAAACATAAGATTAATGTCCTATCTGACTAAGTACAATCTTCTGTCTCTGAGTCAGTTTGGCTTTCTGTCTGGTAAATCAACACGCGACGAGATTTTTTCATTCATTGGATCATGTTTATGACGAGTTAAATAAGGGTAGAGTTGTTGCAGGAATTTTCTTCGATCTCTCAAAAGCATTTGATATTCTGAATCACTACGTCACATTAACGAAACTCTGGGCGCTTGGGGTACGGGGAATGGCCCATGCATTGTTCTCCTCCTACCTAAAAGATCGAAAGGCTTATGTATCCCTTCAGTTCAGTGCGAATGGATCGCGTACCACTTATTATTCCAATGTTGGTGTTCCGCAGCGCTCCATCTTGGGTCCAAGCCTTTTTATGATAGCCGTCAACGATCTGAGGTGTTCTCTGAGCGATTGCGTACTGTCTCAGTATGCAGACGATACAACCTGCGTCATCAGTGATCCTTCAATGGCCCACGTGTCGATAGCCTCTGAGGAGTGTATAAGTCGGTTTAATGGGTGGTGTGAGGATAATGGTTTGAAAATGAACAGAGAGAAGACGGGGCTGCTGAGGTTCAGATTGAGCACGGTAAGTCCATACCTGAGTAAGACAATTACAAGTTTTTTGGGTATCACAGTACAGCCTTCTATGGGATAAGAACTCTTCGAGGTAGCGTGGGTATTCAGTCACTGAGAATGTTTTATTTTGCATATGTAGAGTCCAGGTTGCGCTACGGAATCATATTTTGGGGTGCCACGCCATGCCTGCAACGAGTATTTTTATTACAAAAAAAAAATAATTAGGTGCATGGTGGGTGCAACTTCCACACAGTCGTGCCGTCCATTATTCCAGGAATTGGGTATTGTAGCCAGTATTGTGCCAGTTTGTAGTATATACATATATAAACTATTAGTTTTCTGTAGGCAAAACATTAATAAATATTTAAAGAACTCGGACGTATATGGCACAATGACGATCAGGGCATATAATAACTTTAGTATTCCAGTACACAAAACTTCACTTTTTGAATGTGGTCCTAAGTATCGATCGTTATCATACTACAATAAACTGCCTGAAAAAATGAAATTAGCACCAACGATGTATGGATTTAAGAAATTGTTGAAAGAATTTTTGTTAGAACATAGATTTTACGATATTAAGGAATTTATAAATTTTTAGCTTTTATGTTCAACGTTTATTTTTAGTTTTGTTATTATGGTGTAGTTTTTATTGTAAAATAATTGTAGTAAGACAATGTCATCGCATTGAAGAGATAAGGGGTTTTTTCGTGGGCATGACAATTTAGTGAATCCTACACTGCAGGGCCATAGATTTAGATTATGATGGACTTAAATCATTTCCCCCCACAAAAAAAAGGTAGCATGGAAACTGATTTGACTGACTCTTTAGCTGCCTTTCCTTTAGAAGACTTTATATATTATATCTTAACATCTATTGACGTATCGGATCATCCCCAGATGTTAGCATTATTATCAGAGCGTGAACTAATTTCCTATTCACTTAGTTTTTAACAAGCCAGAAAAAATCATCGAACTTGGCCCAAGTTAAGGTTCTTATATAAACAATTCACCCACTCAATTAACAACACAAACTCGAACTCCAATCAATATTCAGCGTCTATATCGAACTCTTCGTCTCCGACCGGCAATAACGAAAGAACCCCTCATTACCCTACAAAAGATTTGTTTGCACTCCGTTGGAAGGAAACCTGTCCCCCATTCACGGTAATTCCCACCTTGTCATCGATTTAAGTTCAATTATACTCTCAGCGTACACTTTTCCCAGTGCTAATTAGACTTTTTACAATCGGGCGAATTTATATCCGAAACAGAACGAGAAATAGAGGTGGTGGTGTGGGAGGTTGAAAGTGCGTGACCCACATCCTAAGCAGGGTCGGGCTTCTATCCCGAGTACTTAACAGGAGTTTTAATTTGTCGAATAAATTCCATTAATTTAGCGTCGCTTTATCACCTCTATGAAGATTTCTCCGGGTATTTTACCGGCCGATAATGATATTTCACAGGCTTCTATATCGTGTAAGAAAGTACAAATAAATACTGCTTAAATCTGCTTTCACTTAGTTTCCACGTTAATGCCTCTGTTGTTCGCTATTTATTGGATTAAGGGTTATAATGCCTTATACAGGAAAGGGTCGATAGAAAATTGTGTGAAACATGCAAGCGCATTTTTGCATGAAATGGTGATTGTTCTTTTTTGCTTTCGCTTCATGAAATTCCACACACGAAACCATCTAGTTAGCTGTTATATAAATATTACTTTGACACGTGCTTGTTTGTTCGAAGATTTATTAGATTGTGCATACAGGCTGTTTCACCAATAGGGCATTTCTCTATAACTCCTAAACAGTGACAAATAGGAAAAAAGTTTTTTTAAGATTATAATTTTTCAGTCACGCAAAATTATCGCAGTTTATACAGGGTATTTTGCAATCTCGGTACAGCCTGCAACTTTCTTTTCTTAAATACAATACTCCCCAATATTATTGCATTCTTAAAAGTCCCAGTAATTCATTTTAAAATAAGTTATTATAATTTATCGCTAAACTCATTAATTTCCAAGATATTTGTGATTTTCTAAAAATTAAGTCGCTTATACACTGTTTGAGAAAAGCGATTGTAATTTAATTACCACTTACAATGGAACCTCGCAAACTGTAAATCGCAGATTTTGATGAAACTTTGTCAATTTGTAGACTCCATGGAGTGTTACTCAAGGACGCTTTCCGTTGCTGCGGAACTTCAACTTTAGGGGGTGCAATTCACCCTTGCAATTTAGCCCAAATTTGGTTTTTTTCTGAATAACTTTTAAACGGTAAGAGATAGGAAAAAAGTTTCAATGGCGGACTTGTACCGTTTAGTGAGCCCTTCCGATTGGTGTAGATATTTATATACAGGGTGTTCCAATAAACGTGAATGACGTATGTTGTGCGTATTTTATCGAATTTCAGAAATCGGTATATATGGCCTTTTTTGTGATAAATAGTCTAATAGAAAGGTAATGTTAAAAAAGTATACAGGGTGTCCGCAAAAAATATAAATTTAGCATATTTCCTTATTCTAAAGAGATACTCTGTATACTGTTATGTGGCTGCATTGTATGTCGAAAATCACTGTAAACTTATATCAGGCGCGAAATAGTTATATGTGCTAGTTTTCGAGTTATACGCGTTTAGATGTATGTAAGATTATATTATCCCCGACAGCATGCAGATGGAAACAATAGGTCACATAGTACACTAATTGCTTGCTTCCACTATTTCTGGAGAGATGTGAGTAGCGAACGTCTCACTTACTAACTAGTGAACTATTTAAAAAATGGTTTACGGATGTGTACCTACACCGAGTTCCTAGTGGAACATCAACAACTTTACTACTAGATTCTTGGGGTGGCCACTGTCCTTGAACTTTACAAAGTTCTATCCAGCAGATAAACCAACATCTCTTCTTACGATTCCCAAGAAAACAACTGGACTGGCGCAACCGCTCGACGTGTAGGGCTTTTGTGTGTGGAAGGGATTTGTTGCAAGTTTTGCTTGCAAACATTGACTTTAATTTACATCAACGCAATATAATAATCAAATTACCATCATTGGTTAAACAATCAACTGTCCTCTCCAAGATATCGAAACCTATTTCTATATTCCTGGTACAAAAGCGGTTACATAGGATCCAGACCAGACAAATTTGTTCATCCAGTGACATACGCGTTTTCGTTCCAATGATGAAAGACATTTACCCATATGCTCAATGTGTGGACAGCCCGCTTTTATAAGATGTGCACGTCGTACCCAATATTTATGTTTTCAACACTTTTTTGAGGATTTTCACTATCATGATGAAGAGTAATACACGAACTGGAAGGATGTATATACATATTTTCACTACTGAGTATCATTTTATTAAAATAGAGCAGGCTGTTTGTGTGTTACACAAAAGAAAATAAGGTAATAATTAAATTATAATTAAATTGTACGTCGACTGTATATTGTAAGTTTTTCTTTTTATGGCTCTAGCTACCTGCACATTTGCAAAACAATATGAACTCAACCAATATCAATAAACTAATAAATCAATATTATAATTAATATATATAACTACCTACCCACGAACAGTATGAATATGAAAATTGAAGTCGTAATCTGCCGTTATTTTGTATATAATCAGTGTAATGTTAAAAGTATCACCAACAATCTGTCGAAGTAGTTACATTTTCTTTTGTCTGCTGTTGGGGATAATATAGTCTTACATACAACCAAACGCGTATAACTCGAAAACTATCACATATAACTGTTTAGGGCCTAGTACAAGTTTACACTGATTTTCGACATACAATGCAGCCACATAACAGTATACAGAGTATCTCATTAGAATAAAGAAATGTGCTAAAATTTATATTTTTGTGGACACCTGTATAACTTTTTAACTTACCTTTCTATACACTATTTGATCACAAAAAGCCATTATAACCGATTTCTGAAATTCGATCAAATAAGCACAACATACGTCATTCCACTTTTATTGGAACATCCTGTATATAAATATCTACACCAATCGAAAGGGCTGACTAAACGGTACAAGTCCCTCATTGAAACTTTTTTCCTATCTCTTACCGTTTAAAAGTTATTCAGAAAAAAAAAACAAATTTGGGCTAAATTGCAAGGGTGAATTGCACCCCCTAAAGTTGAAGTTCCGCAGCAACGGAAAGCGTTCTTAAGTAACACTCCATGGAGTCTACAAATGACAAAGTTTCATCGAAATCTGCGATTTACAGTTCGCTAGGTTCTCTTGTTAGATTAAGTGAATCAAATTCTTGAAATATTTGAGTACGCGTCTACTTGATACCTATCTGCAAGTGTGTTCATAGTTGTATTTTAATATACTGGGTGTTCGTTACTAAAGCAGTCAATCAACTACAAATGGGTATATCTTACAGCGAGTAAATTTTAGGCATAAAAATAACATTATATAATGTTATAATCTTAGAAAAAAAAACTCCAATCTTGTTGTTTTAAGTATCAACGCGTTACATTACAAAAACTAACCGCTTATTTTTACGTACGGGACGCAATTCAAGAATTCCATGGATTTGAGATATAATTCATGCGTCTCACACTATCAACATCTTCCAGCGATGACCCTTTCGCGCTCGTGCAATAAAACTGATCCCATTTAACGCAATCCGCACCGCATTTCACGACTAAAACTCCAAGTTTGCGGTCTTGGAACCGCGCGCAGACCTCCACGACAGAACGTACACCTTCGGAAGCCGGTGGAAAAGAGTAAAACGGTCGTGACAAATTGGTTTCTCCGCTTCATTGGTTCGAAGCTCTCCCGAATCGTTCACCTGCCCGACCGACGTATTACGTATCAATAACAGTGAGCGGAACTGACGTGCTAATTACGCCTTCGTGATTAGTTGCCATTTTCCGAAAGGAGTATTTAAAAAAAAAAGAAGTGGGGCTACCTCTGTCATGTTGTTTTTTGACTCAATTTAGAATCCGTGCTGTTATTTAGCAACTAGACAGCGTAATGACCGTTATTTAGCAACTGGATTCGTACATTTCGCGCATGTAAATATTCATTTCAACTTCCCTAACAGCCAGAAATATTACATAGATATTTTTGTAAAAATTATTTTATAATATTTTCGTGAGAGGTTTTGAATAATATTTTTCATATTTTTTCTAAACATTAGATAAAATATTCAATTAATATTATTCCTATTTAAAAATTAATGTAAGCGCTATATTTTTAATATTGTAAAATTAATGAAATTGAGATTTTTTATGAAAATCTTTTAATCTTGTCAAATGACAAATGTTCTTGGTATTTGAATGTAAAGTCCATAGAAAAGTGAAACAACATTGATTGTCTAAAAGGCAAGAACTTGGTTTTTTCACACTCACCATACAAGTTAATAATCAATAAATTCTGGCATCTTTACAGGCATACTGAAGGTTTAATCAATTAATCACTATATTTTAATTGAAGTATTCTAAATAAAAAAACAAACGTATTTGTTATATTTTACTTGAATAGCCAATAAAAATGAAAAATACTCATTTTAAATCTGCCTGGCTGGGCCAAGTACAAACCTATGGCGTTTTTCATATCTTCGGTAGTGCGCTCTCATGGCGTTTCCTTGTGGCCCTAAACAATGCCAATTGTATTAGATCATTACCATGAAAAACATCGTACAAATTAACAACACCTACTAACTACTAAAGTAGTTAACTACATTCTAATACTTACGATATTTATTTTACTTATTTCCTAATATTAGAAAACATTCTAGTACAAACAAATAACAAACACAACGTATTTAAACCTCTATTTTGAGGTTATGACGCTTATCTACCGAGATGAATCTCATTAAGCAAATAACTAGCAAATATCTGGTAGATGCAGTATATATGATGCATAAAATTCCTACAAATTATATTATTAAACGATTTCTGTACATAGCGATAATGAGCATTTCAATATCTTATAAATGCCATGACATGTCAAAGTTTTGCTTACCTCGTAGTCCACAACAAACACTAAAACACACCCGCAACAATTAATCACACAGTTAACCCTAATCTGCCTAATCGTATACTATTATAAACTATACATGTAAACGGACAAACGAATGAAAACGTTGATGATAGCACGTGCGCGTATGCATACTATATACCTAATCCATAACACGCATAAACAATACTAAATCATATAAACACCGGCACCGTAATGAATAGAGTGTTGGGTTTGACGTTCGCAACTTACAAATATTACAAAATAATAAATACAAAGCAGATATATTAATAGAAATGTTACATCGCTCAACTTAGATACTAATTAAATCATATTAGATATATATTATCTAATTTAATCTTTAAATTATCATTTTGAGATAGGTACAACCTACTTAATATGTATGCTATTTTACCATTTATATTATTCGTCCTACCATCAATGTAAAAAAGCAAAAAAATTCGATCTTTTTTTTTTATAAGAAATACAGTATTTACGAATTACAAAGCAAAATATTCTTGCAAAGTTATGAAAATATATTGAGAAAACATTTGCAATAAAATATTATTAATGCTACATACACATATATATTTTTAAATGTTTTCTAATTATTTTCTATAATATATTTTATGCATAACTAATATTCAAGAAAGATTTAATATTTTTTAAATATTTATAAAATATGAAATAAATATAGTTGGTCACTGGGGTTACAGAATAAATACGAGAATACTCGTACTCTTCATACCAACTTCCTCCTGTAATTAGTAAAGTATTTAAAAGATAATATTCGTTTCTTCGCGTATGCTCAATGAGAATTTTGAGGAATATTCCACAATGATATGATCACCTTGAAACCTCCGACAAATAAACTTCCTCCGCGTCCTCTAGACACGATCTGACTTAACTCAGCGGCTTCACCACTAAAGCTTCCAAGAAATAATAACATATAATTGTGTAAATTAATGAGAGGCTATTTAAAAATTCCCGAAAAAAGAACTCTCCCACCATCATCTAGTATCCTGGCATTAAATGAGTCACAAAATTGTAATTCAAGTATTTCCTCTTTCCATGCCAGTCTTTTGCTCTCCCCGTGATATTTAAATTGATGCCGGACTCTGATGGGCATGACGGCACTCGCCTGGGCGTCGCCTCGCGGAACAAAGAGTTAATTAATGAGGATCATTACGTTTAATGGCGATACAAGAAATCCATAGACGAAGGTCGAATATTTGCCCAGGACTCTCTTATACCTGTGACGATTACTCACACCTATCTATGACGATTTTGAATGTTCGTCTGTGAGGCGAATTTACTAAGAGCATCAGATTAGAGTTTTGCGATAGTTCTGCAATAATCGTAAAGCGTAACAAAAAAGAAAATAAAAAGCGTAGAAGAAAGGGAGTTCTTGGAAGGATGCGGTTCTGAAAACTGTCTAATGTGAATATTATCGGTAAAGGAAAAAAGCGTTTAAATAAATTAGAGTATAAACGTTGACATTTAAAGAAATCGACGTAATTTAACTTTTAGACAAGGAAAAATTGTATACTGGAATGAATTGACATTTGATATGAGAAAGGAATGCGGTTTATGGGTAGAATTTCGTGGTAGAGGAAATGGATATTAATGTCGACGATTCAAAGTGCTATTTTAGGTGCTTTATATTAGGCAATAATACTTTATTCTAATAAAATAAAATGCCACACTGATGGCTGGCTATGTTAGAATTTTTAGAAGCCATTGATTTTACATTCGATAATGCATATTTTCAAATAGAAGATAGATACTTTAAACGATTAGAAGGTTGCCAATTAGCCCAACTAGTCTTGGAGTAGGTAGAAAACCCCAAACAATGAAAAAAACTAAATTTTAAACCCAATTTCTATAATCATCTATCATCCACGTATCTTCTATAGAAATTGAGTTTAAAATTTAGTTGTTAGTATACTTGAAAAAGTTTTGAAAATAAAGCCAAACATTGTGATTAATATTCATTTTCATATTTACGACCTAAAAAACCAAGAAAAAGAAGAAATTAAAATACATATACATGGTCAAGAAAAGAAGCTTTAAAATTAACATTAACTTTCTTGAGATGACAATAATCAGAAATGAAATTTTACCAAAAGGACACAAACTAAGGTGGATATATAAATTTTAATTCTACACAGCCATTAAATACAGCGTTAAAACTCACTAGTCCAATTTTGCAGAAAAAATATTTTAACTAATATAAACAAATACTTTAGTAGAAAACAACTACCCAAAAAACTTAATAATTTTTCTTTAAATTTAGTTTATATATTTGTACGTTTAACACTGAATGTTAATAGCAGAGTACAGAAGACAACAGTCTCCCATAAAATCTCCAGTCATACTAAAATATAATGAAACTACTTCTCTATTTGTAATTTCTTTAAAGAACCTTGGAGTTGTAGAAGAAAAAATAAATGTGTTTTTTTGTAAGTTTAAAGTTTTTATATTTTACAAAACTTTCCCAAATAACTTAAATTTTTAATTTATCGATTTGTCTTAAAAAAAAATACATATTTTTCCCCCATTTATTAACATCCGGCATATACTTTCCAATATAGCAATATCATCCCTATTAAAGGCAACCATCCTGTATATGGTATAAAATGACTTAATATTTTTCTTTACAAGGTTCCTCAAACCAAACAAAAATGCGATAAATCAATTTACTTTCGGTTTCTTGCGACTAGTATAATACAAAACATATAATTTTACTTTTTGTTTATATTTAACAGCCAATAAATATAAATCTAAACCATATTTTCAAAATTTTAACAAATCGTTTTATGCACCATATCTTCCTTGACATGCATACCAAATTTCATTGATCTAGATCGATAAATAAAAAAGTTATAGACGATTTAGTCGAACGATGCACAGTACATCGGCCAATGGAATGCGGATCATATTTACGTTCACCAACTAATAACTATAAATCTAAATCATATTTTTAAAATCTTTTCACACAATCTCATGCGGTAGACCTTTCTCGATATGTATACGAAATGTCATTAATTTATATCAATAAATAAAAAAGTTATAGACGATTTAGTCGATGGATGCACAGTGTATCGGTCAATGGAATGCGGATCAAGTTGGGGTGAAAACCGTTTTCTTGAACAGGACTACGATCTCCTATCTTAACGACAATGAGACAGACGGAGTGCGGACGATAGAGTGGGGATAAAATGGGCTACGACCTTGTCTATCATGCGCGCCGCTATGTAATTTTCCTATTGCGTTTGTCACACGTTGTATGGGAGACGTGAATTTCAAAACGCGCGGATAGATTTAAGACAGAGAAGGTGCCTCCTTGTCTTTCATACGCGCCTTACGGTCAGTTTGTTTATACGTGATAAATTCAAAATAGCCAATTTTAAAAATTCCTTCGCTTTTACGAAGCGGATAGATTTTTTTCTAAATACCGAAATTAATTTCTGCGAGAGGTTAGGGAATGACTGATGATTGTCTTAAATGATAAAAGTTTAAAATTCAATTTTGAGAGCTATAATATATTTTTTTTAAATGTGTAAATAGAAAGGTGGTGTTACACTGCGACCTAAAATATCTTTTGTGTCCCCTATTCTTGCTGCTTTACAGCTGGCCTTCCAATCCTATTCCTTTTAGAAAGTGTAGGATGTCAGAGGGCGTCAGTCTAGGTAAGTCTCCCTCTTCGATTTCACATGCTCCCAGGTACAATGCCCTCGAGTTGCACAGTGCTACGCAGTTGAGAGGAGGTGGATGGGATGTTTTCATCCTGTTCCCACAAAATCTGCATTCAAGATCTTTTTTCCAATCCAGCTTACTCAGGTGCCCTTTCAGTCTACAATGGCCTGAAAGTATTCCTGTTAATATGCGAAACATTGTTCTTTACTCAGGTTGATGCATTCTGTAAACCTCTTCTGGTTATTAGTTCCCAGAAGAATTTTACTTTGCTCATTCCCTGGAGATTTTCCCAGTAACTGGATTTTTTCTCGCTCCATTTCCATTTTTAGTTTCTTCAGTATTGTACTGCTACTTAACCCGCAAAAGGTTATAAGGCCTTTCTCCACACAAAAGGCATTCCAGCCCCTTTTTTTGCGAGGTTATCCGTTATTTCGTTTCCTTCCACTCCTGTGTGACCCGGAACCCAGGGTTACTTTATTTCTTTTGCCTAGCTCATTTAGTTTCCCTAGGCATTCCCAGACCATCTTGGAGCTGATATCATATGAGTGAGTTCAGCGCCTTGATGGCTGCTTGACTTATCAGATACGATGATAATCTCCTGCTTCCCGATAGTTCCTATCCATAATGAACTTGACACATCTTCCCATAGCGTGTATTTCCGCCTGAAATATATTTGAGTATTTCCCAAGCTTTCGAAATATGTTGTTCTAGGCCCATATATTCTTATTCCAGTTCCTTCTGCGTTTTGGAGCCATCAGATATACCATTTGATGGCATTTCTATTCAAGTTCAAGATGGTGTTATGATCCCACTCGCTCCTGTTACTTAGCTTTATGGTGAATTCTTTCACAAAGCTAAATTTTTTTAACATATCCCGGGGCATATCCCAGGTTTGATCACCGTCAGGAGATTGAGGCCTATGCCTAATCATTCTTCCTTGACCATTCTTAGTGCGGTTCTTTTCGCCACACCCTCTTACTACAATATGGAGGGGGGCAAGATCCAATTACTACTTCAAATAGCTGCTGTTGGGCAGGTTCTCATAGACCCCGTTATGCATACACATGCTAATCTTTGCACTTTCGAGAGGTTAATTCTCGCGGTGGCCAGATTAGTTCTTTTGCTCCATGCTACTGATGCATTAGGTGATGATCGTTCTCACTATCGCTGTATACATCCAAAAGCAGTATTTTGGTTGCATCCCCAATTTTTCCCTGCAAAGTTTCTGCACACTATCAGAGCTCTTTTGGCCTTGTTGGTTACTTCAAATTCATGTTTGTTCCATAGAAGTTTATTGTCTAGGGTAAGGCCTAGATATTTAACTTCTGCTCTCCATTC